>CAJQZJ010031917.1:4700754-4832489 GCA_907164525.1 Lophiomys imhausi
TAGATATTCACTAAATCTAACTTATATTAATCTATCAACCCCTACATTAGAGTATGGGAGGAGAGTGGAGAGAGCACACTGGAGACAATGAGAGGCCAGGCATTGCTATGAGGGCACCTCATGTAGTCAATGTCACTGTCCTAGGAGTCTTCAAGCAAGGCAAGAACAGAATGTTAAGAGAAAACAATGACTCTTGATTGTAGGAACAATTCAGTAGAAATTTTGAGCTTATGGTATCCAGGCTTATTTAAAATTTATCAAAATGCTTGAATCCATTTTCAGAATCCTTCACAGCAGCTATTCTCATATTCATGTAAAAGATCTAGTAAAAGTGTTGAGTAAACTTTACATTGTTTCTTTTGCTATTTTTAGCAAATTTCCATCCCTCTGACCATGTCTAGCAGTTGGAATTTATTTACTTACTTAGTTTCCTTTTGTTTAATCATAAATTATGCTCTGTTTTATACCAGTTTTAATTTCAGAGAAAACCCAGAACTCCCTAAGCTCTTCTGCAATCATGCACAATGAACATATCAACCTTAGAAAGTTACACTTGCTTTAACTCGTAAATCTGACTGGACTCCACATTTCCACACAGAACCCACAGTTCATTTTCATGGTCACTTTTTGTGATGTACTTTCTGTATGACCGGGCAAAAGCATAAGACAACATGGCCCACATATGGAGTGCTCTCTCTACACTGAAAGTCCTCCGCCATCAACCGATTTTTCCTACTTTCTTCTCACATTTGACAACCAGTAATCTTTCCACTGTCCCCATTATTTTGACCTTCTTCAGGAGGTCATGCAGTTGAGATAACAAATTAGACAATGTTTTAGATTAGCTGCTTTTACTTAGTAAATGCTTTTAAGATCCCTCTATGCATTTCATTGCTAAATAGATTATGTATTCAGCACCAAGGAGTATTATGTCATTGAAATATGCCAGAGTTTAATTATCCTTAAATATCCTTCACTGAAGGACATTTTGGTGCTACAAAGTTTTGGCAACAATAACAAAGCTTATACATTCATGTGCAGGATTTTTGTGTGTTTAGAAAATTTCAGTTTCTTTGGGTAGATCTCAAGAAGTGAGGTTTCTGGATTGTAAAGGCACAGCTGTCTTTGTGCTCACAGATAAACACTAGGGGTACTTAGAATTTAAGCACACATGCTTTCTAGCCTGGTGACCTTTGCATGGTCTGTGTGGCTTGAGATGTTCCTGGGGCTGTCCCTCCTCCAGACCCTTGCTGTGAGCTTGTTTTTATCAGTCAATGTATAGAACACATCTCTGTGAACTTTACAAAGAGTTTCAAGCAGTCCCAGCTGATCTGTATTTAGCTTACTTTGTTCCTCAAAAAGATTTATGCATGCATTGTTGGGCAAGCAGGGTTAAGTTAATTTTCACCAGAATAGTTTCCACCAAATTGTGCTGTACTTTAATACGCCTAAAAGAAGCTACTTGGGGTCAGATTCCCAAACTTTGAACCAACATTGGCTAAAGAGTCATAGTGAGCCCTTGTAAGGGGTCAGCAAAGAATGAGTTTAATGCATGTCTTGGGTCATATTTCATACACGAGTACTGAACTTACATTATTTTCTCCCTTTGTTCTCTCCCCTCTAATTCTTTCCACAGCTACTCAACTGTTTCTCACAAATTCATGACTTCTTTATTATTGATATACACATAGAAAGATATACAGACATGTGAATATGTAAATATACACACATACAACCAACTGAGTTCATTTGCTCTTTCTCATATATAGATGTGGTTGTGGTTTAAACAAACACATCTTTATATTAGTGAAAGTAGAATCACGGAGAGGTGGAGGTTGTGTAAGAGAATGTTTATTCTTTCATGTCATCTTCATTTCCCTACAAAATTTGTGTTTTTATTATCAATTGTGATAGAAATCAGAATATATTCAGTATATTGCAACAGAGAGTTTTTTAAGGAAGCTATAGGAAAACATGTTAAAGATTTACATGTGTCATTTTCATATTCGACCAAAATTAAATGTACCTACATGAAAGATAATTACTTTTGAGAGTCTGATGTAGAGGATACAGAAAGGAAAAGATATTCCTTTCACCATCATTTTCCAATTCTCTCTTGAAAATCTGATGATGATGAAGATGGCTTTTGCAACATAGTCATAGGCTTTTCTACCATTTTCTTATAATGTCTCATAACTGTATTTTAATTTTTCTACTGGAGACATTTCAAGGGTCAGGATAATGGATTTTAAATAAGTGTCTAAGAGAGAATAGTCAAAAAATGAGAAATGGGAATAGAAACTTGAAACCAAACACATGCTTGTTCTCTGTGAAACAAAGTCAATACTTTTGTTCAGGTCAACACTTTTATTTCTTTCTTCCTGAAAGTTAACTTGGCATCGAAATAAAAGATAGGATAAAAAAATAAGTCTTATGAATTTCATTAGATAATGCTCCCTTGACAGGTTCTTTGCCATTAATCAAGTTATGTAAATTACATCCAAGCATATTTATTCCATAATAAGCTCAGTGAGAAGGAGATGACATCTGAGTTTTGCCATTAGCTTGTCCCTTCAACCTGCTATCTTGAGACCCTGAAGTCTGATTGAGTCAGCAAGACTCAGTAGGAATTTCTTAGTGACAAGCCTGGGTTTTGTATAAAAAATGATGATCAAAACAATAAAAGATACAGAACTGTGAAGGTCCTTTTAATTAATGAAGTTTATTTTTGACAACTTCATACATGTATATATTACATTGTGACCACTCTTACCTCCTATTGTTTCTTTAATCTCTTGCTCTGATTCTCATCAATCCCATTCCTATCTATAAGTCTCTTTGCCACATTCATATCTTTTGTGTGTGTGTGTGTGTGTGTGTGTGTGTGTGTGTGTGTGTGTGTGTGACCTACTGAGATTAACTTCTATGACTCTGGATACAAAGCTATCCATTGATGGCTAATGGGCTCACTATTGGTGAGCAACTAAAGATACAACTGAAGACAAATAACTTCCTTTTGCCCACAACTTTCAATAACCAATAGTTCTCCAAAGATAGGTATGACCCCTTGAATACTTTCTCTGTCCATAAATGGCAGTAAAGAGACCCAGTCTTGTGAAGACATGATTCATGCCATTGTAGTTATGTAAATTCATGATTGTTATGCTCATGTCCTGCCCAGAAGATAGTATTTGCAGCCCCTCCCCTTACCGTCTGGATCTTAATTCTTTTCTTATCCCTCTTCCTGATGTTCACTGTACCTTAAAGGAGAGGGCATCGATTTTGTGTGTAGTGCCAATCATTAAATATTCAAAATTCAAAACTTAATTTCAATACCTTGAGTACTAGTAGGCCTTAGAATTTACTGCCATTCACCAAAAAGAGAAATTTCTCTGATCAAAGCTAAGAGTAATGTGTTATTTATGGGTATAAGCATGTCTAATTGACTCCTGTTAATTAGAAAACAAAAGTAGTATGTACTATCCTAAAGAATATGACATCGCCGGGCATTGGTGGCGCACGCCTTTAATCCCAGCACTTGGGAGGCAGAGGTAGGCGGATCTCTGTGAGTTCGATGCCAGCCTGGTCTACAAAGTGAGTCTAGGACAGCCAGAGCTGTTATACAGAGAAACCCTGTCTCGAAAAACCAAAAAAAAAAAACAATATGACATCTACAGGCATGTGTTTTTTAGTCATGTTTATACTATTAGGTGTGAATGTTCAATCCCACTCATGGAGAATTTGGTTATCCTCATAACAGTAATGCCACTATTACACCAGGGAATTCATCTTGCCTTGCAGGTTAATACTGTATACCACAGCTGCATAAAAGTGTAGATGACATTTCTTCTCCAGCATCCTCACAGCAGCTTCTGTCCATATGTTTGCTAGCAAACAGGAAGAGAGATTCCAGTTCAAGTGCAGTTTGTTTACAACCATTAGTCACATTATTGTCAGCAATAGGGCCTTATTGTCTTGTTAATGGTGAAAACCAGGAGCAACAATGATAGCTTATGTTGTTTCATGAAACTGTTGAACCAATAACAGTGAAACACTTCTTGGGGAGGTATTTCACATCTGATACTTGCATTTCCATTTGATCACTCATGATTATAGGTTAGCATTATCCACCTGATAACTGAAGGGTGCCTCAATTAAAACTCTTTTTAAAAATACTTTTGAGTTACTTTATAGGAAAGTAGGTGTCCATATATCTTCTTACATCCATAGTATTAATTAATCCTCCCCATCATCTATTCCTCTCTACTCCCCCTTCCTTGTTTAAAACTTTCCACAAGCAGTATCCTTTCCTGCATTCACTTTGTAAATATTCTAATGTCCATACTTTTTTAGGCCTCTTCTTTATTTTTTGTAATCACTATAATTTGTATTTCAAAAAAATTATTAATTGAAAATGATTTCTTAAGCAGGCAAAAAGTTCATGTTTGTGCTATGTGTCTGTCTTCTACCATCACTGCATTCCCTTGTTCTTCTAAAAAAATAACATTTTAGTTAATTTCTTGAGAATTTCATATAATATACTTTTAATCTATCCACACTCACTTTTCAAACTTCTTCTATAACTAAACTCTCCACTTTCATCTTTCTTCCTACCAAGTTGGAGATTTATTTCTTGTTTTTCCCCATCCAGTCAAGTTTGTGTTGGTGAACTAGTCTTGGAAGTAGGGCCTGCTCTCAAATGGGGTGGCCTACCAGGAATCACATCATTAAAGAAAATTGATTCTCCATCTCACAGAATCTATCAAATGCCAATAGCTTCTCTGCTAAAAGTTCTTAAATTGCTGCAAAAAATGAAGAGAAATTAGTTTTAATAATACTAAATACACTACCTATTTGGGTCATGTTGACTAAACTGAGGCATGAGGGGATTTTGAACATTTATTTCAAGACATCTTGATTAAAAAGTGTCTGTTTCTGAGCTGACCTCTCAGACCTCTGAGTCTAACCCTTCTTAAAAGAACTAATCACACATCTTCAGAGATTGCCTCTCTTTTCCCTAGAAACTTAAATAGTGCATATAGGTTAGAAGTTTAAATTAAATGGACTTTTAAAAATGTTTTGCCAGTCCATCATAGACTGAACTAGGATAAGAAATGAACTTTGATTATTTTTCCTGATTTTAGATGTTATAAAAATGATACATATTTATTGTAAATCTATAACTTTTAGAAGCTCAGAAGAAAGATACCTATTAAATGATTGACTGAGGAGAAAAGTTTATGAAGAAATGCTGGTCTACAAAAAATTATGATCTTTCAGGCAACTCTTCCTTTTAGTCTTATCTCCTCATCATGCATTTTCTTTTCAAAAATAGAGAGTAGAATCTCAGATTAGAGTGTAGGAGAGCCAAAATTAGCCAAACTGAGCATTCCTAGTAGAGCAACCCTGCAACTGTTGTCTACAGAAACAGTCTACTTCCCCAGTCAAAAAAACTCATAAAAAAATTGCCCAGCTGGCATTGGCTCAATGGTTTCCTACACAGTTTTCATGAATTCTGTGCATCTCTGTTAATCAAATATGAATTGAGAATGTGACTCCAACAAATAGTGATTTGCCATGGTAAGCAGTATATTAGGCAACCCCAGTACCAGAAAAGCAATACTTTGTTACAAAGATATGAATGTGGGATCAAGTATAACTAAACCTGATTGATCTCCTCCCAGTTCCCTGTCTTAATTTTTTCCAATTTTGTTTAGGAAAGTGGGGAATATATTGAAATCCTGGATGTGTCTGGAATTGTTTATCTTTGCTGTTTTGTTTCTACTCAACAAGACTAGCTTGTAGCAATGCTGAAAGAATTGTCCCTAGAGCTGAGTTGACTCCATTACCACTTCTCCCCAACTTTAAATCCTAATTAAGGACTTTCACTGAATTATTTAAAGTCAAGAACTGACCCTAAAGGCATTGTTCTGTTGGAGTGGATAGCCAGATGGCAGGGCATGGCATTTCTAAGATGCTATTTTCTTTTTGCCATGCATGATTGGTATGATTTCCATGTTAGAGTATGGCCTGGTGGAGTCAGGCACCATCTCACTTGACTTTGCTGCAAGTGAGAGAAGGTGTTGTGTGACATTATGCCTAGGGAGATGCGAACAAAAAAATCTATTCAGTTCAGATAAGAAAACAATAACAAAAAATATGGACATTATCATTGTGCAACTTGATGAAACAATGAATTTTATTAGGGTTACTCATAGGAATATGGGTGAAAGGTTACTTATAGGTGCAGAAATAACTCAAATACAGTTGCATCAACAAAAGTCCACCCCACCATGAGTGACAGGTAAGAAAAACTGGAAACCTAGACCATATTGCACAGTCTTCAGAACCTCCACAGATTGAAGAATGTACTTTCTAGGCAGTTTGCTGGTTTGAACATGGTTCTTCCAGGCAGCTCAGCTTGTTTAAGAGTATCTCTCATAAACTGTTATAACTTACACTTGTTTGGAGATGGAGGAGCCTAGTGAAACAATTTCAGCAACTTCCTAAAGCCTTTGAGTCAGTTCCTTCCTGAGCTTAAAGACTTTCCCTGCAGGATTGGATATCTTACCTTCTCTTAGAACATCCTGTTGTTTCCTTTCCTTCCCAGCATCCTGTGTCTTTATGAGCTCCCCTCCAAGATGGAATGTTTAATCTCAGAGAGAACTGCTAGTAACAGAAAGCACTGTGCTCTCATAGTGAGGTAAAAGCAATGGTACATGCCTATTATCTCATCAATTTGGAAGAATGAAACACAGGATTATAACATTAAGGCCATCTTAGACAAGGTACTAACACCTTGTCTAAAAAGTATGCTGGTTAACAAAATTGAGAAGTCCTACAATTGCCATGTTTTAAGCTTAGCTGTGAAATTGTATTAATGTGACACAATCTCTTTTTCTTTCTCACTCTTTCTGCCTGCCTCTCTCCCATTTCTCTTCCCTACATTTCTTCTTTTCCTTATGTCTCAAATAAATACTTCCATCCTACTATGAAAGGCTATTATGATTCTTTTTTTTTCATTTTTTGAGACAGGGTTTCTCTGTGTAACAGTACTGGCTGTTCTGGAACTCATTTTGTTGGCCAGGGTAATCTCAAACTCACAGAGTATCGCCTGCCTCTTCCTCATGAGTGTTAGGATTAAAGGTGTACACCACCACGCCCACCTATGATTCCTTTTTTAAGTCCCCTGAAAATGATTAAACTCTGTTGTGATAGCCCCATGGTAACTTAAATGCACATTTATATAAGACTGATAAAACTCATATTTTCATATGTAAAGCAGAGAGTGTGGCTAGGTGATGTATGTAGATCAGCCTTGCATAAGGTGCTTAATCACAAAGCAGATGTGTAGATTCTTCGACAAAACGTAAAATGATTTTAAAGACTTGATATTCATCTAAAACTCAAGTTATTGGAAGAAATGGGTGGAAAGAGGATGGCAAATCAAACAGCAGTTTGTAAATAGTGCCTTAGAAGAAAGAACTAACCACCAGATGTCAAAGTAGTGCTGTGATGAGACATTTTTCTCAGTAATAACATCAGTGTTTGCTTGTTAAAAAAAAAAAAAAAAGAATGGAGGACCATCCTGGTAAGAAGAGTATAACTACCCTCTACTCGCCTCAGTAGCTTCATTCCACTCAGCTTCAGCGCCATGCAAGTTTCTGGGATTTCAGCCTTGCAATAGCAAAATGAAGGTCTGTGGTTTGAGCAGCATCTGAAAATGAAATTTCTGGAAACATCAATAATGGGAAAGTGCTTCTATAAGTTTGACAGAGAATAAAAAATCAGGACATGAGAGGCTATTCAAAAGCTTACATCACCCCTAATTCTCCAAAAGATTAATGACTTCAATCAGGTGGTATTAAAGGACAGAGACAAACAAATGCCAACTCAAATATAAGGCTATATTCATTGGCTGGTGAAATTCTAGGGAAGTTTCACTAAAATTACACCAAAACTGTGAGTGATGAATGTTAAAAATAGACAGGAAATGTACATGAAATGAGAGAAGGAACAGAAAACCAAAAGGAAGGAAAAAATTAAGACAAATTATTTTCAGCTAAGTAGTTGCATATTGTACAGTAAAACGATATTAAAGAGTAAATATTGGAACTTGATTTGAATCCTGTTCAAAGATCTGCAATGAGGAAGTGAATTATGAGTATTTCTTGCAATATGATATATACAAAATGACAGTCCTTGTATGTTGAGAATTTAATGAAATAATAAAGCACACATGTACTTAGTACTTTACCTGACCTGCTTTGAGATTAAACTCAATAAACATAGTGACAATTTTCTAAGCGTGTGAAGATCATAGGAAAGTTACGTTTTAATACACCACTGTGTCAGAGATGAAAAGGCAGATGCAGACAGAAGCTTTGCAGAAAGAAGAAAATGGAAGCAAATGCACAAGGGCAAAATTTCAGTTATATCATCAAAATGATCAGTTTAAGCTCAAGGATGGTGAACATGTCTGTTTGCAGCTCAGGAAAAAGACAGGTGGGAAATCAATTAACTGACAGTAGATTCCCCAAATACAGAGTACGTTGTGAAGAGTATGCCAGATCCGGATAGTGAAGACCAGAAGTGACAGCTGATGCCAAGAATATGCCATCCCCAGCAACACGATGAGCAAAAGCTAGCGGAAGATGGATTTGAAGGAAAGAATCTTTGAGAGAGAGCATGCATAGTGGATCAGATCCTGGCCAGACACTTACTCATATTGTTTTGTTTTTTTGTTTGTTTGTTTGCTTTACAAAAGTGATAAAGAATTAACAAAGGTTTTTTGTTTTTGTATGAGACAATATTAGAAGTCTACTTCAGAAATGTACCTTTGGCTGTATGTCAACAACAGAGAAATATATTTAGGAAGCTACTGTTATAATTCTGTTGGGAGTAATAATAAGATTCAACCAGGATTAAATAAATAGAAATAGGAAAAATGATAAATGAAGAAAATAATTAAAAAGGACAATAAACAATTCATGCTAAATGAGGAATGAAAGTATGCATTCCATAAATTAAATTTTGGTTTTTATTTGGACAGGAAAATATTTTGGTAAATAGGAAGGGAGTTTTTGTTTGGATTTCTGAGTTAGGGTAGATTATCAGTTCAAGTTGCTTGGTTGGCATTTATCTGCTTTATGCGTTAGAGAAAGGTATGATCTTGAGGTTAAAATATAAAATTTCCAATTATCAGTTATTTCAGAAAAATAAGGTATTTTTCTTTTGCTCTTATACCACAAACACAGACTACAGTGAGATCTCCGTGGCCACAAAAGGTGTGGGAATTTGTCCTCCCCAGCAAGCACATAATTCGTTCTGCAGTGGGCCACAGCTGGTGTCCTCTAGTTCAATTCACTGTGATACTTTGTACCTAGAGAGAGTGTCAGATCTCACAGACTCATGGCACAGCCCCCCTTTTCACACTTCACTTGTTATCCAAACTTCTGGGTTTATTTTATTTTTGCTTCTGACTGGCTGGCTCACTGTAAGAGTTCCGAGGACCTCCTCCTTTGATTTATTTGATGAAGTGGCTCACACAATGTAGGGAAACACTTTTGTTTATGGTATTAGAGATTTCACAATAGATACAGAGGAAGAGTACCCTAGGTTGAATTGTCTGGTGTAGGCTCTCTCCAAGAACCTTGGACCCCAGGGACAAGGTGTGCTCAGCTCTCTGAAAATTCCCTAAATCCTTTTCAGTTTTTTAAAAGATATATATTTTTAAAAATTATGTGGACATGTGTGTCCATTGAATGTATGTACATGTGAGTATAGGTTGCTAGGAATATCAGAAGTGAGGTCTGCCTCAGGCTAGAGGCAATTTTGAGTGTCTAAAGTGACTACTAGCAATCAAATACACGTCCTTTTCAAGAGAAGTGCACACTGAACCACTGAGCCATCTCTCCAATTTCTTTTTGGCCTTCTATGGAGCCTCCACTGTATAGATGTTGCTGATGTATGGGCCGCAGAGCAATAATAAGATTGTCTGTAAAGGATGTGGTCTAATGCTGTTTGGGTAGGTGTGAGGATGTAACAATAACTGGCTACTTCTGTATTTTTTCTCTTTCTATGCACAACCCATATCCAGGGCTTGGGCTAAGACTTCTCTAATAAGGAGAGTTTTATGATCTCCTCTGAGAGATCAGAGAATTTCTTTCTGGGTACCTTCAAGGCAGAGAATTGGGGCAAGGTTAGAATTTCTATGACTTGGAAACAAACAATTCTAATTCTTATGGCCTGCCTTGGGGATGGAACAATGTTCCAGATGAAAGTATATATATGTGTGTGTGTGTTTTATTTATATATATATATAATTTATCTGTATATCTATATGTGTACATACAATATATTTGTATATATGTATATATGAGCATAAAGAGCATATATATTCTTTCTCATCAAATCAAATATTCAAAATTAATGCACTGTTATAGGGATGTAAGAAAAACTACAGCTACCTTTTTAAAATTTATTTTATTTATTATTTTCTATGTGCATTGATGTTTTGCCTGCATGTCCATGTGTGTGAGGGTGTCAGAACCCCAGGAACTGGAGTTACAGACAATTATGAGATAACATTTGGGTACTGGGAATTGAACCCTGGTCCTTTGGAAGAGCATCCAATGCTCTTAACTGCTGAGCCATCTCTCCAACACCCTACAGTCATCTTTCAAGCAGATAGTCTATAGTGGCCACTATCAAGCAGAAAATGGTAGGATCAACAAATACAATGAATTTTTTTCACACAAATTAAAAATCTCAGAGAAAAGTATGCGTCCAAAGACTGACAAGATTCTGATGGCCTGGTGTGGTATTAGCACCTGTAATGTTAACATTCAAGAAACAGCCACCTGAATGAGGCCAGTGTGGGTTTTTATGTTAGTTAATGTTTCATCAACTTAACATAAACTGGAGTCGTCTGGAAAGTGGTAAACTCAGTTGAGAAAATGTCCCCATCATATTGGCCTGTAGGAAAGCCAGTAAGGTATTTTTTGATTGAGGGTTGGTGTGAAAGGGTTCAGTTTACTGTAGGCAGTGTTGTCCTTGGTGAGGTGATCCTGGGTTATATAAGAAAGCAAACTGAGCAAGTTATGGAGAGAAACTAGTAAGCAGTATTTCTCCATATTCTCTACTTCAGCTCCAATCTTGGTAGGTGAAACTGGAACTTTGTTAACAATGATGAGTATTAGTAACTATAAATTGTAATATTAGGCTGGTGGAGCCACGAGTGGCCTGCAGTATTGGCAGACCTTAGAGACCTGTAGACCTGGAGGGATGGCCTGGTGGTATGGTCTGGTAGGGAAGCTGGCAGTGTTGCTGATGAATACTTATTAATAACTATAAACTGTTATATTAGATCAGTGGAATTGCCTGCAGCATGGAGGGACAGCTGCCAGGGCTTGGCGGAAGACCAGTGGACCTAGATTGCTTAACTGGTGACCGATAGGCCACCATAACCCTTTCCTCAGTAATTAAATGCATCAAGACCTTTTAATGTTTCAACACATAGCCCTTAGCTGGGAAAATCCCTCAACTAGTTCACTTAAATTAATCCCAGACCACCTAACCCCAACCAACCACCTGGCTTGTTATACCTTCTTGAGTCACAGAGCTCACACAGTCCTTAGCCTTGTCGACCTGGCAGGGACTTCGTCTATGTAAAACCCAGGATTCTTTTTATTGACTCAGAAATCCCACCTTCCTATATTGTTTCTGTCTAGCTAATTGGCCTTGGCAACTTTTATTAACCAATCAGAGAGTGTCTCAGAAAAGGTGGTAGCTATATCTCTAGCACTGAAATCGCTCTCCATGGACCAATGCATTAGACCCTCCTCCAACAGGTAGGTGCTTGAGTTTCTTCCATTACTTCCACCAACAACCAACTATAACCTGTATGATGAAATAAAGTCTTTATTCCCCAACTTGTTTTTGGTCAAGGTCTTTATCACAGCAATAGAAACCTAGTTAAGACAGTGGGGTACACAGTGAATCTGAGATCAACCTGAACAAGAAGCATAGTAAGACTATTTCAAAAACCAAAAATAAAATAAATAAAAATGAAACCAAAAACAATCCTTTAATATGCATGTAAAAAGTGTGAACACTCACTGAATGATTAGTATTGAAAGATTTGTACAGAAATCAACTTTAAGAAGATAAATTTTAATGGTAAATGTCATTTGTGAGTGAATAAGTAGTATATTTGAAGAAACAGTGTGTAATGTTGAGCAACCTAAATGCAGTAGATGAATATTGCAAGGACGTTAGTAGGTAGTGTCTATGAGCAGAATGGTTTCCTCAGGAGTTCCCAGTTCCAGTTACTACAATGATTCTCTGTAAATATTTTCAGTGTTGACTGGCTTCTATTCCTCACCAGGATGTGTAAAGTGAGCACTGAAAACCTCAAATGAGATAACTATTTGCAGACAATGACTATCGGTGCAGTACTCTTGGAGAGAAAAGAAGTCAGAACTCTGGCATCTCTGAAATCATTTTCTGACAGTACTGTATTGGTTTCAGTGTGAAATTTCCCTTATGGCTTTGGGCATTTGAACACTTGGTCATCGTGTTTTATCACAGTGATAGAGAAGTAACTAATACAACTACATACTAGGAGGTGAGGCCCAAATAGTGAAGGGATCTCCTCATGATAAAGAAACAGAGGTCAGATCTCAGGACCACAGAAATATCTAAAATTGGTTCAACAATGCCAAAGAGGCATTGTCTTCACAGAGATAACCCTAGATGTTTATGTTTGGGTCTGTTGCTTAAGACTAGACTCCACATATTCCAAGCATAATTCTATGGTACCCAACAAGTGGTGGTTGCAGTGAGTGGAAATGTTAAACAGAGTGCAGAGGGCATGTAGGGTTAAGGAATATTAGAACTCTTCTCTAGACAGAATGGAGAGCTTAGTAATCACCTTGACCATTATTTTCTAAAACCTGGAAAGAATATGCCTTAAGAATAAAATCCTCTGACCAGTTTGAGATGGAATCTCAGAGTCGTCTTGAGTTGCATTTCTCTGATGATTAAGGATGCTGAGCATTTCTTCAAGTGTCTCTCAGCCATTAGGGATTCCTCCTTTGTGACTTCTCTGTTTAGCTCTGTTCCCCATTCTTTGATTGGATTATTTGATTTCTTGGCATTTAATTTCTTTAGTTCTTTGTGAATTTTGGATATTAGCCCTCTGTCAGATGTGGGGTTGGTGAAGATCTTTTCCCAATCTGTAGGTTGCCATCTTGTTCAAATGACAGTGTCTTTTGCCTTACAGAAGCTTTTCAGTTTCATGAGGTCCCATTTATTGATTGTTGGTCTCAGGTCCTGAGATGTTGGTGTTTTGATCAGGAAGTTGTCACCTGTGCCAATGAGTTTGAAGGTTTTTCCCACTTTCTCTTCTAATAGATTTAGTGTTTCAGGCCTTATGTTAAGTAAGGTCTTTGATCCACTTGGACTTAAGTTTTGTACAAGGTGATAAGTGTGGGTCTAATTTCATTCTTTTACATGTCAACATCCAGTTAGACCAGTACCATTTGTTGAAGATGCTGTCCTTTTTCCATTGTATGGTCTTGGCTTCTTTGTCAAAAATTAAGTGGCCTTAGGCATGTGGGTTCATTTCTGGGTCTTCAATTCAATTCTGTTGATCCACTGATCTGTTTCTATACCAGTACCATGCTGTTTTTCAGAATGGCTAAAATCAAAAACTCGAATGACAGCATATGCTGGCAAGGTTGTGGAGAAAGGGGAATACTCCTCCATTGCTGGTGGGAGTACAAGCTGGTACAACCACCATGGAAATCAGTCTGACAATATCTTAGAAAACTTGGAATAGCTCTACCTCAAGACCCAGACATACCACTTCTGGGTATATATATCCAAATGATTCCTCACCAAACCACAAGGACGTTTCCTCATCCATGTTCATAGAAGCTTTATTTGTAATAGCTAGAAACTGGAAACAACCCAGATGTCCCTCAACCGAGGAATGGATTTAAAAAAAACTGTGGTACATCTACACAATGGAATACTACTCAGCCATCAGAAACAATGAAATCATGCAATTTGCAGCCAAACAGATGGAACTAGAAAAGCTCATTCTGAGTGAGGTAACCCAGACTCAGAAGGATGCACATGGCTTCTATTCACTTATAATTGGATTTTAGACATATACTTCAGGATAACTATACTACAACTAATGCACCAAAGGAAACAGGAATATAGACTTTGTTACCTGTCAGTCAGACATGTTGCTCTAGTGGTGCTGCCTTGTAGGCCCCCAGTGTATGAGGAGGCTCTTGGCCCTCATATGAGTGCTGAACTGGGGCGGGGTCTGATATATAGAGACATTCCACTCCAGAGGAGTGGGATGGAAGCGATAGGGGTTAGAGGTAGGAAGGGTGGGACTGGGAGGGGTGGAAAGAGGGCACTGTGATGGACATGTAACCTGAAGTAATAAATAAACATTAAAAAAAAGAATAAAGTCCTCTGTCCTCTTCCACTTGTGCATGTACTGGTGACTATACCTGCACTAATTTTAATACACATGCACAACCTCCCACACACACACACATACACATGGAAAGCAACTGAAAAAAAAAACTGAGACCCACTAAACAAAGAGTGGAAAATACTGCATTAAGGCCATACAGTGAAATCTTACTCAGTCATAAGGAAAGCCAAAATAACAGTAGTAAGAACATGGCATCCTACTAAAAGCTTTTTGGTAAAAATGCTAAACACATGATACTTCATCTACAGGGCAGTCAGCAAAATTAAGCTATGGCCACAGAAAATAGAATTTGGGGCATGGATATAAGATAGAGCTTAGTTGGTTGAGTGCTTGTCTAGCATACACTTAGCCCCAGGTCTTACCCCAGCACCATATAAACCAGGTATGGTGGTACACACGTGTAATTTCAGCACTTGGGAGATACGGGCATGAAGATCTGAAGTTCAAGGTCATTCCCTGAAACATAGTGAGTTTGAGTTTGGCTTGAGATGCAAGAGATCCTGTTTCAGTGGGTGGGGAGTAGATTAGAACATTGGTAACTGAACTTGCACAGGAAAGAATGACAGGAGGAGTGCACTTGGCAATGGACTGATTTACATCTTGATGGATTGATTACACTGCTGTGCTGAGTAGTTGGCATTATAGGTAGAACTTTTCAATATTTGATGGCATTTAAATTTTACATGCATAATATGTATGCTTACATACTTACATAAAAAAGAATGTGCAATGACTCTCCACTAAAAGCAAGACACTGAAACAGAAACTGTGGAGGTAGAAAAACAGTGATAAAGCAGTAAGCAGACAGGGTGTCAAAAGCCTTACGCAGTCACTCCTTCGGCTTTTGAAAGGAGCCATTCATCATTCATCATGCTGTTATTGTAACATTTAAGGATTCATAAACTACAATAAATCACTGTAAACATATAATGTAATTATTTCAGTATGCTTGTGAAAACATACATTGGATGTATTCTGTAAGAGTTTGCCCTTCTATTTGTTTTTTAGCAGATTTTTTTTCTCTTCAGTTTAACTGCATTGCTTTTGAAAATTCACTGCTATCTCTGAAGGTTTGCTTTTTCTTCTAGGGGTCTTCATGGTCTCTTTCAATGCAGCACTCCCCACCCCAGGTGTTTCACTATCCATCTCTAGGAGAGTATTAATCACTCCTCCCCTAATTAGAGGGGAGGCATTAAGTTATCACCTAGATTGCTGAGTGTCAGCATCCTGCTACATATTGACAGCCTGACCCTTTTGCTCTTAGTGAAGCAGAGAGAAAGATCATGCAGCAGTATGAGGTTTCTGGTCTGAATGAAAACCTAGTGACTGTTTCCAATCACTTAGCTTTCCAGCAAATGGCTTCCAAATTGTCTTAAGCCACCCACTTGGTAGATGTGCTAGTTGCTTACTAATGAAGTTGAACTAAATGGCTCTTAGCAGTTCTCATTCACAGAACAGAATCCAAGTTCTCTGTGCATTCAGAAGAACTGCTCCTTCTCACAAGAGTGCAACTAACTCTTTGCAACCTGGGAAACAATTGTGAGCAGATTTCAAAGCTTCCACATACTCTGAGATGAACTCTGGTGGGACATATTATAACAAAAAGGACAGGGAAAAAGGTTAATAGAGATCAGACTGTCAACTGAATCATGAGCCTTCAAAAGAGTAGGTTTTTATGCTCATTGACTCAGTGCAACTAGAGGTTTAACAGACTGATGAAATGGCTTGTTTTCCATCTTAATTATACTGCTTACAAATAGTAGAATTATCACATTTTACCATCCAGTGTATGTGATAAAGCTTGACATATAAATCATGGTATATACAAAAGAGGGCTCACTAGTCACTTTGAGTGCATTGAACTTACATGTCTTTAATTCTGTAATCCTTTCCATAATGTTTTAGTTTTAAATTTTTTCAAATGATATGTTCTCTCCCATCCCCCAACTCAAGTCATACACATAACTAACTCTTTTTCACAGTAGACACACCCACACCCCTCTTCAATTTTAATTTAATAAAGTAGTTTAAAACATTACAAAAAGAGTAGGTTTTAAAGTATCTACTATGTTTAATGGCAAGGGAAGGCACACAACATAGATATTACTGTCTGTAGGGAATTTTTGATATTAAAGTTGAAGTCTAGCATTACTGGAAAGCCCTTGAGTTTGTCACTAAATGATGTACCCACTGTTTTCAGCAGTGTTCCCTCGTCGGTCAGATCTAGAGAAAGTCCAGATCTTCTAAGGAGTGTCATCACATAACCCTCCCAAGAAAGTTATAGGTCCAACCCTTTCCTGATAAGAAACCCTCCCAGTGAGCACCTGAGGATTCCTGGAGGCATTTCCCCATGCTAATGAGATCTTTTGGTGCTTTGGCCTTCAGCCAATGAGATCTTTTGGTGCTTTGGCCTTCAGCCAATGAGATCTTTTGGTGCTTTGGCCTTCAGCCAATGAGATCTTTTGGTGCTTTGGCCTTCAGCCAATGACATTTGTTCATGCCTCCAACCTTACCTGGAGTTCTTCTCTGACCCTGGCTCATAGGATAATTAGGTAATGCTTTCCCTTTCTTATGATAGGACCACCATGCTTTTCCATGTAAATGAAGTATCCTTGGCATTCCTATTCCCAGTGAATCAAACACATTTGCCTTCAAAACCCCTTCCACTTCCCAAAGGCTTATAATGTCCATCATTCATGAAATAAACTCTTTTTCTCCATTCCTTCACCATGATCATCTGAGACCTGGCTATTTATTTCAGGGTTGGGAAGGAAGAATTCATTGCTGGACCTGTCTGCCTAGCTAGGTTTGCTTGGGGCACAGGCTTCTGCCTCACCACTGCCCTTGCTGCCTAGGTAGGTCTGCTACTGCTACAACTCACACCCCTCTACACTTCTGCCATGTCTGCCAGACAGGCTCATGTCCTAATCACTTCTACCAGTCACTCCAGTGGCCAAGTTTCAGCCATTTCTCCCACATTGCTCACTGTAGTGCTCATATGCAGCAGCAGCTGGTTGGAGGCTGTTCCTGAAAACTGCCACCAGATCTGCTTGAGCCAAGTTGGGCCCCCGAAGATGTTTGGCTTGGTCCAGGAGCTCCGAGCTCCTTGAAATTGCCCAGTCCAGCACTGGCAGTTTAGCTAAGAGAGCTGTGACCTTTTGCTGCATGACAGAGATGGTAGAGCTACTCTAAACCTCCTGCTTGCTCATCTAAAAGAATTGTAACCTTTCATCATATGACAGAGTGGGATAGGGATACCCTAACCCTCCTGGATGCTTATCATAAGAACTGTGACACTTGGTAGTGAAAATAAAATTTTTGCCTGCCTCTCCATCCTAACTAGACAACCTTTTCTTCCCAGAAACCAACATAGCCTGGACCTTCTGGTGGAGGACCGTGCACTTCCAGCTTGATACCAGACAAGGCCAGAACTCCTCACAGGACACAGAACAACAACTGTCTTCTGTATATGCATTTTTCCTGAAATTTACAATGGTATTGCATATTAATTGTTGTTTAGTTAATCTGCTAGCATGGTAATAGAATCAGTATTAAAAAATACAAGTGAAATCACCATTTTAGAAGCTGGTAAAAAATGTTACAAATAGGTGAATTGTACAACAAAGGGGAAAATGACTAGCATATCAGGAATGTTTGATAAATGTCAATGCCATAAATTGTATTGCAAGGGAAATGATAGGAAATGCCCACCTAGCACATGTATTGCCACTAGTGAAGGCTTCTTGCCTTTGGTTATTTCCTTTAGTGATAACAACTACTAAAAACACTCACCTATCATGTACATTACCTTACTGTAAACATGCCCCTATTATGTACATTATCCTACCAAAATGACATGCCTACTATGTACATTATTACCTTACTGTCTAGTTAGGGTTTCTATTGGCTTAAAGAGACACCATGACCACAGCAACTTTTATAAACATTTATTGGGGCTGGCTTACTGGTTCAGAGGTTCAATCTATTATTGTCATGACAGAAAACATGGTGGTGCACAAGCAGATATGGAGTTAGAGAAGGAGCCTGGATTGGCAGGCAGCAGGAACAGAAAGAGACACTAGGCCTGGCTTGAGCATTTGAAAGCCCCCAGTGACATACTCCCTTCAATAAGGCCACATCTACTCCAATAAGGCCACACGTCCTAATAGTGGCAGTCCCTGGTGAGAAAGCATTCAGACCTATGAGCCTATGGGGCAATTACTATTCAAACCAGCACATGCTACTCTCTGATCCCCATAGGCTTGTAGTCATATTATAATGCAGAAATGCATTCATCCCACCTTCAAAATCCCCCATAGTCTATAGCAGTCTCAACACTATCCAGAAGTTCACAGTCTCTTCTGAGACTCATGGTAATTTCTTAACTATAACCCCTGTAAAATCAAAATGAAAAAGCAGATCACATCTTCGGACATGAATGACACAGGATACATATTACCATTTCAAAAGTGAGGACAGGGAACACAGTGAGGAAATACTAGACCAAAGCAAGACCGAAAATTAGCCAGGCAAATTCCAAACTCTGCATCTCCATATGTTTGATATGACGCTGTCTTCAAATCTCCAGCTATATTGACTACAACAGCATACTTCTCTCTCTTGAGGAGTTCCACTCCCTGTTAGCTGCTCTCCTTTGCAGGTGACCCATGTATTGGCACGCATTCTCTTTTGTATTCTAATACATCCTGCTCCACCCTTTCATTTGAACCCACCAACAAAACCCACTATGTGCAGTTTTCTCTTGGGTGTGAGACATTTGACCTTAATTTGTTGAATCTAAATTTCTGATTCTTTCCAATGTAATGAGTCACCACCCAGTAATAAGCAAGGTATTCCTGAACAGATGTTCCTAGCAAATGCTCATAAACCAAATAGGAATCCATAGAAATTGACATTTCTAATACACCCTGTTCCCATGGAAATTAGGCAATTATGAAATCTTCCAATTTCCTTTGAAACTAGTTGTTTCTATGTATTTTATATAGAAAAATTCTCAATTATGTTAATTCTAAATTTATTTATTAATTAAAACTGCTGCTCAATTAGATAGTATATATAAATTTAAAAAGAAAAGAGACAAAACACATCTAAGTTAATGATCTGAGACTCCAAAAGGAAAATAACTCAAAAGTTAAGAAACTTCTCTTTAAAAAAAACTAATTTAGTTTAAAAAATAAAAATCTGAAAGAAATTGGTGTACATACACAAAAGGCAATTAGTGTGATACAAAGTATCTGATGATTCTTTATTTTTCCAGATATTTAAATAGAAATGCTTAAGTCACATAATTACTAGAAAGAAATATGAAGAAACTTAATTATCTAGATACACAAAATATAGTTAATATTTAAATATACATGCAAAAGGCAATATTGTTTATGACAGCATAAAATGTTTAAAACACACAAATTTCTGCCTATCAATAAGTTAGCACAAAGTAAAGAACAAGGGATAGGGACTCAAGAGACACTTAGGGGTAGGAGCAGGTACAACTAACTCTTGTAGAGAACCTGAGTTCAGTATCCAGAAGTAACATGGTGCTATAACTACTTGGAACTCCAGCTCCAAGTTATCCCATGCTTTCTCCTGGCCTCCATGGCTACTACACTCAAGTGCAGACACCCACACATGCACATATACATATAATTAAAAGGTAAAATAAATCTTTTAAAAGGCAAGAAACAGAAGAGTAGAAACCATTGTCAGTGTACTGCACCTCACAGTATATGCACCTCATATGACCTGTTCCCAATATACAGGGCATGTGTAGAGATTATGGAACTGTTTATGATAAGGTGTCATGCCATACAGATATAGAAAGGAGAGCTAAAGTCCAAGATAAGCCTTATTCTAGAAGTCAAAGATGAAAATTATTTTCAACTTAAATTTCACAGAATATCCTCATTAATTATGACCATAATGTGAAGACAACTCTGGACTTGTAAAGGTGGACAGGTCAGTTACAGTAACTCTATGGCTTCAAGATTCCTGTCATATCTGCAATGCTTCAACTCCATGTATATAAAGTGTCATGGTGTTTGTATATCCCACCCATATACTCTCATGTATTTTCAATCATGAGATTGAAATTATCAATTTCATTTCATTTCAATATCATTTCGATTATCTGCATTACTTATAACTCCTAATATACTACAACTGTTATGTAAACCATTATTTTACTGTATAGCTTAGAAAATAACAACAGAACTGGAACAATAGCCCACTGGCTAAGAGCACAGACTTCTCTTGCAATGGTCCTGAGTTTGGTTCTCAATACTCATATCAGGCAGCTAACAACTGCTTGTAACTCAAGCTTCAGAGAGATCCAGTGTCATTGGCATCTTCAGATCTTCAGGTACCTTTGCACTCATATATGCAGACACAAATACACTCTCATATATATGTATATATATATATGTATATATAATTGAAAATAAAAATAAAAGGAAAGAACAACTAGGGGCAAACTCTGTACAAGTTTAGCACAGACAACATGTGTTCCTCACATTTCTCAATTGCATTTGGCTGAATCTACAGATGACACGTGTACAGATGAAGCCAGCTGCGTATTTGCCATGCATAAACTTAAAGTCTATGATATATTTTTATAATGCATTTCCATTAAGTTGTAATCATAATTTGTTACTGATTTTGTTTATCATGTTTGGAACACTAGTGGCAAAGGCAGCAGACATGTACATTGAGTTTCGAAGCCAAGGTGAAGGCATATCTGAAAACCTTAAAGGCACATCAAAGGAGAAAGAACACAGGCTCCTATTTTGTATCTTCATGTCTATATATGATCCATTTAGAGCTATATAAAGTAAAACAAAGGGAAAAGCAGTTCAAATTCAGAATAGAGGGAAGAGGAGTAGGACTCCTGATGAGTCTTAGCTGTAGCTGCTCCCTGAGGAGGGATACTTACGCAGTAGAAGTGAGTCTTTGATGATCTTTCTGCCTCCACTTGCCTGGTTCTAGTGTTACAGAATGTAGGTGGTCCAGGTCGACACCCAGGGATGCAGGAAGAATGCCCAGAGAAAGGTCCATGTCTCAGAAGAGACTTCACAGAAAAAGCCTTTCAAGATTTACCCAGCTGAGATGTTCCAGGTATCTAAGATGATACAGATCCACATCGCCTTCTGCTTCTCAACTGAAAGAAAGAAGAGTGAAGAAAAGAAAGAAACTAGAGAAATAGGGGCTGAAAAAGTCAGATTGCTGAAGAAAACTTTGAGGGTAAAGTGAAAGAAGAATAATCAATCAATTAATCAATTAATTAATTAATGGGATTTGTTTCTTTTTAACCCCACAAAGGAGAAGAAGGTAAATGGTTCTGTAAACACCTATGCCATGAACGTGTCTCAGAAAAGGAAATACAAGCAATACCTGAATCAAAAAGGTGGATTCAACAGACCTTTGGATTTTATTTCATGAGACTTGAGGTGTGGACAGGAGAAATTTTTCTCCCTCATCTGAGTCAGAAAGAGAAAGCATTTTCTATTTTCTATTTAAAACATATCAAAATAAGATCTTGGTTCTTCCTTCTTATAAAGTTAAAAAAAAAAGTCTTATTTTTGACACCCAGGGTTACTCACTTTCCTCAGGAGGTAGGTAAACACTTTTTGAGGCAGTGTCCCTGGAGTGATCACCATTTGTTCTTGTTCCTTAGTACTTGTGTGCACTTTCTTCTTGGATGCTTCCTAGGAGTTCTTAAAAATGGAAAGCAACTTAGATGTGAGTCTGTGGTAAAACAACATTTCTACCCATTAAAAAATAATCAAGATAGCTCTGTAAAAAACTTAAAAAACTTCTGCAGGGAACTAGTAGGTTCCAGAATGGATTTTGATAACAAGAAAAAGCTAAATCTTAAAAATTATCAGGAGTCATTAGGGTGTTGTAGAAAAAAAAAAAACATCACTGAAAAATCCAGAGAAGTACCCAGGGCACACAGTGGATATCTGCCTGCCAGGAGCAGAAACTGCTACAGAAATTAACCACTGGCACAAATAAATGGCAAATTTGAAGACTTTCTGGAGATTAAGAAAACCCTAGCATGAAAATAGAAAACTTTTTTTTGTTTATTGCTTCAAGTTACATCTCCATCTCAGTGCCCTCCTTCCACCCCACCTGATTCCACCCTCCCACCCTCTCCTCCCTTTCCCACCCTTCCCACTCCTCCGATGTGGAGTGTCCCTACATATCAGCCCCTCTAAGCTCAACAGTCATATGTGGGCTAAGAACTTCCTCTTGCACTGGGAGCCAACATGGTAGCACTCCCAGGCAAATTGTCCCCTTAATAGGTAACAAAGTCTATGTTCCTGATACTTTTGGTGTTTTGGTTGTAGGATAGTTATTCTGTACTATATGGCTAAAATCCAATTATAAATGAGTAGATGTCATGTGCATCTTTCTGAGTCTGGGTTAGCTCACTCAGGATGAGCTTTTCTAGTTCCATCCATTTGTCTGTTAATTGCATGATTTCCTAAAAAACTGTGGTACATTTACATAGTGGAATACTACTCAGCTATCAGAAAGTAGGAAACTTTTAAGAAGAGAAGCTTAGAGTCCTCCCTTCTCCCAATTTTATGTGTTTATTTTGTAGAACAAAACACCTGTGTCCAGGAGCCTTGAATCAAGATTGATTCCCATAAGGTTTAGCAATGGATGAGGAGTAAAGCCCTCTCTGAGGCCCACACAGAGGTGAGTCTGCAACAAAGGTAAATTCCCCAGGGATGAAAACTACCTGAACTTCAGTGTCTGGAGAATGGTATTTGCTCCTCCTCCTTCTTTCTGCATACAAGTGTGTCTATATATCTTGTAAAAGTCACAGTCCATGGAAACAAGCCACCAAGAGAACAAAATTCTTCTCCCACACTCACCACTGTGTGTTAGTGAATTACAACTGAAGGACCTGCAAGACACAGATAGTCTAAAATAAAAAGTGTTAGAAGTCAAGAGTAGAGAAAAACAAAAAACCCAACCAAGAATAGTAAAGAGTAATTTGAAGTCCCTGCCTCCCAATAGGACAGAAAATATTAAAACTGACCCAACTCCTAGATAGAAAAGCTTAATATTTCTCATTGTTGCCAAGTTCAGTGGCTCACATGGCCCACACTTGCCATCCTAGCATCCTTGGGAAGCCCAGACAGAAGGGTCATGAACATAAATCAAGCATCAGAACACTTTCAGTTTTAAATCATGACACAAGGAATTTTAAATCAGTAAGCTAATGGGAAAATAGAACATACAAACGGAGACACTTGAACAGATTGCCAATGTGAGCAGAGATGGGAACCAAGAAAGAATGGAAAGGAAATACTAGAAACGGAATAATCGAAAGAATGAAAAGTGTCCTTGAGGGACTTCAACAGACTGGACAAAACATGGAGGGAACCAGTGTTCTTGAAAATACATCAACAGATGCTTCCTAAAGAGAGTGTGTCACCCTGGTACATCCCAGCAGTTGGTGGAGAGGTCAATCTAGAGGGTGACATGCTAAATTTAGATCCTTCCTGGGTTATAAAACAAATAAAAATCAAGAAAAAAAGGAAGGAAGGAAGGAAGGAAGGAAGGAAGGAAGGAAGGAAGGAAGGAAAGAAGTAAGGTAGGAAAGAAAGAAGGAAGGAAGAAGAAAGATAAGAAGGAAAGAAAGAAGGAAGGAAGAAGGATGGAAGGAAGAGAGGGAGGCCAAAAATTAAAATAGCATTTCTATATTCACTTCAGACAAGGAAGAATTGAGAACAAGTAAAATCATCAAAACCAAAAAAGTGACACTTCATAATGATCAAAAGAACCAATTATCCAATAAACCACACTAATCTCTAACATTTGTCTATCTAAACTGTAAGCAATAGAATAGCAAAGAAAAACCACACAAGTTCACTGTCAGAGTGGAAGATTGCAGAACATATCTTTCAATGACAGATAGGAAGAAATCAATATGGGCATATTTGACTTGAACAGAATTATCAATCAACTTGATTAAATTGTTTTATTTTTAATTTAACACTCTGTCTACTAAACACAGATATGGAATCTTCTCAAGCTATCACAGAAAATCAAAGTCAGTCAAAATCTGCCTTTAAAATCAACTCATTAATATAGAAAAGAAACCCTAAAAATTGTTCTCATATTATAATGGATATAAATATTAAGTGAAAATAAAAATAAAGTTAGAATGTGAGTCAAATATAAACATTAAATGAAAATAAAAATAAAGTTAGAATGTGAGACAAATATTTGCAGATCAAAAAACCCAAAAAATACCAAACAAATAAAAAATCTACTTCCAAGCAATCAATGTGTGGAGTCTGTAGTATTAAGACAAACAGGACCATATAAAACCTCTCTGCAGTTAGACTGGTCAGTGTCTCTAAAAAAGAAAAAAAAATCATTGTTTTATTTTATACTTCCAGGGAAGGAACCCCAAGAATCTTCTAAGTTTCTTTTCTCCCAGGTATGTGACCTTTTGTTTGCTTTGTGGGGCTCACAAGCCACCCTACTCCTCCCAGAGGGAAGTTTCAGTGCTACAAAACACTTATTCTACCTAAGAAAATGTCCTTCAGTTTTATCCATGATGGCACAAATGACAGGGTTTCATTTCTGTATGGATGGATGATATTCTGTTGTATATAGGTAACGTGATTTCTTTACCCAATCATCTGTAAATGAACAGAAAGGTTGATTCCATTTCTTTGTTCATGTGAATGGTCCTGCAGTGAACATGGCACCTTTTAGACATATCTTTCAAATTTCAGTTATTTGTGGGGTTGCGACATCACATGACAATTATACTTCTGACAAGTTGGAGAAACTTGGTGCTATTTTTCACAGTAATTGTGGTAATTTACATTCCTACCAAAAGTGTGCAAGAATTTATTTTTCCTTGCCACCATTTGTTATTGTCTATTGTAGAGAGCTGCGATGTGCCGCGCCCTAAAGATGGCGCCGGTTTCCGCCTTCCACCAGCCCGATGGTGAGCGCTCTCAGTGGTGAACAGGTCCATGTTTGGTTGGGACCGCTGATCTGGCTTGCTTCCGCATACTTGGGCCTGTAAGATAGCACCACATGGCTTTACTTGACTGGCTGTTCATATAGTATTTAGCCTGTGGGTTGGGTCTGCCCCATTATTCGGAAGACTGTTTTCAAGGGACCTGAATAAACGGCTTGAGAAGAGCTTTTGCGAGTTGCGTCGTCCTTGCTGGTCGAGGGGGACGCGACAGTCTATCTTTTTGATAATAGCTCTTCTGACACACATGAATGTTATCTCATCCTGGTTTGACTTGTGCTTCCCTGATGATTAATGGTGCTGGGTATTTTTTACATTTGGCCTTTTGTAATGTTTCATTTAGAAATGCCTATTCAGGTCATTTAACTGTTTTGCTCATTTAAGAGATAGAGTCTCACTATGATACCCACACTGGCCTTAAAATTGCAATCCTATAACCTGTATCTCTTAAGTTCTCTGGAATGTTCTCCTATTCCTGGCATTTAATAACTTTTAGGATAAATCATTTGTAGTTTATAGTACTGTATTTCTTACATATTCTTATACATAACATACAATATTCTTAAATATTGTATAATAATACATTATTGAATATAAATATCTTAGAAATGTATTTAATATCTCACACATTATGTCTTAAGTCTATTAAGTTGTGGTAAAATGCATATTACATAAAGCATATCATTGGCCAGATGAGGTGGCACATGCTTTTAATTCTAGAACTCTAGAGTAAGAGGAAGAAAGCTCTTTGAGTTTGAGATAAGCCTGGTCTACATAGAAAGCTCCAGAACAGCCTGGACTACATAAGGAGACCCTGTCTCAAAAAATAAAACAACAACATCAAGAACAAAACCCAAACCTATACCCCTGTGGCCAACTGAAGCCTGGTGATTCTGTCGTGTGCTGAATGCATTCACACCATTCTACAACCAGTCTTGGAAAAACAAAGTTCTATCATCATTTAACAACGCTGTCAAAAAGTAACACAAAAAGTAAGCAAAAGTATGACCCAAATTTCCATACAAGGAAGAAAGCAACATGTTAGTTATTTACTGCTTCCCTATGAAGAAAGATATAATGTACAATTTTCCCACTGTTCAGAAACAATAAGACATGTCAAAATCTTATGAGTGACCTAACTGAGAAATCTTTACAACAGACACTCTTCCTGTCCCTTCTCATTCTATCATGGTGGATAGATAGCTACCGTGCAATATTATTCTAAGAGAAAGATGTCAAATGCCTGGAAAATCTTTCCAAAACATTAGTGGAGTATTTTAACACCCAAGTGGGCTTTTTTTTTTCCTTGTTGAGATTTTTAAATTTCAATTTAACATAAGACCTTCCTAGAAAATATCTTTTGGTCTGCAGGTGGCATTTTGAAATGAAAAACACGTGGCTTACTTAGCTTTCCTCAAAAACTAAGCACCATCCTTTATTCCTTGTCAACTTGACCCAAAAACTAGTGACACCTGGTAAGAGGTAACCTCATCTGAGGGATTGCCTCCAACAGATTGGCCAACAGGCATGCCTCTGCATCATTCTCTCAACTGATGGTCAATGTGGGAGGACCTAGCTTACTCTGGGTGTTTCCATCTCTGGCAGATGGTCCTGTCACTGAAAGTGAAATTGGAAGCAAGCCAGTAAGTAGTCTTCCTCCATCTCAGCATGATCTCTGCATCTGTTCCTGCCTCCAGGTTCCTGTCTTAAGTTCCTGTCCTACCTTTCTCTCAAGGATGGACTGTAACCTGGAAAACAATATAAACCCTTTCCTTCCCCAAGTGGCTTTTGTCATGGTGCATACACAGCAACAACAACAACAACAACAACAACAACAACAAAAATGGGACAAAATTTAGTATCAGGAACTAAATCTTACTATGATGGACCTGAGGATGTGACTGTTTTGGAGAGGATTGTGGAAAGATTTCAGTGATATGAGCTGAACAAACCTTTGTCAACAGCCTAATGAGTTGTTCTATGGAAACTTGGAGGATAAGAATTATGAGGCAAACATTGATGACAGAGATCTAGCTAGTGAAGTTTTAGATGAAAGTATAAGAGTACTTCAAAGACTCTCTCAGAGCTCCTTGTATATATTTTGAACTAAGAATCTGTAGTTTATGATTCTGGGACTGAAGAGTCATCCATGGATAACAAGAGACCAATTCCATTGAATTGAAATTTTTGCTTTACTGTGACAATTGTGCTGAATAGCTCAGACTAGAAAGCTATGAATAACAAGAGACCAACATCATTAGAGTAAAACTTTCTGGGAAGTGTTTCCGAAGGGTCAGCATATAGACACTGTGGCCTAGAGGGGTTCAAGGATGCATTTAAAGCTGGAAGCTGAACTTGGAAATGTATAAGCTTCTTTTACAAGGTTCCTGACTTTGAAGGCATGAAAGAGTTATAGAGAACAGCTGAGACTGTGGGAGGCCAAGGGAAGGCACTGGCAAAGGTGCACCCTCAGCTACAGTGGAGACTCCAGGACTGAGAGGCTCATGGAGCAAAACTGAGCCTTGGCACCATACAGCAGGGTCAGAGTCTCTCTAGAAGCCAGGAGAGTCCATTGGTGAAGACACAATGCTGATTGTGGTGGAAGCCCCTGCATATGGGAGATGCCAGGAATGTGAGATAACAGAAAATGACAGTGGTAAATGAGAATGGACAAAGTTTGACCCTGCAGGACAAGCTGTTAAGTCCTGCATGTGGTAGAGCCAGAGAATAAGGACATCTAATCTCTTTAGAACCCAGAAGATTGTGAGTTTTAGATGACATACACTGAACAACAGAATTTGAGCTCCAGTGATAGACATGGGCTTTTATTTTTATCTGATTATAACTGTGATCTCATTTTTTCCTCCTAGAATAAGAAGCACATATATATTTTTATTATCTCACAGGATCCTGCAGTTGAGAGACTTTGAACTTTTTAAAGAGGTGTAAAACTTTAAAGCACTACCATCTTTTAAAGTTCACTAGGCTTTGAAAGTTGGTCGGTGTTTTGTATTATGATATTAGTGTAAAATCTTTGGGACAAATGGGAAAGGAAAAGTTATGTCTTAAAGTGATGGGCTTATATATAAGTTGACAAGAAGTCAACTGAAATGTTTAGATTTGTCAAATTTACACAAACCTAGTTCCCTATGGAAAGAACAAGTTTCAGTAGTGAAATTTCCTCTATCAGATTGGCCTGTGGTATCACTGTAGAATGGAAGCTGGAATTTTAATGTTGCTCAACTTCTATACTGATTTTCAGTGGGAGGAGTAATTCACATTCTTAGCAGGATTCCCTCAGAAAGATCCTTTTCTCGAGTATTTCTAGCTAGCATTTGTTACCATTTGTTTTCCAGAGAGTAATTCTTAGTGAAGAGAGAATCTGGGCTTAATTTTGATTCTGATTTCCCTGATGACTAAAACCGTTGAATATATTGGCATGTATTTATTGCGTTCTTACACTTCTTTATTGAGAAAAATGTTTGCTCACATCTATTACCCACTTACCAACAGAGTAAGTTGTCCTCATTTTCAGCTTTTTATATATTCTAAATATTAATTTCCTTTGAGATGAATACCTAACAAGATTTTCTCCCATTTTATAGTTATCTCTGGACCATAGGCCATATATAGCCTTAAAGTGTTCCTTCTACATTTTACTCTAGATACTTCATTTTGTGTGTGTGTGTGTTCTTACATTAAAGTCACTTGATCAACTTATGGTTTATTATTTCTGTCTAGAGTGAGAGGACTGGATCTGATTTGGTCCTCTGAATATAAGTATCAGTTTTCTCTCACTACTTGATGAAGAAACTATTTTCTCTCCAATATACAATTTTGGAAACTTTATTTTAAAACACTTTTATTAAAAATCCCATTGTCTCTCTGGATCTTCTAGTTTATTATGTCAGTTTATGTTCTAGTACCATACTTTGTTCTGTTAATATGGTGCTGTGGCATAGTCTGAAGTCAGATGTAATGTAAACTCCCACATTGCTATTTTTGCTCATGTTTGATTTTAATATTCAGGAATTTTAAATATATTTTATATGAATTAACTTTATTCCAAAAATATGAAAAAATCAGTTAGAAATGAATAAATTCATGCCAAGAGATAGGCTTGCCACTAATTAAACCATCTCACACTGGAGATTCTTCGATGCTTATCTTCTACTTGGAGTAGAATAGGGGGTGCTGTCAGGAGCTGATATGTCTAGATATCAAAAAAATCTTAATTTAAGACAACATCTTTGAATGCCATATTCTGCAGATCTCTTGGGGTTTTTGAAGATGCCCTATCCATCTCTTGTATTTAGATAAGCAAATGTTGCTTGTCTCTTAACAACTTGATTACTGAGTAGTTTAGAGAATATCTGTGATAGACTGTCATAGTAGCTAACAAAGTGACATGTTTGCATGACTAGGAGTTTGTTTTTCTTAACTATCCTAAACAGTTTTAGATGGTTGGCATCAAGAGGCCAGAGCTTCACATTTTATTTTTAAGTATCTCTAGGTATGATACCATTAGGAAGCGTTACCTTTAATTTTGTGTCAATATACAAAGATCAATGCCTATGTAGCCCAAAACAATCTTAATATTACGTCCATATACAAGGGTCAATACCATTGTGGCCAATTATAATCTTAATTTTGTATCAATATACAAAGATCAATACTGATGTAGTCCAATACGATCTTATTTTTGCATAATAAACAATGGTCAATACCACTTTAGCCAAATAAACTACTAATTTTGTATCAATATACAAAGATATAAGGGCATATTCAATAATCTGTCCCTTTTTCTTAGTCCTTCCTGTGCTATGTCTATGTCTCATTTTTCTCAAGTCCATGCACTCCTACATAGGAGAGAAAGAAGGATACAGAAAAGGAAAAGTAGGAAGTCCCTGGGTCTTACCTCCAAAACCCATTAAACAGGGCCATTTAACAGCTTGTAATCTCTTCCCCTAAATAACAGAGTATTCAGTTATCCTTCAAATAACCAAAAAGGGGGGGCAGAGAAACAACCTCCCCACCCTCTGGGCATGGGACATCGCTCTCTTAAAATGACTTCCTGCTGATTTGGGTCGTAGTAAACCTGTTTGGGGCCGGAGCCAAAATGGAAAAATGGTTAAAAATGTTAGTACAATCCTTTTACCTTCAGTCCTTCTGTTCTCAGCTGTTTAGATGTCCTAAGGAGTTTGTAGGCAGAAGCTGATCTTGCAGGCTTTACTGAGGTTTTGCTTCAACTGCAGACAGACTGCTGTCCAAAAAGGACAAAACTGGGTAGCAGGGAAGTCGACAGCCTAGCTCTGCCAAGACAGGCTAGGTAAGTCCTTCATAATCCCTGCTCTACAATCAATGTCTGTCAGAGAAACAGAACCAAAAGGCTGAAGACTGATGCTGGAATGTGTGGAGAGAAAAGGGGAACTGTCCAGGCAGTCACTGGTTTGTCATTTCTTAGTATTGAAAGCTGCAGGCCCTGCACTTCCTATATAATCAGATATATTTATCCCTCTCAGGTCTCTGAGGTGGTTGAAGAATAGACAGCTAGAGTCTCATAGTTAAATTTTGAGTTGTTTAGGAATCAAGAGGGTGTTCTATATCTAAGAAGATGGTTATAATAGTGATGCAAGTTAGTATGAAAGCTAAGTCAGTTATAGAACTTTAAATTCATGGAGATGGTTAGATGGTAGAATGTTAAAGTCAGGGGCCAAATATGTATGAAATGGACATTGGGAAGGTATACTGGGCCATTTAACACTCATAAATGTGGCATATTTATTTCTGTTGTTTTGTATAGTATTTACTGTTATTAGAGAATGAACCATTTGTTGGACTGAAAGGGGAAGCTGTTGGGGGGAAGAAGGTGGAAGTGTGGGACAGGAAAGGGGAATTGGGAAGGGTTTGTGACTGAGATGTAACTTGAAGAAAAAAATAAAGTATTTAATTAAAAAAAAAAGAAAAACCTGTAGATAGCAAAACTAAGGGCCAGATAGGCAGACAATCTTCAACAACCCTTTACTGTAGGAAAATGACAAATATTATATTTTTCCTTTGTTCTGAACATTCATAACAGCCATCCAGTTTGTTCAAAATATATACTACCAATACATTGAGCAATTTTTTTCTTATGTCAATAAGAAAAGTTCTATAGTCACAATCTCAGTTCAACACACCTTTATAGAATTTGACTCTATAATAAAGCATGTCCATTTGTAATCCATTTGCTGGCCCCGTTAAAACAAATTTTACTTAATGGTACTAAGGCAATTATCTAATATGAATGTGAAAATAAAAACAATGTGTCTGTTTATGCTAAGTAATGTAATAGGCAACAAAAAAAGAAATGAATAAATTTCTAGACACTAGTTTTAAATAGAAAAATTTTAACTTAATCCAGTAGCAAGCAATAATGCTGAAATAGTATTCAAATAACTTCTCAGGAAAGAAAGGCTCAGAATCAGATGCTGAATTAACTGCTGGATTCTCTTACACGTTTTAAAATGAACAATGTTTATTCTTCATGCTATTGCCTAAAATAGAAAGTGAAAGAACATTTCCAAACTTGAAATTAGCATAGACTATGAAATTACTATTACCTTGACACTAAAAGCAAATAGATGTGTACAAAGAAAACTCCAGATCAATTTCCTTGACCAATTAAAAAAATTCTTAATTAAGTGCTTTCATTGAATTCAACAGTTCAAAAACGATCAGACACCATAATCACATGGATTCACTGGAGGGACACAACATTGCTTCACTCTAGGCAAATCCATATAAGTAATATAGCATATCTACAGAGCCAAAAATATGCATTGGCTTAACAAATGTACACAAGGCCCTCAACAAAGTTTAATAGCCCTTGGTTTTAAAGGCTCCTAAGCTAGTTGCATAAGAATATGACTTCAATATAATAAAGACTACATATGATAGATGTTGAGTTATCATAATAGTAAAAAGATAAAACACAAAAGCATTTTGTCTATGGTCAGCAAAAAGATGAAGTTGTTTACTCTGACCACTATTATTCATTATGCTGCTTTAAATCTTTGCGTAGAAAGTAAGGCAAGAGAAAGGCAGTAAAATAATGACCCAAACAAGAAAGGAAGAAGTCAAATGATCTCAGTTTTCATGATTTAATCCTATACTAAATGTGTGCTAAAAATTCCGCCAGAAGAACCTAGAATCTGCTGAAGACTTTCAGTGAAGTAGCAGGATACAATATAGCCATATAAAAACAAGTAGCTTTTCCATATAATATCAATAAATTTTCTGAAAAAGGAGTCAGGAAAACAACCCCATTTTCAGTACCCTAAAAAAAGTATATAATGGCTGTACATAAACTTAGCCAATAATCACAGGGACAGCTATAATTTAAAAAAAACTGCAGAAAGAAACTGTAGTAAGCAAGAGAAAAGGGACAGACGGGGCCATTTTATCACTAACAGTAGAAATGTTGCTAATACGCACTCTCTAAATCCACTCAAATCCAGCACATTCCCTTGAAAATTCCAAGATTATTATTCACAGAAAGTGATCATCTCTAATATTGAATATACTCTTAAGTATATACAATCATAAATGGTCAATTTATAAAATGAACTTAAAAAAGTAAAATCTGCTTTCTCTAGTTACGTTCATTTAACTTTTAAAATTTAAAACACTACTTTATATGCAACTTAACACAATTTCATTCATAGGATTAGATTTTTATTCTTTTTTTTTTCTCCTTTACCTAGGTCATCAGTTGACACAACAGGTTTGCTTTACAGACTAACATGAAAAATAATTTCCAAGTGTACTAGAGATACATATTCTCATTATCTTTCAGTAGGAAATAAAAGGCAATGGCAATAAATTGCTCTCCTTTTTAATATTTTCGTGCTTTCTTCTGAGAAATTAAACCTCTTTACTCCTCTACATACAGTGATGATCTTTTTATCGAAATATCATAAGTCCAAATTGCCACATGTCAACCATAATTTATAATTTACAGCCTCTCTGTGTGCTATCACTGTCACATGCCTGGTCTCATAATGATTAGAAGAAAATGCTTTTGAAGGGGGCTTATCAGTATTTTAGCAGAGCACTCACTGTTCCTAATACCCCTCAATTTTTAAATTTACCCATTAACGAAGCAGCACTATGTATAAGCTGTTGTTTAAGCATTTACTAGAAAACACAAGAAAGAACTTCAGCCCATCACAGCCTATTATGTGTTGATACAAATAAATCCTCAGTAGCCAAATTATCATTACATAGGGTCAACCACCCACTCATGTTGTAAAAGTGATGATGTTTTCTTGCCCGGGCTCAGGCTCAATGCCTTACCCCTATTTCTATAAAATTAGTTCCATGATAGAATAATATTGATTATTCTATATTCTAAATCATCTTAATAATTAAGATGATTAAGAAGTTGGTAATAGTTGGTGGAATAAATTAGTCTCAGACGAAGGCAAAAGTAGCATGACCACAGATATCCAATACAAACTCCAAAACCGTGTTCCTAGGGAGTGAAAGTAATTGTCATAACTACTCTGTGGCAATGTCCACAGAGTTACCTTAGAAATAAGAGGCTAGGTCAAGTCTAAGCTTTTTTTACTTCTTATTTTGGTTAGTGTTTCTGTTGCTGTAAGCTTCTAGGGGCCTAGGTTGGTTGGTTCTATTGATCTTCATGTGTTCATCTTGACCCCTCCAGGTCTCTCTATTCCTCCTCCCTCTCTTATATAGGGCTCCCAGAGTTCCACTTACTGTTTGACTGTGTGTCTCAGCATCTGTTTTGATCAGCTGCTCGGTGGAATTTCTTGTAGGATAGTTACGCTAGGTTCCAGTTCCTTTGGGTCTGTGTGTTGTAGGATAGTTTTCCTGTACTATATGGCTAACATCCAGTTATAAGTGAATACATGGCATATGTATTTTTCCAGGTCTGAGTAAGCTCACTCAGGATGAGCTTTTCTAGTTCTACCCATTTGGTTTCAAATTGCATGATTTCCTTGTTTCTGATAGCTGAGTAGTATTTCATTGTGTAAATGTACCACAGTTTTTTTTTCTTGTTGTTGTTGTTGTTGTTTTTTTTTTAATCCATTCTTTGATTGAAGGGCATCTGTTTTTTTTCCAGTTTCTCACTATTACAAATAAAGCTGGTATGAATATGGTTGAGTTGACATTCTTGTGGTTTGGTGAAGAATCTTTTGGATATATGCCCAGGGGTGGTATGGCTGGGTCTTGAGGTAGAGGTATTCCAAGTTTTCTAAGATATCACCAGACTGATTTCCACAGAATTCCCTTTGAAAACTTAAAAGTTTTACTCTTCTTTAGGTTGAACAGAGCAAATCTCTATGATCTCATAGAGGTAGGTGAGAAACAAAGAATAGTCGTGTGACCCCCAAAGAGTGAATGAATACTGAGAATAGCTTGTTCCCTTAGGGTTCCAGAGGCTTGATTCTAAACAAATTATTTGCACTTTGTGGCAGACTTAATCCACTTGTCTGCAAACCTTTGACAGAGTAAATATTGAATACAATGTACAAGTCACCTTGTTAAGTTCACATCTTGAGGTCTTTTACATTAATATCTCATAGTTAGGCACTTATTCTAGAAGCTTGTGGTGAATCAAATATTAGTTTCTAAAGAGAGTGTGTTTCTGCTGAAAAAATATAACTTTGTGCCTGTATATCAGCAAATAATTTACAAAGGAATAAAAAATTGCTATAGCATAAAAGTTTTCCTGAGAATGATCCTGACGCCAAGTGTCACTGGGCAGAACTCCAATCAGAATATTTTGAAGCTTGCTGGGACTACAGGGAAGTCTAGATTGAGACCCATGTTTACCTTAATTTGGAGAGTGGTAGATATTTAGCTAAATTATGTGGTACATGGAAGAAATACAATTGCAACTTGTGTCTTTGAGTTTTATATAGGATTATATGAAAAGTATTTTTAGCAAGGGGTGGGGAACAAAGCCTCATTAGTGTACCACCAGCTGTTAACATCTAAATGGAGCACATGATTCACATTTTGGCAGTTACTATATTCTACAACTTAGTATATTTTACTGAGAAAATAGCTAATAGGATTATCATGCCTGGGAAATCTTTGTTTATGATTGAAATTACAAATCATCCTCCCCAGGAGGAAGCATTGTTTTGACTTGACCATGTGGTTCATTGGAAGAGCACCCATGGCTTCCTCCTGGTCATTGCATCCCTAAGCCATGGACCAAAGGGATCGTTTGTGTTAGGGAACCAGTAGCCTGAATTTATTTTCAGTTACTAAACAAACTTTCCAATTGTGCATTTCTGAATCTGGGTCATAATGATTGGGTAAATATACATTACTTGTTTTACTTACTATGGGAAATCTCAGTATCATTTATCATTTGATGCTGAAGCCTCCAGGGTCAGTGGCTGCAGACTTCTCTCAAGTGTCCCTTTTCTAAATTTTCCTTATGTCAATTTATACTGTTTTGACATTTCTGCCAAAGATCAAGTGTCATAGGATGTATTCAAGCAATTATAGCAGCCATTGCACTATGTTCTTCATTTTCTGTTCTCTGATCACCTGCAACCTCATGGTTACCAAGAAGACCAAGCATGAATGTCTTGGGAACTTGATAGTTGATATTTTCTATTTCTGTAACTCTCCTGAAACTCTTCTCTATGTTTATCTTCATTTAAACATTTTCAAGTGGTACTTTCATCACAATTTATAAGAAACAAAAGCCACACAAGTCTAAGGTGGAGCCTGAGTTCAACTGTTCACACTCTACTCTCTACGATCCACCTTGTTGATTTGTTGGAATATGGTACCCACATCCACCAGCCCAGTACAGTTTCTCAGATTTCACAAACTAAATAACATTTATACTTGATGGCATTCTTTCTCAGTTGTAAGCAAATGTATCTAGTGTTTTATTCCATAAATCTAAAATTCTAGACCCGTTCTTTTAGTCGCTGACGGGGCAGCTCTTCCTCCTCATTGGGACCATACCCATCAAAATGCATAACACTCATGTGGTCTCTGTCCTGCCTGCAAGTGGAGAAAGGACAAGGGACTGTTTGAACCCTCCAGGAGATTTCCCCTATCAGTATATCCAAACAGCCACTAACAAGAACAATACCTTACACAGGAAATATAATGTGTGCTTGAGCAGTCAGGTTAATGGTATGTCTGCAGGATAGGTAAGTCATTTCTCCTTAAGCCACTGAATCTTTTTGTGTACATTACTGCAAATAATGGGCCTTCACAGTAGTCAACATGAATTAGGACTTAGAGCAATTGTGTGTTCCTTAAGTCAACAAGATGCCAAACTCTCCAGCATGTTCTGCTGTGTTTATCAATTATAAAATAAACAAATGCAGTGCTTGGCAAGTTTGTGCCTCTATCTTTTGGACAATATCTTTACCATCCAAGACAACCTCACCACCTTTCCAGCTCTCTCAATATTTGTTTGCAGCTCATCAAGATCTATTTACACATGCTCTGGATATGGATCTACATGGTAATGATAAGTCCAGAGATGAATTCCAACTTACTTGATGTACTATAATTTGAAAAAACAAAAGTTCAACAAAAAACAACTGAGCAAAAAACTAGATGTTGGAGCAAAAAAGCCAGGTCCATTTTCAGGTAGAGGATGAGAAAGGGCTCTGGTAAATTGGGCATCCTAGCCCTAAAGGCTCTTTTAACACTTTGAAAAGTCCACTTCAAGAGATGGAATTGTAACTTTTGCAAACCATGAAAAGTAATTGCACTGAGAATGTAGATGAGGGTCTATCACCCTGTGCTATGTGCCACCACAGTTCCTAGAGGACACCAGAACAAACACAGAATTCTAGCTGAAAAGGGTTTTCTTTACCAGACTCACAAATCGTACGAGTTAGGAGTGGAATATAACTCAAAGAACGCACAGAATAAATCTCAGTTTCCCGTAAGTCAATTGTCTGAAGTAACAGAATTCTTGGGTTACTTGGAGAGCTTGATGAAGTCTGTGAGGACCAAACAAGTCTCTTCATTGTTCAACATTTTCTTTCCGTGGGGTGCTGAAGATCAATTGCACGGCTGTGTGCATGCCAGACAATGTTCAACCATTAAGCTACTTCTCTAGCTATTTTCTGAATCTTTCTCTTCTATTATTTTCAGCATATTTCATCAGCTTTAGGCTTGCTCATCACATCAAAAGAACTGGTAGTGCAGTTCCAAGAACCACAAGAGCCAACTAAAATAGCATCCATCCAAAGGAAAGGACATTTGTCAGCATTATTATGATGACTGGAAACCTTTCCTTCAAGTTAGGCAAAGGGCCATTTGGAGCCCAAGTTGAATTCTAGCTACAGTGAGCTGTGATGCCTGCCATAACCAAGTCCTGTATGGAAAGAAAAAAAAATCTCACAGTTTAATCTTTGTCAAAGGTCTCTTCAGAATTTAGAAAGGGAGATTTGTTAGTGGGCAAGCAGCTCGACTACAGTCGACATATTTTAGCTATGGTCCTCAATAGATATATGTAGTAAGAATATCTTTATGCAGATAGTATAAAGTTAATTCAGATTAGTAATAGTATTTTTCCATCACAAGCTCTCTAATACTGGTAGAATGACCAAGTTGGCCAAAGCCTTGACTGTTTGAGTATATCACTCTGAAACAATAGTGCAATGGGTTAAAAATTTCTTATCTGCTCCATATCCCAAATAACAACCTTATAAAGTTATATGTAACATAAAGTTATCTGTATCAAAGATCCTGCAGCTCTAAATAACCTGAATGAACATAGCATAAACCTACAGTCATGTGTAGTTACACTGCAAAATTGGTGGTTTATAAGACCAACCAAATAAACATAAAGAGACACCAAATTATTGTACAAATCTTAAAGATTCATTGTTGATACTGCTCGTAAATACTGAGTAAAAGTGAATATAAGAATTACTTGAGGGCTGGAGAGATGGCTCAGCCATTAAAGGCTAGGCTCATGACCAAAAATATAAGAAATACTTGAACTTTTGTGTTTGGGATTGTCTTGTTGTTGTTTAATTTTAATGTTTTGTTAATTCTTTGAAAATTTCATAGAGTATATTTTTGATCATATTCACCCCAACTCTTCCCCATCACTCCTCACAGATCTATCCCCACCATCCTAACACCCAACTTTGTACCCTCTTTTTATGTATTGACCTTAATTTATGATGCCAATATATGTAGAGTCAGCCACTGGAGTGCTGAGCCATACTAACCAGGAGCCATACTCTTAGAGAAAACTTATTCTTCATTCCCGCATAGATATCAACTATCCATAGCCCCTCAGTTGCAGGGAATGGACCATAAAATCCTTTCTATTCCATGCCTGAATGTTTCCTGGCTTGATCTTGAGCAAGTGCTGTGTCCTTTGACTGTAGAGCTAAGGTCATTAATATTTAAATATATTATTGAAATGTGTGTGTTCCTTACTTTCACTGTGTTGTTGATTTTCAGTGGTGTGGTTTTTGTTCTCAGTGGTACACTGTGGCTTAGTAATCATGACTTCAGATTTTTCTCATTTGACTTAGCCTGAAATATTGCTTCCTGTGTTTTCTTTAGTTTTGATTTGTTGGATATAAATTTCTTAGGCTGTTGATATCATGGGAAGTTTCTTTTTTTTTTCTTCAACTATGGCAAATAGTTTTTCTGGATATATTTATCTAGGTTGGCCCTCACAGCTTTTTAGGGTTTAGAATGCATTATTCCAGGGTCTTTTGATTTTCAAAGTTTCCAATGAGAAATCAGCTGTTATTCTGATGGATTTTTCTTCTTCTGTAACTCTTTTTTTTTTTTTGGATTTTCTTTTCCTTGCAGTTTTTAATACATCGTCTTCATTCTGTATACTTAGTGTTTTTACTGTGATGTGCTGTAGGCATTTTCTTTCTTGGTCTGGTCTATTTGGTATTGTGGGTTTTTTTCTCTTGTATCTGCATATCTTTCCTTAGTTTGGTGAAGTTTTCTTCTATGATCTTGTTAAAGATATGGTCTATGCCATCGACTTTGGATTATTCTCCCTCATCTGCATCTATAATTCAACGTTTTTTTTTTTCTCACAGTGTTCCGTATTTCCTGTATGCTCCTGTGTTGCTTTAAATTTTTGGTATTCCTTACTTATCTTGTCTATATCCTCTACTTGGTAGCCCCAAATTAAAATATCCCATTTTCTGATTGCTTGATTCATCTCACTTTTACTGGGGGGGGGGGGTGTCAAAGTTATTGGGTCTTTCAATTCCAGCTTCATTTCATCACAAATACCCTTCATTCTTTCTATTTATTGACTGAATTCTGTATCCATGTCATGGACTCTCTGTGTTGTTTCCATCAGTCTTAGGTTTATGTTCCCTTGGCCATCACTCAGGACTTTATTCTCCTTAATTCCCTTCTCCTTAACTTCATTGCACTGTATGTTTGTGTCTTCCTTAAATTCCTTGAGTTGTTTATTAAGTTCATTATTGTACATTTAACTTTTGTTTCCTGGGGTTTATCTAGATTTTTGTCATCGACAAACCTTTCTACAGTACTGGTAGATTTTGGAGGAGGGATATAGCTTAATCTTTAATACTGCTTGTATTTTTGAGATGAGATCTTTGTGTTAGTTGTTTCTGACATGGACAGAACAGGTTGGGGTCATAAAGAGTGTAGAGAGCTGCGATGTGCCGCGCCTTGAAGATGGCGCCGGTTTCCGCCTTCCACCAGCCCGACAGTGAGCGCTCTCAGTGGTAAACAAGTCCATATTTGGCAAAGACCGCTGATCTGGCTTGCTTCTGCATACGTGGGCCTCTAAGATAGCACCACGTGGTTTTACTTGATTGGCTGTTCATATAGTATTTAGCCTGTGGGTTGGGTCTGCCCGGGCATTCGGAAGACTGTTTTCAAGGGACCTGAATAAACTGCTGGAGAAGAGCTTTTGTGAGTTGCGTCATCCTTGCTGGTAGAGGGGGACGCGACAAGTGGTGGCCCGTACGGGGACCCAAAAAAGACTCAGAACTCCTGCAGTCAGGGGCAGCGCTGGTAAGTTCCTGGGATAAATTAGGACAATAAAGTTTCACGGAAATAGCGAACACAAGGTAAAGTTTCGCGGAGATAGCGAACAAAAGGTAAAGTTTCACGGAGATAGCGAACAAAAGGTAAAGTTTCGCGGAGATAGCGAACAAAAGGTAAAGTTTCGCAGAGATTGCGAACAAAAGGTAAAGTTTCGCGGAAATTGCGAACTATAAGGTCTCTGGAGGGAGCAATAAGGACCTCGGTAAAGAGGCAATAAGGTCTCCGGGAGGGAGCAATAAGGACCTCGGTAAAGAGGCAATAAGGTCTCCGGGAGGGAGCAATAAAGTTCCGTGATTCGGACGAGTAGAAGACACAACTAGCAGAGCAAGGTGAGGAAAGCAGAGAGTGCCTCACAGAAATGGAGTGAATGCTAGCCTTGCTGGCCTTTATGAGTTGCTGGGATAAGCTTGGGAGAGATCTAGATTTTGCCTGGGAGCAAAGTACATTGCAGGGAGGAGCACGGCCTATTTGGAGACTTGTTCGGAGATGTTTAGGAGATCAGAGATATTGCAAGGCAGTGGAAAAAGGACAAAAGGCATTAGAACAGTTAAAAGAGGAGCGCTCGGTCAAATCTGGGAAAGATACTTCGGAAGAAGATAGCTCAGAGTCTGAAAATGTTAGCAAAGGCACTGTAGCTCAGGTGGAAGCTCTTCATCGTTATTACATGACTCCTAGTGACTGGATGAGCTTGGCACGTGCCTGCCTGTCCTCTGGGCAGTATTTAGATTGGAAGGCTTTCTTGATTGAGTTTGCTAATGAACAAGCTGCTGCTAATCGTGCAGCAGGAAACCCAGCCTGGGATGTGGACATGCTTCTTGGGCAAGGTCGATATGCTCAACAACAAACTGGGTATCCAGCTCAGGTGTTTGAGCAAATCAATTTAATCACAACCAGAGCTTGGAAATCATTGCCTAACAAAGGGGAAGTGAATGGCAATCTAACCAAGGTTATTCAGGATCCCCTGGAGCCTTTCTCAGACTTCGTGGCTATAATGGTTGAAGCAGCTGGAAGGGTATTTGGAGACCCTGATTTGGCAATGCCCTTAATTAAACAACTTGTGTATGAGCAATGTACAAAGGAATGTAAAGCAGCTATCACCCCTTATAAGAACAAGGGGTTGGAAGCCTGGATGCCTCAGTGCAGACTGCCGCTACCTTGAATAATTTGTCAGCCAATGTAGCCATGGCCTTGGATGTATTGTGGCAGGTGGCCCAGATTGGCTGTGAGTGGAAAATGACTGGTTTGTGTGTGACCTCTGTGCCATATCAAAATTATACTGTAGCTGCAAATTTGTCTAAGCAACTCTCTCAGTATCTTACAGGAAATTGGTCTGGCGAGTTTGATAAGCTGATGCAGAATCTGAGAACTGCCATTGTGCATGTGAATTCCACCTGGGTTGATGTCTCTGTTGCTGAAGGACTGTCGACATGGATCCTCTGAGCCATGGATCATCTTAAGGAGTGGGCGGGCGTAGGCTCTTTGGCGATACTGATGATACTAGCCTCTCTGGTTTGCCTATGGTGCATCTACAAAATGAGAGCCACACAAAAGCGTAATGCAGCCATGATTATACAAGCCCTTGTCGCCATTGAGGCGGGCCAGTCCCCTCAGGCATGGCTCGCTGCCGTGAAGCCTTAAATCTTCACTGAGCATAGTCCCTGCCCACTGAGGTATTTGTTCCATGGATATTAGGGTCTGGCAAGTCAATGACGGAGTAGACGGGTAAGTCTCAGCCACCTAAGACAGGGCAGTCCCGAGTGGGGAGGCTGACCCAGAGACGGGTAAGAGTTTGAGCACCACCCTCCTACAGGCTCAGGCCCACCGTGAGATCCCCAGATAGAGGGATTACGAAGCCTTTCCAGGGACTTCTACCAACTTTAGAAAAAATAAAAAAGGGGGAACTGTAGAGAGCTGCGATGTGCCGCGCCTTAAAGATGGCGCCGGTTTCCGCCTTCCACCAGCCCGACGGTGAGCACTCTCAGTGGTAAACAAGTCCATATTTGGCAAAGACCGCTGATCTGGCTTGCTTCCGCATACGTGGGCCTCTAAGATAGCACCACGTGGCTTTACTTGATTGGCTGTTCATATAGTATTTAGCCTGTGGGTTGGGTCTGCCCGGGCATTCGGAAGACTGTTTTCAAGGGACCTGAATAAACTGCTGGAGAAGAGCTTTTGTGAGTTGTGTCATCCTTGCTGGTCAAGGGGGACGTGACAAAAGAGGATATGTGAACTGGACTGGGGCTTCAGGATTGGGGCCTAAGTAAATGGCCTAGGTAGAATGAAGTCAGGTGGACAAAGAGGTGTGGCCTGTTATGCATAATCTTCATCCTGCTCAAGGCTTGGAGAATGGGAGTGGTTCTGACTGTGTGATAGGGTTGGTTGTGTTATGAAGAGGCCTGTGGGTCAGGGACAAGCTGGGTAAGTCCTGGTGGAAGCCTAGTGTTGGTTGCATCATAGACAAGCATTGCCAGACTAGGTCTGGGCACTGAATGTAGGACCCAGACTATATATGGTGAGCTGGGAAGGGTATATGAAGGGGGAAGTTGGTCACATTCCCCTATCTAGCCCTTTGAGAAGTATGTGGCCTTTCTTGTCTCCTGAACTTAAATGTTACATCACTTACCTAAGAACTTTCAGGTATTGCAAAAAATATCTTCTGTTTGATAAATTGTGACCTTTTAAAGTTTGTATAGATATTTGCCACTGTTAATATGAGGACATGTGATTTTTTCCTGATTACAGCCATGCCTAATATAAACATTCTGAACTAATCTGAGTGATAATTTTGATCTTTATTCAGATGTTGTGAACATGTGTCTCATTTTTAATTGGTATTCAGATATTCACACCAGGAGGCAAGAGTGTAATTGATTGTTCTGGACTCCGAATGCACACTGAATCACAAAAGTTGGAAATATGGAACACAGCTTTGTATACATAATGCATTTTCTTGGTTAAAGTTGCTTTTGTATTTGAGGTCATGCATTTAAGATGCAAGCATTTTAAACATTATCAGACTTGAAACATTATGCAGCCTTTCTGGAAGAAGTCCGCCATGGAGGCAGACTTTGAGAGTTTAAAGCTCACTCCACTTCTAGTTCTCTGTCTGCTTTGAGTTTGCATTTGAGGCTGTGAGCTCTCATCTTTTCTGCTGCTGCCTTGCTTCCCTGTCCTGATGGACAATTGTTCCTCTGGGACTGGTAAGCCAAAATAAACTCTTTCTTTCATGAATTTCTTCTGGCCATGATGTTTCATCACAGCAACAGAAAAGTGTCTGTTAGAGAAGTTGGTATCAAAGAATACCCTAGAACTGTGGAGACATTTGGAAGATTACATAAGTTACGATTAGAAAGAGAGTTGAATACTGACTATAAGTAGGACATCACAGGAGTCTGGAAGGAGAGTAGTACAGACTTAGAGGATCAGCTCAGAAAATTTCAGAAGGGACTTACGTTAGCTACTGAATAGAGAATTTTATGTGTGTATGTATGTATGGATGTAGAAAACAGAGTTATATTACAAAGATAACAGACCTCTCCCCAGGAGTCATAAGTTATCTAAAAGCAAAGCAAAGCAAAACAAAAACAAGAAAACCAAGGGAAACTATTGAAAAATTATGAATTCCTGAGATCTGAGTAAGGAATCTGGCTGCTTTATAAACTTATCCTCAGATCTTGAAGCTGAATTTTAAAAGTTATTGATTACTTTCTTTGAAGGAGGAAAATCAAAGACAACAAAATGTTGATTCTGTGACATGATTGTTATTGATAATGCTTATGAGGCTCTACGGTTAAAAGGAGCAAATGAGACAGAATGAAATACAAAGTGTGCCCTTTGGAGAATAAAAGGTAAAGGAGCTTAATGATTCAACCAAGGCATGGGTGGGAAGAGAGGATGTGATTGCTGAGAAGATTAACGTCATTACGAGTTTTACCTTTGTGCTCTGGTAAGCAAAGAAGGGCAATGGGACTAGTAGATATTGTTTACTGTGTCTCTTAGACACACTTCTCTTTACCAACAACTCAAATGGAGATTTCCCTTGCCTGATATTTGCATTTTTTTGGCTGTTTGTTTGATTTTTGATAGCTTATGACTCCTGGGAAGAGCATTGTTCCTATGTAGCATAACTCTATTACATGCATACACAAACATAAACACACACGCACATACATATATACATACACACACACATATAATTTTTAAATTAGCTTATAAAATCACATTTCCTTATGTTTTTTCAAACATTCTTAATGTCATTTATCTATCTTTTTTCTCCCTCCTGAGTATCTCTCCATTTTCTCCCTTTCTCTCTTCATAGCATCCATATCTACTACAGACATACCATATCCTAACCTGCACTTTGAAATGCTATTCCCTTTTCTTTATAGTACCTATCCTACGGATAACCTCATCTCAATCTAACCTAGATACTATTTTCTTTACAAGGCATCACCTCAATGCTATACTCACCCCAAACAAAACCCCTTTTATAGTTCTCTCCCCTATTCTCAGTAGATATCAATCGAAACATACAGAAGACATGCGATGCTTTCAACAGAATCCACCTCGACACCATTATGACTGTGTCCATGTCCTTAGCATCTTTGTATGCTAGCAGTAAAGGGAATGTCCCAATCCACGAATACAATGTGAAGATTTGCCGGAAGTAATTGGTGTGATTTTACTAACTCACATCTGTTTTAGATTCCATTCTCCATTTCAAGTCCACAGGCACAAATATATTCAGTAGTCAAAACAGATGGTGGACAAATATCTTATTCTATGTTCTATATTATGGTGCTTCTTCAGTCTCATCATGAGTTTAAGAAGACTGTAATTGCAAAGAGAAATGAAAAATTAGACTCATTACACCTGGAATCTGATGTTATTTCCTATTATTACACTTCTACTGTGTTACTGAGTACTGGTCCTTAACAAAGACATGTCAACGTTATGAAGAAATTCTGATCAAGCAATGAAAAGCCTTTATTCTCCACTTCTAATCATAAGAAAATATAATTAAGGAGTCTGACAGTTAAAAAACTGAAGGATAAAATTAAACATTAAGACAGTTTGAAAAGAGAGTAAATATTTCAGTCAATAGACAAAGAACATACACATGTAGTAATCCTACAAGACTACAAGGTTAAAAAGTCCTTTTGAATGCTATGGCATAGTGATGGCACAAGGAAATTCATTCCTCAGGCATTTTGAGGATAGTGGAGCAAACTATCAGTATATAAAATTATAGCAATGTAGTTACATACAATGCATAATGCTTTATCATAATAAGTACACTTATTATTAACTTACATATTGAATATTCTATACTTATTGTCATTATTTTTGAATGTACTTCTACTTGTTAGTAAATAGCAGTCTAATACATCTGTGTTTACTGTGTCTCTGGATATCACAAGGATGTAGCTAATCTACATACCATGTAACTCTGTGTTTTAATAACGGTCTTCTAACAGTTACAAAATAACTTATCCCTATTGCTAAAAATCCACAGTTGGACCAAATTTGTAAAGCCTGTATAATAATGTTCAATCTTTACTTATATATTTAGATACAGAAATAAAATATCCCTCCTTATTTTCTATTTATACTTATAATAATAACCTCCTGAAGAGTGGAGATAAGTGGAAAACAGCACATTTACTTGGATATGACAACACTGGTTTGATAGACATTAGTTGAAATTATTTTAAACTTGCACATTCTTGTTTTATATAAATCATATTTCTTAAATCTTCCTGTTTTCCTCTTTCTTGCCAAACTTAAAGCCATGCCACATGACTTTTTCACCAGAAAGATGTGAACAAAAGTCTAGTTATCCCAAAGAGGGAAATGACGACAGTTCACAGAAGTGATTCTACCCAAGTCCAACTCTGCAATCCAATGATCTTATTGGGATTGCTCATAGGAGCATGGAAAGGAGGGTGCTCGCAGTAGCATATGCGGGAGGTTACTTTGAAGAACATGGGTGAGGGCTCATTTACAGAAGCAAGGGTGAGAGGATAATCATAGGAGCATGGGTAAGAAGCTGCTCACAGGAGCGTGAGTGGGAGCATTTGAAAGAGCATGAGTGAGAAATCCTAGTAGTTGCATGTCTTGAGTTCTCTGCCCAATTTAAAGGTATCTCTAGCAAAGAGCCTTCTTATCCAGTAAGTATTTATTGATTATTTTTTGAGACACGTTCTTACTAAGTATCCCTGGCTAGTTTAGAACTTACTATGTAAACCAGGCTGGCTTTGAACTCAGAGTTCTACTGCCTTGGCCTCTTGAGTGTAAGGATTAAAAGCATTACCACCAAGCCAGGCCTATATGCTGCTTATGAGGAACCCAGAAGTATTGTGACTTCCTAAAAAAATACAATCTTTTAAGCATCTTTAGCTTCCTGGGTTTTAGAAGTCCAACCTCTCTCTCCAGGAGAGGATGCTTAAATACAGAGGAAGTAGCCACACAATACCACTCCTCCCCAGCCAGCTCTGAGTGACTGAGGAGGAGAAACAGCTCAAGCTTCAAAGGCCTTTATCACACTAGTGGTTTTTTCCCATGGCTATGCAATCTATTTACAAGAAGATACACCAGATTTCCCTTCTGTAACATTCTTCCTTTTTGTTTCATAGTGTTGGTACATCTGCACATTTTTGTAATATGCTTAAGGGACATGTACAATTGAAATACATATATATATATATACATACATACATATATATATTGTGTACGTAACAGAATCTATAAGAGAGCTTTCAGATTTGACAGCAGCTGTAAAAGCATACATCGTGTGTTAGTTAGAAACTTTGAGACTGAAAATAATTTTCCTGGGTTGGGGAGTGTGTTAGTGTGATGACCGCAGCTGGACTTCAGGTAAACTTGGCCCCTGGCAGAAACACTGTGACTCCAAGTGTGTTAGGGAGTGGGACACAGGTAGAAGAAGGTGACTGGACATAGTCAATGCATCATGATATATGACCCACTATAAAGAAGTTCATTAATTTATATAGTTCAGATACATTAATAATAATGAGAGGGAAAAGCATGTTTCTTTAAGCCTTTAGCCCATAATTTGTTCCAAACTATGATACTCTAAACAACTTATCCTTTTACTTCTTGCCTCTACAATTATCTATTCTTGATCTATATTTCAATGAGACAGATACGAAGTCATGCTTACATAACCAAGGAATCCAAGGTTTTTTAAAATTTTTTTTTCTGAAGTTTTGAAAATCCAATTTTGGGTGTCTCAAGTTGAGTATGAATTATTTCTTTCTCTTTTCATTTTCGTAGGAATAAATTCCAATTTCCACCATAATCCACCAACTATAAAACTGATTGATCGAATCCTGGCTAAGGCAAAGGTCATGCACACAGGAAACAAAGGAAAAGAGAACACAGGTTTCATTTTCTTCCCAGTCTTGCTATTCTCTGCTTCATATTAGCAGGTTAGAAAAAAACTTAAAGAGAAATTGAGAAATGCTATTTCAGAGTTAACTGAGGTAACAAACTGAGAAAACAAAAGCCCAACCAAGTTATAAACACCAATTTTCTCCATTTGATCATACTTTATTTTGAGGGTTTTCAACTGAGTTGCCTCTTCTACATGGAGAACAAGAGAAGGAAAGGCAAAGAATTGGCTGCCCTGGCTATGATGGGGTCTGAAGTCTGTGGTCATGCAGCCTCACGGAGATTCTCTGAGTCAGTGCAGAACATGGTCTTCACCCCCTTTCAGTCTTCTGTTGAGACATGTTGCTTAGGATCATCTCAAACACAATCCTTCTACCTCACCTTCCTGGAACTATAGACATAGATCACCACACCAGGCACAGATTCTATTTTTTGTTGTTTTAAAGATTTACATATTTTAAATGATATGTATGATATCTGTGTGGGTATGCTCATTGTTTTACAGGTACCTGCAGAGGACAGAGTTACGGGATCTCCCTGGAAGTGGAGCCACATGACATGAATATTGGAATCTGGAGTTGGATCCTCTACAAGTCTTCTTGGTTTTCTGTTTGTTGGTTGGTTTCTCTCTTTTTTTCCATGTTTATTTATTAATTCAAGTTACATCATCATAGCCCCCTTCTTCCTCCCCTCCCAGTCCCCCCCCCCCCCCCCTCATATACATCTGGTGTGGGGGGCCTCCAAATATCAGCCTGCCTCAGTTCATCAGTCACATGAGGGCTAAGAGCTTCCTCTTGCTCTGGGGTTCAACATAGCAGCTCCACTAGGGCAATGTGTCACACTAACAAGTAACAAAGTCCATGTCAGACACTGCCTCATTCCTATTTGCTAAGGGATCTGTTTGAGAACCAAGTTGTGTATCCTCTATTTTTGTTTAGGGGGGTCTAGGTCAAGCCTAAGCTTTTCGGTTTCTCTTTTTTGTTGTTGTTGTTTCTTTTTATAATTTATTTTTTATTTCTTCAAGTTACATCTCAATGGCAATCCCCTCCCTACTCCCTCCTCCAGTCCACCCTCCCACCCTCAACCCCCCATTCTCCTCCCTTTTTTTAAGTTTAAGGTGTATCTTATTTCCCCCAACAGTTCCCCTTTTCAGTCAAACAAATGGTTCTTTCTCTTATAATAATAGATACAATACAAAACAACAGAGGTAATTAGGCCACAGTTATGAGGGTTATATGGCTTAGCTTACATTCCCAATGTCCAGACCATATGTATTTGGTAACTGACTTTAACATTCTACTATCTAACCATCTCCATGAGTTTAAAGTTCGATATCTAACTCAACATTCATACTAATTTGCAACACAATTTTAAAAGCATCTTCCTAGATCTATAACACTCTTGACTTCTAAACAACTCAAAATTTAATTATGAGACTCTAGCTATCTATTCTTCAACCTCCTCAGAGACCTGAGAGGGATAAATATATCTGATTTTATAGGAAGTACAGGGCCAGCAGCTTCCAAAACTAAGAAATGACATACCAGTGGCTGCCTGGACAGTTCCTATTTTCTCTCCATACATTATAGCATCGATCTTCAGTCGTTTGGCCCCATTTCTCTGACACACATTGATTGTAGAGCAGGGGTTATGAAGGACTTGCCTACCCTGCCTTGGCTTACCTGCTTCCAAGTTTTGTCCTTTTTGGACAGCATTCTGTCTACAGTTGGAGCTAGGGGCTTTTCCTACCAAGAGATAGGCTTGCGACTAATTCAATCATCTCCCACTGGAGATTCTTCGATGCTCATCTTCTATTTGGAGTAGAATAGGGGGTGCTGTCAGGAGTTGATGTGTCTCGATATAAAAAAAAAATCTAAGGTTACGAAAACATCTTTGAATGCCATATTCTGCAGATCTCTTGAGGTTTTTGAAGAAGCCCTATCTATCTCTTATATTAGGATAAGAGATGTTGCTTGTCTCTTAGCAGCTTTATTTCTGATTAGCTTAGAAAATAACTATAATAGACTGTCATAGTACTTAACACAATGATCGGCTTGCATTACTATTAGTTTGCAATTCTTAATTATCCTAAACAGTTTATGACAATTTGAAAGGAAAAGGCCAAAAACTTCACATTTCATTTTTTGTCTTTACACCCTAATCCTTCCATCCCATTTCTCTAGAGTGGGGTGTCCCTATATAACAGTCCCTCATCTCAATTACGAGGCCGTATGAGGACCAAGAACCTCCTCATTCATTGGGGGTCTACGAGGCAATACCACCAGTGAAAAGTTTCTCATTGCCCAGGAGAGAGAACTAAAAAACAAACAAACAAATAAGCAGACAAACAGATAAAAAAGGATAAAAAATAGAAAAAAATAAAAATAAAAAGTCTATGTCCATGTTCCCTTTGGTGTGTTAGTTGTAGTATCGATATCCTCTACTATATAGCTAAAATCCTACTATAAGTGAATAGATGCCATCTACATCCTTCTGAGTCTGGATTAGCTCACTCAGGATGAGCTTTTCTAGTTCCATCCATTTGGCTGCAAATTGCATAATTTCATTGCTCCTGATAGCTGAATAATGTTCTATTGTGTAGATGTACCACAGTTTTTTAACCCATTCTTCAGTTGAGGGACATCTGGGTTGTTTCCAGTTTCTAGCTATTACAAATAAGGCTGTTATGAACATAGATGAGGAAACTTTCTTATGATTCCATGAGGAGACATTTGGGTGTATACCCAGGAGTGGTATGGCTGGGTCCTGAGGCAAAGTTATTCCAAGTTTTCTAAGATATCGCCAGACTGACCTCCATAGTGGTTGCACAAGCCTGCACTCCCACCAGCAATGGAGTAGGGTACCCCTTTCTCCACACCCTCACCAGCATGTGCTGTCATTTGAGCTTTTGATCTTAGCCATTCTGACATGTGTGAGATGGAATCTCAGAGTTGTCTTGAGTTGCATTTCTCTGATGATTAAGGATGTTGAGCATTTCTTCAAGTGTCTCTCAGCCATTAGGGATTCCTCCTTTGTGAATTCTCTATTTAGCTCCATCGCCCATTTTTTTATTGGATTATTTGGTTTCTTGGCATTTAATTTTTTGAGTTCTTTGTAGATTTTAGATAATAGCCCTCTGTCAGATGTGGGGTTGGTGAAGATTTTCTCCCAGTCTGTAGGCTGCAGTTTTGTTGGAATACAGTGTCTTTTGCCTTACAGAAACTTTTCAGTATCATGAGGTCCCATTTATTGATTATTGATCTCAGGTCTGGAGCTGTTGGTGTTCTCTTCAGGAAGTTGTCACCTCTGCCAATGAGTTCGAGGGTTTTTCCCACTTTTTCTTCTAGTAGATTTAGTGTGACTGGCCTTATGTTAAGGTCTTTGATCAACTTGGACTTAAGTTTTGTACAAGGTGATAAGTATGGGTCTAATTTCATTCTTTTACAAGTGGACATCCAGTTGGACCAGCACCAGTTGTTGAAGATGCTATCCTTCTTCCATTGTGCCATTTTGGCTTCTTTGTCAAAAATTAGGTGGCCATAAATGTGTGGGTCTATTTCTGGATCTTCAATTCGATTCCATTGATCTACTGGTCTGTTTCTATACCAATACCATGCTGTTTTTACAACTATTGATCTGTAGTACAGCTTGAAATCTGGGATGGTGATACCTCCAGATGTTTTTTTTTTTTTTTTTTTTTTTTTTTTTGTACAGGATTGATTTAGCTATTCTGGGCTTTTTGTTGTTCCATATGAAATTGGGAATAGCTCTTTCCAAGTCTAAAAAAATATTTTGATAGGAATTGCATTGAATCTATATATTGCTTTTGGTAGGAGGGCCATTTTTTTAATACTTTATTTTTTATTTCTTCAAGTTACATCTCAATCACAATCCCATTTGGCCATTTTTATTATGTTGATCCTACCTATCCATGAGCATGGGAGATCTTTCCATCTTCTAAAGGCCTCCTCCATTTCTTTCTTCAAGGGCTTGAATTTCTTGTTGTACAGGTCCTTTACTTGCTTGGTTAGAGTTACCCCCAGGTATTTTATGTTGTTTGTGGCTATTGTGAAGGGGGTTGTTTCCCTTATTTCTTTCTCAGCCCATTTGTTTGTTGTATAAAGAAGGGCTTCTGATTGTTTTGAATTAATTTTGTATCCAGCCACTTTGCTGAAGGTGTTTATCAGCTGTAAGAGTTCTCTGGTGGAATTTTTGGTGTCACATATGTATACTATCATATCATCTGCAAATAGGGATAATTTGACTTCTTCGTTTCCGATGTTTATCCCCTTGATGTCATTTAGTTGTCTTATTGCTCTAGCAAGAACTTCAAGTACTATATTGAAGAGATATGGTGAAAGTGGACATCCTTGTCTTGTCCCTGAGTTTAGAGGAAATGCTTCAAGTTTCTCACCATTTTGATGTTGGCCACTGGCCTGCTGTATATTGCCTTTATTATTTCTAGGTACCATCCTTGTATGCCCGTCTCTTCAGAACTTTTAGCATGAAGGGGTGTTGGATTTTGTCAAATGCTTTTTCTGCATCTAGTGAGATTATCATGTGGTTTTTTCTTTCATCTTGTTTATATGGTGAATTATGTTGATAGACTTTCATATGTTGAACCATCCCTGCATTCCTGGGATGAAGCCTAATTGATCATGGTGTATGATACTTTTGATGTGTTCTTGAATTCGGTTTGCTAGTATTTTATTAAGTATTTTTGCATCTATGTTCATGAGGGAGATTGGTCTGAAGTTCTCTTTCTTTGTTGGGTCTTTGTGTGGTTTAGGAATCAGGGTGACTGTGGCCTCATAGAATGAGTTTGGCAATGTTCTTTCTGATTCTGTTTTGTGAAAGAGTTTGAAAAGTATTGGTGTTAGCTCCTCTTTGAAGGTCCAGTAGAATTCCGTGCTAAAGCCATCTGGCCCTGGGCATTTTTTGGTTGGGAGATTTTTAATGACTGTTTCTATTTCCTTAGGGGTTATAGGGCTGTTTAATCTCTTTATCTGATCTTGATTTAGCTTCGGTAGGTGGAATCTATCAAGAAAACTGTCCATTTCACTTCAGTTTTCAAATTTGGTGGAGTATAGATTTTTAAAGTAGGATTCAATATTGTCTGGATTTCCTCAATGTCTGTTGTTATTTCTCCCTTTTCATTTCTGATTTTGTTGATTTGGGTTTTTTCCTTCTGTCTTTTAGTTAATTTGGCTAAGAGTCTGTCTATTTTTTTGATTTTTCTCGAAGAACCAACTCTTGGTTTCATTGATTCTTTGCACAGTTCTTTTTTGTTTCTAATTTGTTGATTTCAGCCCTAAGTTTGATGATCTCCTGCCTTCTGCTCCTCTTGGGAGTGTTTGCTTCTTTTTTTTCCAATTCACCCAGTTTAGCTGTTAATTCGCTAATATGAGCTGTCATAATTTTCTTTTTGAAGGCACTTAGTGCTATGAACTTTCCTCATAGCACAGCTTTCATTGTGTCCAATAGGTTTGGTATGTTGTGTCTTCATTTTAGTTGGATTTTAAGAAGTCTTTGATTTCCTTCTTTATTTCTTCCCTGACCCAGTGTTCCTCTAGTAAAGAGTTATTCAATTTCCATGTGTGTGTAGACTTTCTGTTGATTCTTTTGCTATTGAAGTCCAGCTTTATTCCATTGTGGTCTGATAAGATACAAGGGGTTATTTCAATTTTCTTGTATCTGTTGAGGCTATCTTTGTGTCCAACTATATGGTCGATTTTGGAGAAGGTACCGTGAGGTGCTGAGAAGAAGGTGTATTCTTTTGTGTTTGGGTGAAACATTCTGTAGATATCTGTTAGGTCCATTTGGTTCATGATCTCTGTTAGACTCATTATTTCTCTGTTTGGCTTCTGTGTTGATCATCTGTCCATAGTTGTGAGTGGGTTATTGAAGTCTCCCACTACTAAAGTGTTTGGATCGATGTGCAATTTAAGTTTTAGAAGCGTTTCTTTCATAAATGTAGGTGCCTTTGTATTTGGGGCATAGATGTTCAATAATGAGATGTCCTCTTGGTGGATATTGCCTTTAACGAGTATGTAATGCCCGTCTCTGTCTTTTTTTATTAATTTAAATTGGAAGTCTATTATGTTTGATATTAGGGTGGCTACTCCAGCTTGTTTCCTGTGTCCATTTGCTTGGAAAACCTTTTCCCAGCCCTTTACTCTGAGATAGTGTCTATCTTCAATAATGATATGTGTTTCTTGTATGCAGCAAAAAGATGGGTCTTGTTTACGGATCCAGTCTGTAAGTCTGTGTCTTTTTATTGGCAAGTTGAGTCCATTGATGTTGATGGATATTAGTGACCAGGGGTTGTTATTTCCCATTATTTTGGTATAGCTGGTCGTCTTGTGTTTCTTTTTGTTTAGTTGCTGTGGAGGTTTCTATTTCCTCTGTTTTCCTGTGTGTAGTTATCTTTTCTGTGTTGGAATTTTCCTTCTAGGATCTTCTGTAGGGCTGGGTTTGTGGGTAGATATTGTTTAAATTTGATTTTGTCATAGAATATCTTGTTTTCTCCATCTATGTTGATAGAGAGTTTTGCTGGGTATAGTAGTCTGATGGGCACCTATGTTCTCTCAGGGCTTGTAGGATATCTGTCCGGGCCCTTCTAGCTTTTAAAGTTCCTGAGGAGAAGTCAGGTGTAATTCTGATGGGTCTGTCATTGTATGTGACTTGCCTTTTTCTCTTACAGCTTTTAATATCCTTTCTTTGTTCTCTACATTTGGAGTTTCAATTATTATGTGGCGAGAGGAGTTTCTTTTCTGATCTAATCTGTTTGGTGTTCTGTAAGCCTCTTTGATTTTTATTGGCATCTCTTTCTTTAGGTTTGGGAAGTTTTCTTCTATGATTTTGTTGAAGATATTTCCTGGACCATGGAGTCGGGAGTCTTCTCTTTCCTCTATGCCTATAATACTTAGGTTCTGTCTTTTCATTGCGTCCTTGATTTCTTGGATATTGTGGGTGACAGATTTTTTTAGCTTTCTCATTTTCTTTGGATGTTGTATTGATTTCTTCCGTCGAATCTTCCATGCCTGAGATCCTGTCTTCCATTTCTTGAATACTATTTTTGGTACTCAAATCCATAGTTCCTGTTCTCTTCCCTTGATTCTCCATTTCCATTTTTAACTCTGACTGTGTTTTCTTTATTGTTTCCATTTCCATTTCCATGTCTTGAGTGATTCTATTTGTTTTGTACATTTCCTGCTCCAGTTTGCTTATCTTTGCCTGGAAGTCTTCCATTGCCCTCTCTTTTTCTTGTTCAAGGTGGGCCACCTTGTTCTGAAGTTCTCTAATGGTGTTTTCCATCGCTTTCGTATGTGCAATTGTGGCTTCTTTGAATTCCTTCATAGATTTAAGTTCTTCTTGAAGCGACTCTATCACTTTCCATAATGTAGAATTGTCCTTGTTTTCATGTGTTTCAGCTGTGGTGAGGTGGTCCGGGCTGTATGAAATAGCATTGCTTTCTTTTGTTGGAGTCATTCCACTCTGTTGGGTTTTTTTTTTTTTTTTTTTTTTTTTTTTTTTTTGGTCTGGGGCCTCTGGCCATTGGAAATTTCTAGCTGTCTTCTGGACTTGGGTCCACAGGGGGCGCTTTGGTGTAGGAGTCGAATTGCCTTACTCCACCCCTATAAGGTGAGTCATTCAGCCCCGCCTCCTAGGTGGAGACCTAACTAATCCAGGGAGTGGAGCTGTGTACATGTAAGCTCTAGTTCCCTGCCGAAAGGGCCAGTACTTGTAAAAAAGTCCAATATACAGCACTTGCAAATACCTCACAGTTTGCCCAGGGTTGGCTTCTGTGGTGGGTAAATCTGCCTTCACCCCCAATAGCCTTGCTCTTTCCAAGGCCCGGTCTTTAGACTAGCAAGTGACGTCGTGCTCAACTAAGTTCCCCTATACTGCAGTGAGTTGGAATCTGCAGCCTGATGGCACTCTGCAGCCCAGCTGAGTGCACTTCCACGGGTTGCAACCTTTAGCCAGATAGCTGGATCAGCTGTGCGAGACCTGGGGGGGGGCAGCAAGTTGGAGATTATCTCTGCTTGGGGTCTGAGTCTCCTGGCTGGGTATTAGATTGGAACTTACCTGGCGTGTCTCTTCTGGTGGGGGAGGGGGAGATCGCGATTCACGGATTCAGCGGCTTCGGTGCGTGTCCGAGAGTGGGAGGGAGTGTCCTGCCCAGGGACCCCCAGTGTACCCTGGGTAGTTGGGTGAGGCCCAGGGTGTTCGAGCCCCCAGACCCGTTTGTACAGCGTCCTGCAACACCCGCCGCCCTTTGACTGTTTCCCCCGAGATCAAAATACGTCCAAGCGGGCCTCCACCATCTTGGATCCCCCTTGGTTTCTCTTTTTTGAAGCTTTTTAAAATAACAGTAAGATACAGGGTAGTTTTTGTGGTTTCACTAGAATCACATGTTCAGTGCCAACCTGCATGCCATAGGACAGCAGTTGTCAACCTGTGGGTCCCAGTGCCCTTGGAGGTCAAACAACCTTTTCACAGGGGTTATGTATCAGATATTCACATTACTATCCATAACAGTAGCAAAATACAGTTATGAAGCAGCAACAAAAATAATTTTAGGGTTGGGGGAGACCATGGCATGAGGCACTTAAAGGGTCACAGCATTAGGAAGGCTGAGAACTACTGCTGTATGGAGATCCTGTTTCAGATGCAAAATAAAAGAAATAAAGCTTTAAAATGAAATTTGCATTTGCTTGCTAGAGATTCTATAGCAAAGGATTATACAGTGAACAGTTTCAAATACTGATGTGTGTTCCACTGGCCAGGACTCTGAAATCAGGGTTTCCTTGTGCTGTATTATCCCCAAAGCTCTTGCCCTCACCTGATATTCTGCACACCTCCTGGAGCTAGTGTTTGCAAAGTTTTCTGTGCTCATGTCCCCTCCTCTCCTTGTGGTGCCTACACTAAATCAAGGGAGACTTTGTCTTAAGTTCCTGTGCTGATTCGTTTTGATTTTTTAAAATAAACTTCATTAGGAATTGCCTTAATTAGGGTTTTTATTGCTGCATTGACACACCAAGACCAAAAAGCAAGTTGAGGAGAAAGGAGTTTATTTGGCATAATCTTCCATACTGTGTTCCTCATTGAAGGAAGTCAGGACAGGAGCTCAAACAGGTTTATTTGGCATAATCTTCCATACTGTGTTCCTCATTGAAGGAAGTCAGGACAGGAGCTCAAACAGGGCAGGATCCTGGAGGCAGGAGCTGATGCAGAAGCCATAGAGGGTACTGCTTAATGGATTCTTTCCCTGGCTTGATCAGCTTTCTCTCTCTCTCTCTCTCTCTCTCTCTCTCTCCTCCCCTCTCTCTTTTTTTGTTTTGTTTTTTGTTTTCAGCTTGCTTTCTTAAAGAATATAGGACCACCAGCCCAGGAATGGGCTGGGAACTCCTTCCTCTCTGAGGACTTCAGATTTTTGTCAAGTTCACACAAAACTAGCCAGTACAGGAATTACTACAAAATTTTGAGAATTTCGTACAATGTGTATTTTCATCACATTCACCCTCATTTCCCTAACATCCCTCATATCTACTCACTTTCTCTTTCCATCCAACTTGTATCCTCCACCACACTCCCCTGCCATCAAACTTATTTTGTACTACCCAACTATTCTTGGATGTGTTGCCCTCCAGTGGAGCACACTCAAAGTATCAGAGGCTTCACTCTTAGAGAAAACTGTTCCTCTCCCAGCAGCTGGTAATTGTCAATAGATACTTGGTTGGGACTTAATGCTAATGCCCAACTCATTTCTCCATGCTTGAATTTCATCTGGTTTAAACTACACAGGTCCTGTGTATGGTTCATAAGTACTATGAGTTTGTATGTCCAACTTCCCTGTTGTGTACAGAAAATGTGGCTTTCTTGTAGTCATTCACCACCTGTGGGTCATGTATTTTTTTTGCCCCTCTTTCATGGTGTTTCTTACATTTTCCATTTAGAGCTGGACATTCTAAAGTCCCTTATTCTCTTCACTTTGGTAGTTGCTGCTGTCTATGCTGTTCATCATCTACTGTAAATAGACGCTTCTCTGATGACGGTTGATTAATGTCTTAAACTATTGGAATAATCTTGGGTCACTAAGAGGTGTTGCCATACTAATTCTATTATGAAGGATAATGGAGTAGCTCCTAAATTTTGCTTGTGTGTGTGTTTTAGCTAGCCACGATTGTTTGCTTCATAACAGTGCCAGGTATGAGTTTCATCGTGTGGCATAGGCTTTCACTTCAATCATAAAGTGATTCTTATTCCCATGATATTCCTGCTACTACTGCAGAAGTGGGCATGTCTTACCAGGTGGACTGTTATTGACTAGTCTTTTTGTTAATGTGACCTAAGTTTAAGTCACCTAGAAACAAAGAACCTCAATTTAGAAAATGGCTCCATCAGATTGGCCAGTAGGAAAATTCTATGGGGGTCTTTTTTGATTAATGATTGATCATTGATGTGTGTATGTCTAGCCTACTGTGGGCAGTGCCAGCCTGGGAAGGTGGTCCTAGGTTATATAAGGAAGCAAGCTGAGTGAACTATGCAAAGCAGTCAAGTAAACAGCATCCTTGGTCTCTGCTTTGATTCCTGCCTCCAGGTTCCCACTTTGAGTCCCTGCCTTGCTTTCCCTTCATGATGGAGTATAAGCTGTAAGCTAAATTCTCCCTGAGTTGCTTTTGGTCTTGATGTTTATCACAGTAATATAGAGAAGTTAACAAATAACATCTATAAAGAGCTTGTTTCCAAAAAGGTGAAAGTCTCACTTTCTAGATGGTCATACAATTTGTGAAAACATTAAAACCATGAGTTAAAGAAAAAAAGAACAAGAAAAACCTGAAAAAATCCCAACTATTTGAGGGATGTCTACTATGAGTTTTCAGTATCACATATTTTAGACTCTCTATAGCAATTTAAAATTTTAACTTTCCTTGTTTTATTACAGGAAATTTTACAACAATTACAATAATTTTAAATAGGTAATATTATGAGTTTCCAAAAAGGATGAATTAAGGACACATTAAATATTTTATTTAATTCTTTACTAGAGAAACATAACATGTTTGATCTGGTTCAAAGATACCTTCAAATTGCTAGATGTTGTCAGATATTGCAGGAAGACTGAGTCAAAGAGTAGAGCAGACATATGCATCTGTGTCAAAGTAACTGTAAATCTGAAGTTCATGAGCATGTATCTATGTCATAGACAACACCACAGGTGCTGTGAGCTCATGAGTGTGAAGCCATGTCATAGACAACATTTATTAAAATGGCATACAAAGTATTATATGATCTGACCCTGGGCACTTTTCTGAATCATTTTCTGTGATTCAACTTCCTACAGCATGACCTGTTTTCTGGACTAATTTCTTAAATATGATAACAATATTCATCTCAAAGGCTACTCAATGAATGGTCTATTCTTTCTTTCCATTTAGTACCCAAACATCAGCACATTAAAGACTTCCTCACAAACTATGATGTCCTAAGCAACTAAGTGTATCTGCCCATTCTACCTTGCTTGCTTCATTGTTTTTGTTTGTTTGTTTGTTTGTCTTTTGTTTTGTTTGGTTTTTCAAGACAGGGTTTTTTGTGTATCCTTGGCTGTACTGGACTCACTTTGTAGATCAGGTTGGCCTTGAACTCATAGAGATCCACCTGCCTCTGCCTTCTAAGTGCTGGGATTAAAGGTGTGTGTCACCAGGCCTGGCCACCTTCATTGTTCTTTTTACAGATCAGTCTTCATTGGTCTCACTAGATATGGATTTATTTTATCTCTTTGAAGTGTGAAGAAAGATAAGAAAAGAACATTTTGGACCTGGGAAAAGTATGTAAAAAAACCTTTCAGTTAGCCCACAGTTTGCTGGGGTCTAGGTCCAAGAAATAAGAATGTATTGTATGTATGTGGGAGAGAGTGATAGACAGAATATATGGAGGTTATCATTTTGGCAAAAAATAGCAAGAAGTTTTAAAATTTCCTTTTGAATTGGATATATATTTATATTATATTTACAAATATTTTTTCAATATTATCCTTTACCTTGCTTTGTTTGTTTCAAGTAGAATATACCCAGAAAATAGAAGGTGTTCTATCTAATAATTAAAGAGAGAATTTGGCCTGATTGAAATTTTTAAAAAGATGTGAGCTGTGTAAAGCATCTTAAATTGTAAGTAGATTTTATTATAACTATCATATTAAATTTTCTTACCAGTTGCATGATTCTTTAGATGAGATTTTAGGAATTACGTTCAGCAAAGTAGTGTAAATAAAAACACAGATGTTTAAAACTATTAACAGGCTGGCCTCTAATTTTCTCAATCTTTATTTTAAGACTTCTAATGTGCCAACTTCCTCAATCTTAAAATTCAAACAACATGAGAATGCAAACTAAGTGATTAAGACATTTTATCTAATATGATAATGAATGTTCCAACCACGATATGGACAGATGGGTGATGTGGTAATTGATGGAAACATGGATCTTTGTTTCACATTTATATAAACAACGGGGGAAAAAAACAATTAAACTGTTTTAAGATCCTATTTTTCTTAAACTTCCTTCCCAGCTTCAAAATTGTTTTTAAATAAACTAAACATTAGCAGATTAAAGGTGGATGTCCCCAACAATAGTGTAGATTATTATATTTAATATATGATGTTGAAATGAGAAAAAAAAAACACAACTCTCCAGGGGAAAAAAATTAAAGAACAGGAGATTAGTTTTAACACCAAGCTTTCCCACTCATTGTTGGAAAAGCCAATTTCTCTTACATTAGAAACTCTTTGAATAAAATAAAGGATAAATGATTCTTTCTGCTTCAGAGTGTTGTCAAGGAGAGAGGCTTTTCCGGGGTGTGGGGAGGCACCACGGAAAAAATGAGAGACGTAAGTACAGTGACATGAGCAATTCCAGACTTTAAATAGACGCCTCTGGGAAGATCCCCCTTGATGGAAAGGCGCTTGATTAATACAAAGGAGGGGTCATATTTCCTTTAAATAGATGCCTCTGGGAAGATCCCCCTTGATGGAAAGGTGCTTGACTAATACAAAGGAGGGGTCATATTTCCACAGCGTACATCTGGTTTTCCTGTGGGGATAAAAAGAATGTTAAAGAATTAACAGTACCTAAGATAAATATAAACTGTATAGATTATTATAATAGAAACCAGTATTAGTGAGCAGTTCATTAATTTTACACACTTTAGGGAGGGTTGCCAATCTAGCATCAATAACCGGCAGCTCTTGGAAAATGTGTATGTATCTTTTAGTCTATATTTTATCAACTAAATGCAGTCATATTTCTGTCTTCCACTGTTTAGAGTTGATTCGAGGCAGAATGTTTGTCTTTGCTATAGGATAGAACCTTGCCTGTTTCTATGGGCTTCTCCAGACTTAGAGGGCACAGAAAAGTCACGTGGTCTCTTAGAGATACATACAATCTAAACTCAGAAATTACACTGCCAAGACTCATATAGTAGACGATATTTCAATCTGTACTTAAAGTATGGATTTTTGCCAGTCTTCCAGCTGGAGGTCGTCAGCAGTCTGAATGTTTTTGGGGAAGATGTGGTTCTTGCTCTCTATAACCTTCTCCTGTGACTTATATCAAATATTTAAAAGCACTGTGAGAATATAAAGATATATAAAAATTAATAAATGTTCTACATGTTCTTTTCTCATGTTTGACAAATGCTAACATAAATGTTTATTATAGCTATTTCACTCTGCTATGTCAACTTCTCTTTATAATTTCTCCCTGACTCTGAGAAAAAATGTTCCTACATGTACACTATTTTATCCTGATAATATCCACCCTACAGTGGACCTCAAGACTCTTACATAATAGAGCCTTCTCAACTTCATGTTTTTTTTTTAATTTATTTGATGAGATAGTTTTAAGCTCATGAGTCCAAGTGCTGCATTTAAGCACATGGGTATGAGGTGATTCATTGAGGCATGAGCAACTCCCTCACCCCAATATCTTTCCCACTCTCTGCAGCCATCAATTGCTCCTCGGGCTAGGGAGTGGGGTCCCAAGGTACCCTCCATTCTCTATGGTACAAATTTAAATTGGCTTGATCTTTTATGGGTCTTGTGCAGGTGACCACAGCTATCTTGAATTCATGCATGCAGTGGCCATGTCACATCCTGAGTAGGAGTTTTTTTACTGTTGAGTTTGTTTCAAAACATAGACTAGCGATTTTACAGAAGCTACTTTAGTCTCAGTTTGTTTGGTGTATCCTCAGAAGCAAATCAGGCATTTGCCAGGTGTGTCACCATGGTGACGTTACACTCTTAGTTTACTCTGCCAAGAGGAGCATGGTGGTGAGGTGTCCCACTTACTGCTGGTTAAAATAGTTCAACTGGCTAACGTGGTCTTTGCTCATTGACTCTGCAATACATATTTTACTTTTCCTTTTTAAATTAAGGATGTTAGGGAAATACACTTTGAGACTATGTGAAGTTACAGTCACAACTCATGCTTCTAACTTAGTCTTCTGATCTACTGAAGTGTCTTGCTTTAAGAGATTATTAGACGGTTATTTATAATAATTTATATTTGATTTTAATAATTATATATATTATATAATGTATTATATAATAATTATATAATCTAATAATTATTTATATTATTAGAAGATTATGTATAATTCCATTATTTCTTCCACATTGATTGTTTGCCATTCTGTTTTTTCTTCTTTCATTTACTCTAACTGCCTTTTTGCTTTCAGGCCAACTTTAATCCTTGTTTTATCTGGTGAATTATATTTGTTCACTATTGTTACTTCTCTTGACATTCAAATAATTTTAAAATTGAGAATGGAGAATCCCTTGAAATCAGCTTCCAAATCATTTTGACATCTCTTTATAATTCTTTAAACATCTCATTGCATTCTAGGAAGTTAAGGTATCCCAGGTTAGTCATGAACTTACATTCTTGTAGTGGCAATATCTTCTTTCCCTTGAAACCCAGTTGTTTTTTGTTTTTTTTTTAATGCGATTTATATTTGGAAATTCCAAGAAATGAAATGATTTGAGGTCACTTCAGATTTGATGCAGTGAGCTCAAATCTGTAGTGACAAAAGAGAAAATGAGGGAGTGAGAGGAAGAAAGGAAAGAGAGAGAGAATATCCTTTTAAGAGCCTTAGAAGTACTTTGAAGTACCTAGAATGCCCCCTTTTCTATATCTTTTCCATAGAACATCTAGGAAGCTCACACACAGAAACAGGAAACAAACTCATGGGTCTATATTTATATTCCTTTATATTATTTTTAGTACTTTGAGAGTTTCACATTTTGTGCAACCTGTTTTGTTCATATTCAGCCCACTCACCCAACTGTTTCCCAATTCCTCCCTTCCCTGCCCACCCACTTTTGCATTTCTTTATTGACACCCTTTAATGACAAATTTGTGCTTCCCAAATATTCTTGGGTGTGTGGTCTGTCACTGGAACATGATCAACCTACCAGGGGCTACTCTTAGAAAAGACAGTCACTTTCTCTCCCAGCAGCTAACAATTGCTTCTTGCTCCATGGCTGAAGAAGGATTGTATCCAGTTCTTGGAAGGTGATCTGGTTTGGGTTTGCATAGATTTTGTGTAAACTGTCATGGCCACTCCACTGTGACTTTCAAATGTCCAGCTGCCCTGCTGTGTCCACTTTCTGCCTGTTCCTTCTGCTCTTTCTTCCTCTTGCCCCTCTGGGAGTGAGAGATCTCACATCCCTCTTTTTTTTTTTTTTTCCTATTCTATCTCCCTTACACACTATAGGTGATCAATCTTATTGCCTCTCAGTTTATTCTTGCTGTGTTTTATTTTGAACAAATTAGTTAATGGGTGAAAAAATGCTTATTCCCTGTTTATTCCCACATAAGGTATACACTGGTTTTGCTATACATTATTTTATTTTTTCTGGTCATCTACCTCATATGTTGACAAACTATAGCCCAAGAACCAACCCAAAACAGCTGAATGTTCCATTTTCACAGTGAATTCCTATTGACACACAGTCATGTTCATTTGCTTCTGTATTATATATGGCTATTCCCATACTAAAATGACAGTACTGAATAATTGCAAGAATGTCCTTATAGTACTCAAATTACGTGACATATAATAGTACCTACAGGTTCTTTGCGGAAAAGCAACAACAAACCAATCTCTTTAACTCCAGTCATCTAAAACATGTCTTGTTGGCACACACATATAATCCTAACACTTGGAATGCAGAAGCAGGCAGATCTTTGTGACTTCTGCCTGTCAACATAGAGAAACCATGTTTACAAACAGCAACAACATAAACAAAACAATCAAGAAAAAAACAATGAAGATTGAGTGGGAGATGTGCTTCGCTAGTTAACATTTACTACTGTTGCAGAGGACCTGGCTTTGGTTCCCAACATCCATATGATGGCTCACAACCACCTATAACTCTCATTCCAGGCAAGGTAATGCTCTATTCTGGCTTCCATAGGCATCAGATGTGAATGCAGTTTACAAATGTGCATGCAGGCGAAACCCTCATACACATAAAAACAATAAAACAAATCTTTTTTTAAAATCTGTATTTTCACATAAAGGTGATAGATGTCTATATGCTAACTATACCTTCTAAACTATTGAATTCTTGTTATACTCTAGACCAGTATTACCATGGGTTGTTGAATTATCTAAATATATAACAATATCATCTGGAATGGGATATACTTACTTTTTGACTTGTCTAAATGTCTTAACTGTATTAAATGTCATTAGTATAGTATTGAATAGTAGTATGAATAATACTTAATAGCTAGAATGTTTTCTATAGCTGGAATTTCTCCACTAAGTAATATGCTGACTGTAATATTAGTCATTTTATTTAGAGTTAATACTTTCACCCTGTTAAGAAAATGATGGATTCCCTAAAGCATTATGTTAAATGAAATAAGCCACTTTAAACTCACCAAAATTGTTATAAAAAATGACCAGTAATGACAAATTTGGGTAAGAGCAATAATTAGGGGAACTAGGATTAGTGAATCTTTTGTAATGTACAGATGGTGAATACTTTACCTTGTATGGGTTCTGTAGTTTCTGTCACAAGAACTTCAATCTGCTTTTGTAGTTCAAAGGCAATGCATGACTGTGCTTGCTGTGCAAGTCTGATTATCTGAGTCCAGTCCCTGGACTGAATGACTGAATGTAAAACCCTGGACACAGTAGCTCACATCTGTACTGAGCTCCAGAACTGCAGTGAGATTAGAGATGAGAACAGAAGAATCATGGACCAGCTAGCCCCAAGTATGCAGTGTGGCAGAGCCAGAGACCCTTCTTCACTGAGTTTTCATTCTTAATACTTGGCATTTGTTTGGTTCCCAATGCCTCCATTCTCTTGCTTAATTTTTCATGCATGCTCATGATTTTTCTCATCCACATAGCTGATAGTTCCCCTTACGCTGCTGATTTTAATCTCTTCAAGTCCTGGGTTCAATCATTTGATTTTTGGATTATCTTTTAGATCCTTGATCATTTTTGCCAGTAAACTTGAAATCCTTACCTGGCATTTTGCCTATTTCAGATTTTGATCTCACTAGGTGCAATTGTGAATTTTTAAAGAGGTCATGCTGCCTTGCTTTTCCGTGATTGTTGTGTTCTTGTGATGTGATTTGAACATCTGCCGCAGAGCTTAGTGCTGAAACCTCCATTCACAGACTGCACAGAAAGTAAAAATCAAACTGCCGTAGCAGCATCAACATTAAAGTGTACCACACACCGCACATACACACATGGGTACACTCACTCATGAATACACACCACACACATACACACACACACACACACACACACACACACACTCATGCATTCACACACATCACACACACAGGTACACACACATTTAAGATCAAGTAGAGTTTATAAAATTTTCACTAATAACCATAAAGAAGAAAATGGTAGCAATATTGTAGAATATGACCTGATATTTAAAATTATTTTTGACAACATATATATGTATATATATATATGATCATATACAATATATATATATATAGTATATAGGGAAGGGAGTAGAAAGGAAAGCATTCCTTATATAGAGTGCTATTCAGCATCAGCTTCTTGATCCGTACAATTAAGCAATACTTTGCAGGGATAAGAGTTGTTCAGAGAAACCAGGGTGTATGCTGTGTGGGTAGGAGAGGTGAAGTGTGAAGCTCCCTCACATCGTCCATCTTGCATCAGACTATGTCCTGGAGCTCAGTGGAAGTGAAAGTGCCACTATCTTTCCAGCTTCTTGGGATTGTTGCCTGCCACATAGTGATAGAGAAACAGAAGCAAGAAAAGCAACACATCCAGCATGCTGGGAAGATGATGAGCTACACAACCTTGATCATCCTAACCAGCTCCACTAGGCTCTGACACTATTGCTGCACAAGCTTCGAAGTTTACAAATATTTGAAGCATTTGTGGACATGGTAAATGAACTAGATGAAGGAAGGTAACAGGGAAGAAGTAGAGGTGAGGGGAGGCTTAACGTGAAGAGGCATAGAGATTATTATTGTTAGGAAGAAGAAATAGAGGGAAGGAAACACTAAAATTATTTCTCAGTAAGGAAATGCTCAAAACCAGAATTAGATGAAAGTAAGAAGAGGAATAAAAAAAAGAGTGCATATTTCAAGAATAAGTTGGTGTCAAAATACTATCAAAAATATAGTAGAGAGGGGAGAAGAAGGAACAAATGCAGAGATTAAAAAAAACCTCAACACAAGATCTTGTGGATTCTCAGGTTTTTGTCATTTGTTTTTTGATTTACAGTCATAGAATATGTATGGAATAAATGTCTGCTGTCCACCAGAGATATCTTCAGCTTGATGGTTTTTATTTTCTCCATACCTGAGATATCTGCTGCCCGCACTTACCTTTGCAATCAGTGAGGTTAGCAGGTTCTCTCGCCTGCTCCCAAGGCTCCTCAGATATTAACTAACCCCTGTAATGGGTAATGTTCTAACTGGAGATCCAAGCAGGGAGACTCTTAAGTGCTTTGTTAGTTTAGGAAACTCTCACAGCATTGAGATCCATACTGGAAGAGGACATATCTTCGTGCTTTCAGGAGGTACTCAGTATTACTAACCCTGCTAGAGGCATTTGTCTATGGATTTCAGAAAATTATGACTCTACAGTAGTCCACAGTAGACAGGTGGTTCTAGAAGCCCACACTGACCTCAAACTCACAGCTTCAGATCCAAGTACAGTCTCAGCTGATAGAACCTACTCCTAGCCACGAAAAGCAGGACTTTCTGTCTTTAAGAGTTTCCTTGCCTGAGCTCCCCTTTCTTACTAGCTCCCTTGAATTCTTAGTGTTCAACTCTCTCCTCTCCATAACTCTGTCCAAGAGACTCTGGGCACCCTGGAGCTCTGGTGAGCCAAAATGAGGGTCCCAGACTAGAGGCTGTCCACTGTCCTAGATTCCTAGAGCAATTCAATTTTTAACCATAGGTTCAATCAATCATCTGTTGTCTCAGTCATATAGCATGATACAACTATTTTCCTCCACTCCTGATCCATTCTCAGGAGGAATCACTGTGTTGTCAAAACCCACAGTTGGATCTGAGGCTTGTGAGGGCTGTAGGCTTATCTTGAGGTTAGAAGTGTCAGTTGTTCACCTTTGGAAGATGCTGGCTTCTCTTTTCCACACAGCAGCCATGTGTGTATGGAGCAGTGCTGGCTTAGTTCTTATATAGGTTTGTTCAACTCAGGTGTCCTCTTATTACCTTGTAAATTTCTGAGCCTGTCCTCTAGCTTTTCGACAGGGATCCTCCTTTCCCTTTGCTATTCTCTCTTTTTCACCCACTCATGCAAAAGCAGCTCCTAGCCTACTGCTTGTCCCAGGAGTCCTTAGAGTATAATTACACTAGAATATGTTTTTGAATACTTCACTCTGGGTCAACTTTCATTTGTAATAGTCAACATAAAATCCTAACTGCTAAACTGTGGTGGGGGCTGATATGTAGGGACACTCCACTCCAGAGGAGTGGGATGGAAGGGTTAGGGGGTAGAGTGTGGGAAGGCGGGACTGGGAGGGGTGGAAAGAGGACACTATGATGGAGATGTAACCTGAAGTAATAAATAAACAAAACAAAACAAAATAAAATCCTGGTTTCTTTCTGAATGCTTTTTGTTTTAACTGCTTGTTCTCTTTCATTGTTTTTTTTTTTCTTAAAGACTGCAAATATGAATTAATTGACTTTTCACTGCTGTCTTTCATTGTTTTCTTTATGATTATTTACTTTGTTCCCCTATCTCATCCATATTCTCTTGAAAATTTCATGCTTTTCTCCCTCAAGTGCTTTTTTGAGATATTTACATATAGTAGAATATCCACAAAGTTCAGATATGTGAATCCTTTACACAACCAATTTTTAAGCATTTTAAAATACAACCCCCAAGCAAACCATGCATCCTGGAAGGCTGTGAAGTGAGTAGAGATTCTGAAGCTAACAACAACACTGAAAGACAGGAGTTTTGAGGCATTGTGGCAGAGACACATTCCAGAGCACCCTGATTATTTGACAAGTCATCCAACAGCCCCTCTGAAATCCTAATTCTTACAGCTAGAGCTGTTCTAGCCCGAAAGTAGTGGACACTTTAGATCATCCTGGATCTCTGGGGAGTGTGAAGTTTTATCTAAATTTTCACATGAAAGCTTACACTAAAATACAAGTCTTTTTAAAATAACTGCAAATGGCTTTGGTGAAATCCTCTCGGAAAACTGTTCTTCCCTCTCGTGGTGACTTTAACTCTACTTTCTGCAAAGGTTTTTCTTTTTTGTCTTCCTCCTCAACTAAGCCTGTGATTGTTTGAGGCTTCTGAAATTATAATAGCCTTGATACACATCTATGCACACCAGGGAGCCTCAGGACTGCTTTGATGCCAGTTTTATTCACTAAAATATTTGCTTTCATTAGCAAGCAGTCCTCTAGAAAAATCAGGAAGTTTCTGCTCTCCCTTTCTAATCACTTCTGGTATTAGCAGGGACTCTCAATGTATTTTTGTTACACAGAACATGAACATCTGATTTCTTTTCTTCCTTCCTTTCCCATATTTCTTTCCTCCTCTTAATTAGTATTTACTATATCCTGAGCCATTTATTTTTAATATTTTATAAGCACAGTAAGTAAGAATGGGAGGAAGTTTTTAGCCAGACTCAAAGCTCTGCATTTGTTTTGTGAGTCATGCTGGAACACTTGACATGGAACAGAACACCTTCTCTTTCAACGTAAGGCATAAAGCTGACAGCAGCTTGCACACCCTTTGCCTGGTAAACTAGCTCCAAATGGAGTTCAAGAGTCTCTCAACTTGCTCATTTTGGTTTACTACCTATTCCCTGATTTCAAAGTGGATTCTGAAGTAATAGTGCTTCTCTGTAAATTGCTCATTGTCAACAATGTAAGGAAACTTGGAGTGGTTTTCTTCATATAGAAAGTTATATTTATCCCTCTCAGGTCTCTGAGGTGGTTGAAGAATAGACAGCTAGAGTCTCATAGTTAAATTTTGAGTTGTTTAGGAATCAAGAGGGTGTTATAGATCTAAGAATATACTCTTAAAATTGTGTTGCAAGTTATTATGAATGTTGAGTCAGATATACACCTTTAAACTCATGGAGATGGTTAGATAGTAGAATGTTAAAGTCAGGGGCCAAATATGTATAAACTGGACATTGGGAAGTTATACTGGGCCATTTAACTCTCATAAATGTGGCATATTTGTTTCTGCTGTTTTGTATAGTATTTACTGTTATAAGAGAAGGAACCATTTGTTGGACTGAAAAGAGAAGCTGTTGGGTGGAAGAGGGTGGAAGGTTGGGACAGGAAGGGAGAATAGGGAAGGGTTTGTGACTGAGATGTAACTTGAAGAAAAAAAATAATAAAGTATTTAATAAAAAAAAAAAAGAAAGTTGAGAGCTGCACTGGGCTTCTTACACACAGCATCACCATTTTTCAATGTCCTGTCAGAATTGGTGATAAACCAACATTCTTCAGAATAGTTGTTTCCAGATAAGCACTGGAAAACTCATCCCATGAAGATACCAAATTAAAACCTAAAATTGTAATTTTATAAAGACACAAATATGAGTTAACATATGTTAAATTTCCTTCCAATTAGGTATAGAAATGTAGTTGGTTTACAATATCCAAACATAAAGTATCAAAATCCTAATTATATGGTATGTTGATCTTTCATGTTTGTTAGGCATTAAAACTAATTTTGTATATAAATTATTGTAAGAACTGTATGAACAAAAGGTCTTCTGGCTCCTTTGTGTGTTCTAAATATTTAATGCACTAACCTACCAGGAAGAAATTCCTTTTAAATTTTATTGAACTGTGGAAAATAAAACTATTCGGTATTAAGAAAAATGGTTTTGTTCCAAAGGACTCTAAATCTGGGCATGTCAACAATGTCTAGAGTCTGAGTTATCATAGGAAGCCAACTGGAGCAAGTAGTAAGTACAAAAACTTCCTAGTGTGTATTTGCCTATATCTACATACCTCTCCTAAATTTCATTGCACGTTTATGAAATGCTACACATGGAAAATGAAAATAATTTATTTACAGTAGATATCTATGGATATATAAGGTACTAGGCACATTGAATATTTTTCATATATTTCAAAATTGTAGATAGTAATAGGTACAAGCAGTTTTAGTTATCAAGCAACCTCTAAAATGGTAACATCACTCCTCTGTTAATTATAAACATCAAAAGTAAATCTTGCACAAAATGGGATGGTGGTTTGTAGAGCTGTGCATGTGTTCATGTATGTTTTTCCAAAGATGAAAGTTACTCTCATCTTCAGCAATCAAAGATTTTCTCCAACTTTATCACATGTAGTCTCCAGTCTAGTGCTAACTAGGTGATGTCTTCGTACTTTCCAATGATCTAATTTAATACCTCACTCTGCAGCGTTCCTAAAAGACTGACAAAAATTCAATGAGAGATAAAATATTTCTGAACAACAAAGCTAGATCCTCTCTGAGTTCAGACCACAGATGTAGTCAGATGTGGAAATCTATAGGCAAAATGATAGAAATTAGAATGAGTTATACCCATACATTCTAGTTACTTCTGCATGCAAAAACTCTTTTGTTCTATGACTTATGTTTTGAACATATGCTTTCCATCCTGCTACATATAACATGAGCTCTTTCAATAGCCATGAACATCTCTTGCACTAAAGGACTTTGCAAATGAAAACTGAAGTTTTTTGACATAAATTGGTCTTACAGATCACCGCTTGGTAAGAGAAGAATGAGCTTGTTTTGTCAGAGCTGTGGAACCTTTGCTTTGCATTGAATGCAACAAAATCTAATTCCACCCAAATGCATCCCACTCAGGTAAGATCCCAGCCTTACATGGCTCTTTCCATGAGGGTCCCATTAGACCCCCCCCCCCCCTTCTTTCTCGGGCCACCCTGAGTGACCTACTGGCTCAAAGTATCTGCTTGATCTGCAGCTCATTCTTTACAGAAGTATGTGTGGTTCTCTCTCCTTTTATTGAGGCAGCTATGAAATTTGGTTTTATTAATTGCCTTTCCTGTTTCAAGACCATAATCATGAATGTCCATCTCTTTTCTCTTTCCTGTGTTGTCTTCCCTAGTTATTTTTGCAATCTAAGCTGTTACCCATTTGTGTTTGCCCATTGGATGCCCCCTCTACTAAAATGTAAGCTCTCTGAGTTTGTGGAATCTTTTAACTCACTGAAGTATCTTCTCTGTCTTGGCTTTCAGTAGTTGAATGAGGTTAAATGTGTGAGTGTAAGATGCTTTTTAGAACTACCACATGACTGAGAACCTGGAAGTATTGTGGAGTTTATGGTTTCCAACAATTAGTAAGACACGTGTGAAAGGGGAAAATGTTAAAACTACTCCTTCCTGCCAAGTAGTCATGGAGGCTGAATCATTTCCTTCTAAACAAAGCAGTGAATTTGGGGAGAGCTGATGAATATCAGAGATCCACCGAGTGAAATGTCATTGCTAAGAAATAAGAGCTTCACTGGGAGCAGTAGTCAAAAAATATTTTCTTAGAAAAAGAAACTATTCCAAATTTCAGTGTCTATTTAGAAGATAGTTTAGACATTTATTATACATTTAAACTTGAAGTGCAACATTTCTATAGATGTTTCTCTGAGAATCGGAATCAAAATGTCTGTTATTATTGTACTTGATGGCAATGCAGTAAGGCTTCAAAATACATGACATACATTATTAGAGACAGGAAAGCCAAGTTATTATATGTAGTGTGACTATGTGATATCTATAAAGACAAGGGAATAACATTTTTAAAAGCGGAGTTTATTCCTTGTAGGCCCCCAGTGTATGATGAGGCTGTTGACCCTCATATGACTGCTGAACTGGGGTGGGGGACTGTTATGTAGGGACACTCCACTCCAGAAGAGTGTGATGGAAGGGATAAGGGGTAGAGGGTGGGAGGGCGGGACTGGGAGGGGTGGAAAGAGGACACTGTGATGGAGACGTAACCTGAAGTAATAAATAAATATTTAAAAAACAAAAAACAAGACAAAAAAATGAATGGAGAAATGATTAAGCAAAAAAAAAGGAGTTTATGAGTATTTAATAAAGGAGAAATAAAATAAATATTCAAAAAATCAAAAGGGCAACAGAGTAGTGGTTTATCTCTGTGATTTGGGTTCCCAAGAGACTGAAGAAGGAGGATAAGAGTTCAAGGACAGCCTGAGTGAGCCACACAGTACGTGCAAGGGTAGCCCAGAGTTTATAATAAGACCTTGTCTCAAGTAAATAAGTACCTAAACAAAGAGAATACAATAAAACAGTTAGTGTTCTTTTCTTTACCTTAAATAAATTGATTTCAATAAGTTACTTTCTATTAGAAAGCAGGATAAATGTAAAGTTAGATAAATTTAAGAAATACATAGGATACAATGAGAAAGTCAGGTTATGGAAGATCAATTAAAAATAGACATACATATGAATAGAAGAAAAACTGAATATCATGTGTCCTAGTTAGGGTTACTATTGAGATTATGAAATGCTATGACCAAAGAAACTTGGAGAAGAAAGAATTTACAGAGGAATTTAAATCCAGCAACATGACTGCTCTGGTCTATGTTATCCGGCTGGAATGTAGATGCACTCTGGATTACAGTATGATCGGGCTGGAATACAGTCACACCAGTACTACACAATTTTAATCCCAAACAATGAGGATAAGGTTAGTTTACAGAAGGAAGCAGCCATACCTGAAAGCGACATCTAATCGAGAGATAGACAAAATGAGAAATCAGAGAATGATTTGACAACTCTCTCAAGAACAGGACAGAAAGAGAGGCTACTTAAGTGCAGCACAGGGAGAGAGAGGAGAGATTTCTACCAGGATAGTTTTACAGAGAAATGTTGGAGAGAGAACAAGTTAGCCACAAGTGAAGATGGAATAAGCCAGAAAATGAGGAGCCAGAAGATTAAAAACATATTGCCACAATTAATTTGAGACCAGGCAGAACAATTCAGTTAGAAGTCAAGAAAAACCACTTTGAATCAGTCAGCTTGGAGGGTCAGAATAGCTGAGTTGAATCAGCCAGCAAGAGATCAGAAAGAGCTGGAAAGGGTTGGGAAACAGATCTCACCTCATCCTCTCATGGAAGAAATAAAAACATTTACAGGGTTTACATAGGTTATACTTCCACATCACTGCTCATCATTAAAAGAAGTCAGGACAAGAGCTCAAGCAGGGCAGGAATCTTGAGCCACGAGTTGATACAGAGTTCAGGGAGGAGTGTTGCTTACTTGCTTGCTCTTCATGCCTTGCTTAGTCTGTTTTCTTTCTTTCTTTCTTTTTTAATTACATTTATTTATTACTTCAAGTTACATCTCCATCACAGCCCCTCCCTCTACTCCTCTCAGTCCTACTCTCCCATCCTCTACCTCCTCTCCCCCAGTCCTACTTCTCCGGTGTGGGGAGCCCCCGCATATCACCTCCCCCCTCGGTTCATCAGTCATATGAGAGCTAAGAGCTTCCTCTTGCACTGGAGGCCTACATGGCAGCTCCATTAGGGCAAGGTGTCCCACTAACAGGCAACAAAGTCCATGTTCCTTTTCCTTTGTGTTGGTTGTAGGAGAGTTATCCTATTCTATAGGTCTAAAATCCAATTATAAGTGAATAGATGCCATGTACATCTTTCTGAGTCTGGGTTAGCTCACTCAGGATGAGCTTTCCTAGTTCCATTCATTTGGCTGCAAATTGCATGATTTCCTTGTTTCTGACAGCTGAGTAGTATTCCATTGTGTAAATGTACCACAGATTTTTTTTAAATCCATTCTTCAGTTGAAGGACATCTGGGTTGCTTCCAGCCAGGACCACCAGCCCAGGGATAGCATGACCCATAATGGACTGATCTCTCTCCCATTAAAAACAATAACAACAAAAAGAATTAAATAAAATGCTCTACAAGCTTGCGTATAGCCTGATCTTCTGGAGTCATTTCCTCAATTAAGGCTCCCTCCTTTCTAATGACTAGTTTGTGTCAATTTGACATAAAACTAGACAGTCTATCATGAGAAGTTTAATAAGGAAATTCTACCATATAATATGTGAAAGTAAATAATTAAGTTAATTAATTAATAAATAAAAGCATAATGCTTTCAGTACAGAAATAAAACTATCCACAAAAACTTATTGGAATACCAATATATTAAACAAATATGAGATTGTCACCAGTTTTATAAGAAAGAGAAATTATTATCAATGTAACACTACAAGCTAATTTTGCTGATCTGTGATTGTATTCCTAGAATTCAAGGTCCAGAAGGAAAAGGATTGTGAGTTTATTGCCTGAGCAATAGAGAGAGATTATGACTCAAGAACAACAACAACAATAATCCTGAAGCAAGTTCTATTTGGATCATAAGACTTATAAATACATAGAAAGATGGTAGGTGAGCTCTATCAGTTTTTCTAGGATTCTCAACTTTTTTCACTCATTGACAATATCCTGTGGTATAACACATTCTAACCAGTACTAGTCCTTCACCCACCAGAACTCAAATGAAGAGAGGCACAGCAATGTATCCTGACAGACTTATATAAAAGAATAATTTAAGTTTGAAAACTTACATTTGCTTACTTCTGACCCAGCTGAGTTTAGAGCATGCTCTGCTTCTTTCTGTGGAATGATAATTACTTTCTTTATTAATTTCTTTTACTGCCTTTATAAGAATAATATTATCAAAGAGGAAAATGAGAGCCATGTTTCAGATACATGATGCATGAGTTGTCCCTGATTTGGAAATATACCTCAGTTCAACCACATACAAGGAGGAAAGATTTGTTTTGGTTCACTGTCTTGGAGGTTTCAGCTCATGGAAGATTAGCTTTGTTGCTTGTGGCATGAGGTGACATACCATAACATAGCAAAAGCGCTTGTCTGTGGGGCCAATAAACCCTGTGACCAGAGTAGCTAGTGTGGAGCCGGAGTAAGGTCCAGACATGTCCAAACCCAAAATAATCTCATCCTGAGAGCAGCAGAAGTAGGACTGCTTCCTCCATGTTCTGGGTCTCCATGACCTGGCACGTGTAGCCTTTATGATCCCCACCTCTACCACCCTCAAGGTAGTCACATAACCTGGTGGCCAAGTTTCAGATTAAACTTTCTCTTTCCTTATAAGGAGATGTCCAGCAAGCACCAGGAATATCTATTCATGCAAATGATGCATTTCCAGCATTTTACCCCAGCCAATGATACACATGTACCCCAAATACTCCTACCCACTCCCCAAAGGTTTACATAGCCTTTGTTCCTCCCAATTATATGAGCTACTCGATGAAGCTTGAAGTCTGGCACTGAGAGTTTGTTCTCACATGCTTATGTGTTGCCTGAGGTCTCCATCACCTCTGGCCATTACTGCATCTCTCTCCCTCTCAGATACCCACGCTACCACAATCCTGCAGTTAAGGGAGGGGAGTGGAGTGGGAATGGCACTTGCCAAAGCAAGCTTCCCTGTCTGATGGACAAGATGAGTGAGTCCAGATCCCTTCCAGGGTTTGTTCACTGAGGCCTAGTTTATTTCTACTAATTATGATTGACCCACCAATGGGTTTAATGATAGTTTATTCAGAGTTGGTGAAATTGTATGTTCATTTAGCATAATAGTAATAGTAGGCTTTCTCCTGGGTTCTATAATCTATCTGAACAAAAGTTCATGGCCCAATTGTTATGTTCAGTGTGGGTTTCATCTTGTGTATCAGGCCTTAAATCCAGTTAGACAGAAGTGGTTATTTCCACAACACTTATCTACTATTGTACCATAGGCTTGTCTTGTGCAGCAAGCCACAACTTCCTCTGTGATGTTCTCTGAGTCTTAAATGTAGGACTTGTGATATAGATGTACCAATTAGAGCTAGTCACCCCATCATCACTTATTCTCTGCATTTTGACACTTTGGGGATCTCTATAGTAGCCTTCCTACATGACAAAAGAAAACTTCTTCAAAGAGGGGTGAGATCTACACAAATCTGTGGGTACAAAAATAAACACCTTTAAAATACTTAGAAATTATAATGATGTAGAAAAAATGGTAGTAATAGATTCTTCTCTAGGGACTATGAAGTATTCTTGTACTTCAGGTAGTTGGCTTGGTTTCATACCAGGCATGGTTTCCTCCACTTGTGTGTGTCTTAAGTCCAATTAGATAGATGCTGGTTAACCCCAAATTTTAAATACTGTCATTGTACTATGCAGGATGTATTTCAAGGCAAATCATTGTTGTTTTATAGGCTCTCTGAGTGGGCAAGACCATTCATTTCTTTTTCCCTTGGGCTCTTTCTGATACTATGAGAACTAGCCCTCAGGAGGGAAGAATTTATGTAAGCTTGAAGAAATCAACTTGATTTTTCCAAGTTCTGTGTCTGAAATTTGGTGTCTTCAGCAAGAAAGTCTTAGCTTCAAGTTCTGGGAAGCAACCAAGGGTGGTGGAACTAGTCCTATATTTTTGTGGGAGTCCCTTGAACTTCCCTGATTAATACCTCCAAGGAAGATATTTCCCATGGTTTGGCATAACATATACATATATATATATATATATATATATATATATATATTGTACTTGCTCTTCATGGCTTTTCAAACACTCTCAGTTTTACACATCTCTCTTTCTGATCTGTCTGTATTACTTTCTCCCTATCCTCAGTTAGAGTCCCTGCTTTTTGTCTCCTGTCTCCTTCATAACAGCTGTATCTTACTCTCATACTTCTCCCCACTCTCTTCCATTGCCCCTTTTCACTTTCCTTGCTTTCTATGGTTGCTTCAAGTTAAATACTCAAATCTTAAATGTTAGAGAGAGAAGCCACCAGTAAAAAACAGCATAGACATTTGTCTTCTCTCTGGATCTGGATTACTTCACTCAGTATAACACTTTTCAGTTCTATTCCTTTACCAAAAAAAAAAAAAATCATGATTTCATTTTCTTTATAGCTGGATAGAATTACATTATTTATATGTACCACATAGCCATTATCCATTCACCAGTTGATTGACATCTATATTGTTTCCATTTCCTAGCTAGTGTGAATAGTTTAACAGTGAACATTGCTGAGCAAGTATCTCTACAGTGGATGTCAAGTCCTTTGTGTATAGGCCAACAAGCAGAATAGCTAGGTCATAGGATAGATATAATTTTAGCGTTTTGAGAATTCTCCACAATGATTTCCATTGTAGCTACAACAGTTTGCTATCTGACTAACAGTGACTAACAAGGCTTCCCATTTACTCCCATCCTCTCCAGCATTCAATTCAGTTGATTTCTTGATCTTAGCCATTGGAGCTGGGGTAAGATGACATCTTCAAGTAATTTTAATTTGTATTTCCTTGATAGCTAAGTTATTGGAACACTTTAAGAGTATATTTCTTGATGCAGTGATCTGTTATGTGTTCTAAATGTTAATTAATTCTCCCAGAGACCTGCTTGTTGTCTGTTAGCTTTGCTTGCTAACCATTGTCTCTGATTGGTTGAATAAATGCTGAGACTTGAGATTGGGCAAAGCCAGAGATAGGTGGGGTGAAGGTGCACAGGCTTTTGTAGTGGGGAGATAGATGGGAAGAAGAAGCCAGGAGGAGGAAGGAGGAGACACACGATGAGGTAAATGGAAGAAGGTCATTCCAAGTGATCTGAAACATCAAGAATAGTGTGGAGAATAACAGTCCAAAAGGACATATGTATATATTATGGGGGTTTTTTTTTGGGGGGGAATAGAATAAGCTAGTTTAGATGGGCTAAGAATGCACAATTCAGTCTAAGGCTTCTTAAATTCCATCAGGTGTCTGTGTGTGTTCATTTATAAAGGTGGGTTAAGGATTATCACTGCCAACTAATTAACAGTAATGTAAATATTCATAATAATTTAATTAATTCCATATTTCTGCAAGTGGCACCTAACTTACATCAATTAGAATCCATGCTTACAGCCTGAGAAGATCTGGGTGAAAGGTAGCTTCCTATAGCCAAAGAGCAGGAAACCGAATCCAAATCCATTTCAAAAATGCTACCTTAACAGAAGCTGCTGCCTTGCAGCCAGAGACCTGAGGCTTTCTGTGTGCATTAAAAATCAGCAGCCGCTGGGCGTGGTGGCTGGTGCACGCCTGTAGTCCCAGCTACCCGGGAGGCTGAGACAGGAGGATCGCTTGAGTCCAGGAGTTCTGGGCTGTAGTGTGCTATGTCGATCGGGTGTCTGCACTAAGTTCGGCATCAATATGGTGACCTCCCGGGAGCGGGGGACCACCAGGTTGCCTAAGGAGGGGTGAACCGGCCCAGGTCGGAAACTGAGCAGGTCAAAAATCAGCAGCCTTCTAGACCAGCTAGGGAGCAAAATTAACCACCTAGATTAAAAATGGAGGAATTCATAGTGTCTTCAGTACATTTAGATTTCATTTGAGTTTGTCTCTCCTGGCATACAAATGATTTTTATACTGACAATTGTGGTTCTGTGTATCCTTTTTGAGAAAGATCAGACTAGGACAGGCTTAGAGAAAGAGGGAGCTTACAGATGCAATGCTAAGTTACCAACAATGACAATGAGGGAAGGAGGGAGGCTCTTCCTGATAGATAAGACAAAATTGATGGCAGCTGGACCTCACAGCTCCCTGGCTACTAGATGTTTCTCAGCCATTTCTGGCATTGATTCCAGGGAATAATAAACAGGGCTTTAATTGCATCATGTGATGGCCAGCTCGACCAAGGCTTTTGGAATGTTCTTGTTTCTTTGCTTGATTTGTGTTTGGATGCCTTTAATTTTCTCTATATCAGGAGATAGAAAAGATATTTTTGTAGTATGGCATTGCTAAAACATGGGATATTTTTGAGGATTTTGGACAGATTTGTAATGTAACTGGAGTTCAGAGTTGTTCTCTGAGTTACAGAGTCACTATTATCTGAGATTTAAGTGAAATATTTGAGCAGGGCAGTAGTGGCACATGCCCTTAATCCTGGCACACTCAAGGAAGAGACAGGTAGGTGGATTTCTATGAATTCCAGACCAGCCTGATCTAAACAATGAAGTCAGGGCACGACCCCCTGTTGATAATATAACTTGCTATCAATAGTTTAGAATTCAAACTGACACATTTTTCCTTGAAAGTAATATAATTTTTTCTTAGTAATAAATAATAATACCATTACTGATCTAATGGGTAATACACATAGTCTTAAATTTATATAAAAAGAAAGGGGTGAAAAGCCAGTCTTCATAGGTTTGGGACTCTCTCAGGAGAACTTGTGCTCAGAGGCATTTTGCCCTAAAAGTGATATATTCTGTTAGTTAATATGAAGACCCAGAGTAAGGCAGGGGGGAAGAATATGCATGCTGCATGCTTCCCACTGCCAACAGTTAAGAAAAGAACACAAAATAGTATATCATGTTACTCTAAACCAATCTCCTCACTAATGGGGCTACTGTGGAAAAATTGGAACTCAGACTAATACAAAATAGTTTAATTAATATTATTGTTTAATAAAGGTAGTTCAATTAATTAAATTGATACCTTGATCCTAAAACTTGGAGACAAGGAAAAAAAAAAAACATGTTCCTCATGAGTTTGAGGCCAATCTAATCTACAGAGCTCTACAGAGCAAATCAAGACAGCGCAGGCAACTCAGAGAAACATTGTCTCAGTAAGGATAGATATATCCACATAGAAATTAAATCTCCAAGGAAAGGGGAAAAAGAATATACATGTATACATGTGTGTGTGTGTACATACACACACATATGCACACACATATGCCTTTGATCCCAAAGTATGGGAGACAGAGACAGAGACAGGTAGTATCCTTGTGAGTTTGAGGCCAACTGATCTATAAACAACCCAAGCTACACAGCTACACAGACAACACCTTTCTCAATCAATTAATAAATTTATGTCAATAGTAGAGGAGAATACTTAAACTCCATACAGCCTTATGCTGAATTTTCAACTTAAAATGATTATATATACCTGCATATATGTAGTAATAGTTACAGGGGAAAAAGTCTTCCAAACAAACTGATAGAAATCAGATTTGACTTGAAAGTCCTCCTACAGATCTTGGCTACTAACTAAAGAACAAACAGGTAACTTATATTTGTTGATTCCACTACTTGGAAACAAAGCTCAGACTGGTCAAGACATACACACACACACACACACACACACACACACACATAATATTAGTTATAATAATTTATATTTGCTGATTCCATATATGTATATATATATGTATATACATATACATACATATATACACACATACATATACACATACATACAGACACACAGCCAATAAAAATCTTGTTGACTACATAGAATCCACATGCCATCCTTTCATATGGCATGAATGGAGACTTACAAATGTCTTTCTTCTGCTCAAACAAAGCAGAAAATCTTCCTTTACTGATCTGTGCATCCTGCACATCCTAGGAATTTTTGTAATTACAGAACCATATGTTACTTGAGAGAAATTCTATATTTTCAAAACAAAGGGATCAGACACCAATGGAACAGAGACAGCCTTGATGCAGCTCATCCCAACATCCTAGGGGACCCAGCCTTAGACTGCCCCATCAAAGCCAACTTCCAAGAAGGCAGGGAGATAGTAGGGAAGAAGAAGCTCGGAGGAAGGCAGAGACACATCATTAGGTACATGGAAGAAGATCATTCCAAGTGGGTTAAGGATTAACACTGCTGACCAATTAACAATAATTTAAATACTGGCAAAAAATTTAATTATTTCTGTCTACAATTTCTTATCCATTTCCTTCTTACTTTGAGAACTGTTTGGCTCCATACCCCACCTCCTTTACTTTTGGTCATTTTATTTTCGTGAATCTCTAATTTTTTTTTTAGTTCTTAGTGTATTGTAGAAGAACTTTCAGGTCCTTGTTTATTCCAGGTTTTTTGTTTGTTGATTGATTATTAAAGCTGTAGTGGATGGAATTTGTTTTCACTGATTTTTTTCTTATAAAATTTATTTTTAGTATATGGATAGGTTACTGAGTTTTGCATATTGATTTTGTAACTTGCTACTTTTCTGAAAAGTCCTACCTGATCTAGGATCTTCTTCATGATTAAGAACATGATGCCTACCTATACAGGTACCTCATTTTCTTTCTGTCTCACTGCTGTCCTTTTTGTTTCTCTCTCTCTCTCTGTTTAGCTCTGGCTAATATCTTAAGCAGTATTTTGAGGATAAAGTAGAGTGGGCATTCTTGGCCCCTATTTTAGACTTAGTATTTCTAAAAATGGTTTCAGGTTCCTCAGTGTTTAGTATAATGCTGGTTATAGATTTGTTATATATAGTCAAAATTAAAATGAGATTTGTTTATTCTTTTCCAAGTTTCCATTGGGTTTTTATGAAAAAGGATTATTGAACTTTGTTAAAAGTTTTTCTACATTTATTGGGACAGTTTCTTTCCTTATCTAATGTATGTGATGTAAAAAATGCATTGATTTGCATTTGTTGAATGTGTCTTTGCATCTCTGAATGAAATCAACTTGGTTGTGGTATATGGCCACTTTAGTGTATTTTTCAATTATCTGTGTAAATATTTTATTTTTGTGTCTGCATTCATCAGGGCAATTGATCTTTCTTTTTCTTTTGTTGTGTTCTTGTTTGGTTTTGGTAGTAGGTCAATTCTAGCTGTGTGGAATGAGCTAGGTTGTGCCTTTTCCATTTCTATTTTGTATAACAGCTTGAATGTATTGCCATTAGATATTCCTTAAATATCTGGTGGACTTTGGCACAATACATACAGTTATGAGCTTCCTTTGTTTTAATTGTTTCCATTGTTATAATTTTCAGACTCCTGATTTAATTTTGATACATTACATGTGCCCAGAAATTTATCTGGTATTTGGACATTTAAATGTTCAGTACATCCAGTGGCAATCCTCTAGATTTAGCAGAATCTGCCATAACGTATTTTTTCTACTCTTTAATTTTATTAATTTGAAGTTCTTTTCCCTAGTTTGATTAGGAATTTGTTAGTCTCATTGCTCATCTCACAGGGCCAGCTTTTTCTTTATTCTATTTTTGGTTCTTTCAGTTTCACTTGCATTCATTTTCCCCGCATGCTAAGCATTTCTAGCTGCTCAGTCATTTTGTGTTTGGCTTCTTCTTGTTTTTCTTAAGCCTTGACATGATTCATTAGGTTATTTATCTGAGATCTTCAGAATTTTGTAAATTCTATTTGTAATTATTATTACATCTGCCTCTGTGTGTTTGTTATCTGTATGTGAGTGCAGGCATGTAAATGGAGGTCAGAAGACAATTTTGGGGCTCCCTTTCTCCATCATGCGACCTGGAAATCACATCTGTTGTCAGATCTGCACCAGGGTAAGCACTTCACCTGTGGATGTCTTGCAGATAAGCACTTAGTGTGATACTCTGTCTCCTTAGAACTCTCCTAAATGTATCCCATATGCTCTGATCATTTATGACCTCTAATTCCTTTGATTTGTTTAATTTCATCCCTGATTTCCTTGGAGATCACTATTCTTTCAAGATTGTATTGTTAAGTCTACTAGTATTTTCATACGTACTGTGTTTTTTTTTTTTCAGGTTGATTTTTAAAGTTTCACATTCCTATGCTAAGATAATTAATAAAACCATTTTAGGTTTACTCACTTTGTGGGGTGTGTGTATGTGTGTGTTTTACCATTTGTGTGTGTGTGTGTATGTGTGTGTATGTGCATGTGTGTGTGTATGTGATGTGTCTGGGTATGGTGTATCTGTGTGAATAGGTGTGATGTGTGTGTCCATGTGTAGGTGTGGTGAATGTGGTGTGTGTAAATGTATTTGTTAGAGTGTGTATATATGTGTGTGGTTTGTGTGTATGTTTGTGTGTGTGCAATGTGGTGTGTGTATGGTGTGTGAGAATATGCTAGTGTGTATATGTGTGTCTGGTATGTGTGTGTGTATGTGTGTGTGGGTGTGTATGTGAGTGTGTGTTAGTGTATGTGTGTGTTGTGTTGTGATGTGTGTGAGTATATCTGAGTGGGATATGGTATGTGTGCATGATGTGTGTGTGTGCATATGTGTCTGTGTGTGTGTTGCCTAATTTTTCCTCTATTCTCCACAGTATTCTATTGTGATCTTCGTAAATTGTATGGTCTGCTGAAGAGTTTATGGTTTGTTGTTTGTTTTACATTCTGCCTTTCCTTCACTAGGTAAAGAATTTTTATTCACCATTTTATTCAAAGACAGAATTAACTACAGCAGAAATGGCAACCAAAGACATATAATAGCAATGTAACAGAGAGAAAATAAACCTAAAAATACTCCTTCTTTACTTTCTCAAAAATGTCAGATTAAAATTATCCTCTAGGCGTCATTACGCAGATACCACAAAGCCCCCAAAAGAGCCCAGAAAGCCAGGGATGTTGGCCCATCTTTTTTTCTTCTTTTTCTTTTTGTCACAAATGAGAATGTTGTATGCCTTTCTATTTACTTATTTGCAGACAAACAAATATAAACTAAAATTAAATTGATGCCATTTAAAGATACCAAAAACATAATTCTGCTATGCAGGATGAATTAAAATTCAAATTGTAGAGCAAATTGGCCTTTTTGGCTCCATAAGTTGTTATAATGAAATAATATACCTACACACTGGGTCAACATCAGAAAGTTCATTTTTCTCAGTCTAAGTGTCTGGGAACACTAAATCAGAGTGTCAGGCTTGTGGGCCTCTCAGCCTTCTCACTGTGTGCTCAATTGTGTTTCCCAGAGGTGGCCAGAGAATATATAAGATTTTCTTCTCTCTGGGTAGTCTTAGATAGGCAGTCCTATCAGACTAATGCCCTGTATTTATGACTTTATTTAATTTTAATCACCTTCCAATATCTCTGCCTCCAAAAAGATCAGAGGTAGTTAGGGCTTGAAATTATAAGGCAATTTTCATAAGACATAATTTACGTAAAAGCAGCAGAGGAGCAAAAAGTAGAAGCTCTTTCTTGGGTCCAAAACAAATTCAAATGCTCAGTCTGCCATCTCCTCACCACAGGACCTTAAAATCACTATGGTATAGTTCGTTAAGTGATTAAATTGGATGCTAGTGTAAACATCATAGAATCCATTTGATAATTAAGTGGATGTGTATATGGAACAGAAGATAATATTTTTAAATTAATCTTGCTGCTATTATTAGATTAACTAGTTACCTTGAATGATGGTATATTTAATTCCTAACAGTGAAGTGTTTCTTTCTGTTCTATTGAGTACAATTTGCTTTAAAGCCTTACATTATGAAAATGCAATGATACCAACAGAGCAGCCATTCTTATTTTCTCATCAGACAAACAGTATGTGGAAATTGTTTATAAATGCACATTCTTGGTCTTCAGTCCAGAGCTATGGAATCAGCTCTTCAAAATGACCTCACCAAACAATATTTTAATGACACCTCTAGGTAATTTAACTGAACACTAATATTTCAGCCTCAAAACAAAAAGTACAAGATAGCCTTGTAAAGAGGCAAGCCTGCATAGAGGTAAACTCCTTGTTTAATCTTTGGCATGAATTGTTTACTCTCCTATATGATTTAGCAACTTGATTTCTAAATGAAGTTACATGGGACTTTTACACAAAATGTATGAGTGCATATAATTATTACAATGATAAACCAAAAACACAATAAGTATATCCTAATAAATGAAAGAAGTAGATTTTAGTTGAAGCATTTTGTTTACGATTGCATTAATTTACAACTCAAATCTACTTCAGAAATGACAGTGTGAATTCTGGTTAGTGTTTTTAAAACAGTTTATTAAAAGAGAAAATTTCGCAAGAGGAATTTTCTATAGGATTCATAATAGTAATTTATGATTTATCATCTAGGTCATGTTCTCACATATGAGTAGCCTCATTTGATAACATAAATTGTTTAAAGTATTTTCTCGAAAATCAGAAACCATTTTCAGATATTTTTATTGGATCCCTGGCTTTGGCTTTGAAAATGTTATTTCCTTTATTATAAAATGAGAGCATGTCAATTTTTTAAGTTGATATTGATTGACTGGAAGCATTCAATGAGAAAGATCTGTGAGAAAGATCTGGCTGGCATTTAAGTATTCATTCACAACAACCTCTTTAAGGCATTAAAATGAATGTTTTAATAAGTGCAGGCCATGGTTGTGTTTCAGAGATGATAAAAAATGGATCAAATGTTTCATTGGCCTTTGGTCTGTATGATTGAGCATGACAGCAAGTGGGAAGTGGCTCACTGTGCTTGTTAGTGCTATATCACAAATCCTTGTATGACCAACATAAAGACTCTTCCCTGGTTTTCTTCCATAACATTAAACTCTTCACTGTTAATTCTCCTTCATAATACACATACCTATATTTCATATCTAACCTAAGGCCACAGAGCAAAAGAATACTCTTTCATGAACTGCAAAATGAGGACTAAATCATGAGAAAAGACAAAGGGGAATAGGAAAAGGAGAAGGACAGACCTAAGAAAAAAACACAGGTAAAGAGGTCTTGATGAACTGAGGAGGGTTGATGAGTGCGGGCTTCCCTCATCCTAGGAGGAGGAGAGGACAGAGACAAGGGAGGGAAGAGGGAGAGTGGGACATGGAGGAGAGGAGGGAGAGAATGTTGATCATTGATCGAAATGTAACTTGAAAAAATAAATTAATAATAAAAACAAAACAAAATACCCCTAGTATTCTAAAATTCTGTAAAATGGTGAAGGTTTTTTATTCATTTTTTATTTAAGATTTGTTTTTGTTTATTTTACATTCCAATCCCTATCCCCTTCCCTTCCAGCCTACTCCTAGCCCCCCCCTCCTACTCACTTCTCCCCTCCCATACTCTCCCCCTCTACCCACTACCAATACACTCTGACACATCAAACAGCATCAGGACTAAGTGCCTCCTCTTCCACTGAGGCAAGATAAGGCAGCTCTACTAGGAAAATGAGCTCCAGAGGGAGGCAACATTGTCTAAGTCCAGAATAGACCATGTCCAATTGTTAGGGGATCCACTTGAGGACAAAGCAGTCCATTGGCTTCACATATGTAATGGGCCTATGGCCAGTCCTTGCAAGCTCTTTGCATGGTAGATCAACCTCTTTGAGTCCCTTGTGTCAGAGTTAATTGGCTATGCAGGTCTTCTTGTGGAGTCCTTGATCCCTCTAGCTTCCTCAAACCTTCCCCTAATTTTTCCTCAAGACTCCCTAAGTTTTTCCTAATTATCTGCTCGTTTAAGGTTTCTCAGATGGCAGATATTAACTATATAGCACAGGGCAACCATCCTACAAACCACAAATCCAAACAGATGGGAACCTAGCATAACTATCCACCCAAAAAGTCCACCCATCAGTGAGTCAAGAACCCTATTCCTTGTTAGGAGAATGAACTCCTTACCCTAGCTGGGAGGCCATATCAAACTCCAGTACAAGAGGAAGCTCTTAGCCCTCATGTGATAGATGAACTGAGGGTGTTTGATATGTGGGGGCTCCCCTCATCCTGAGAAGAAGGTGAGGGAGGGAGGAAGGGTAGTATTTGGAGGGGAGGAGGAAGGGGACTTTGATTGAGACGTAACTTGAAAAAATAAATTAATTAATAAAAAAATAATCTCAAGTGAGTTCACATGTTGTTGAGGATGTGGATAAAGGGGAACACTCCTCCAATGCTGGTGGGAGCAGTAACTTATACAACCATTCAGGAAATCAGTCTGGCAATTCTAAGAAAATTGGGAATAGTTCTACCTCAAGACCCAGCTATACCACTCCTGGGCATATACCCCAAGCATGCATCACCAAATCACAAGGACATATTCTCAACTATCTTCATAGCAGCTTTATTTGTAAAAGTCAGAAACTGGAGACAACCCAGATATCCCTCAACTGAAGAATGGATAAAGAAGCTGTAGTACATCTACACAACAGGATATTACTCTGCTTTCAGAAACAAGGATATCATGAAATTTTCCGGCAAATGGATGGAACCAGAAAAGATCATCCTGAAGGTAATGCAGATACAAAAAGATTCACAAGGTATTTACTCACTGATAAATGGATATTACCCAATATATATATATATATATATATATCATGCTACAATTAACAGACCCAAAGAAACTAAGTATCAAGGAGAGCTCAAGGGATGATGCTTGAATACCTCTAAGTAGGGGAGATAAAATAGATGTCGGAAGTAGAGGGAGAGAGGGATCTGGGCAAGAACCCAACACTACTGCCATCAGAGAATGATGAATTTTATGTGAATGTGATAGAATCTTCTTACCATAAACTAAAAGAAATAAGAGCTTATATAATATCCAGCCTTCCCAAGCTCTGAAAAAAGAAAGAAGTTGAGCAGGGTGCTATTCAAAAAATAGGATTAAAATAGCTTGATAATTGAGAAGCAGGTGGACAATCTCTTTCCCATCAAATTACTTCCCCCACTAGAGTCTGAAAGATGTAATTATATCTCTATGGTATTGTATATATTTCTATAAGAGTGTGAAAGTGTTGCACCTAGTTGCCTAAGTAGTTTAGTTACTACTTTACTATAGTACATTCTGTGGGTGTTTTATATTGACAACTGCATTGGAACAAGTAATGAGGCATTCCACAAACGTTAATTAGAATGTCATTACAAATAAAATTAAGGTTACTGGTTTATTGAATCTGCATTAAATTAGTAATTAGCAAAACACAACAGAGATTTATACAAAATATATTAAAGTACTTCAACCAAAATATTGGAGTTATTTTTGCATGCCAGTGACTCACCATCCTAAACATTCTAGTTTTTAAGTCAAATCTTTGAACATTAGTTTGCCTTTTTAAAAATATCATTAACAATAATTATCACATATAAATGAAAATGACTTGCTTTAATTAGAACCTTAACAGAAAATACTACTTAGATGATAAGTTTCACAAAAAGCAATTTACAGTTGTAACATTGTTCACAGCCTATCAGTTTACCATAGAACATTTTATTTTAAGACTTAAATACAATAAGAGATCAAGATAAGTCATTCACATGTTAACTTGAAAAAAATATTAAAGTTTAAGAAAGTTTGCTTGAGATACTTGAGTTCCTTCGCAAAAACGTCCTTTTAAAAAATTCTACTGTTCAGTCATTTGGCCCCGTTTCTCTGACAGACACTGAAGATCGATGCTGTAATGTATGGAGAGAAAATGGGAACTGTCCAGGCAGCCACTGGTATGTCATTTCTTAGTTTGGGAAGCTGCAGGCCCTGTACTTCCTATAAAATCAGATATATTTATCCCTCTCAGGTCTCTGAGGTGGTTGAAGAACAGATAGCTAGAGTCTCATAATTTAATTTTGAGTTGTTTAGGAGTCAAGAGAGTGTTATAGATCTAAGAAGATACTTTTAAAATTGTGTTGCAAGTTAGTATGAATGTTGAGTCAGATATAGACCTTTAAACTCATGGAGATGTTTAGATAGTAGAATGTTAAAGTCAGGTACCAAATACATATGGACTGGTCATTGGGAATGTACGTTAAGCCATATAACCTTCATAACTGTGACCTAATTACCTCTGTTGTACTGTATTGTATTTGTTATTATAAGAGAAAGAACCATTTGTTGGACTGAAAGGGGAAACTGTAGGGGGAAATAAGATATACCTTAAACTTAAAAGAAAAAAAAAGTGAAGAGGATGGGGGGTTGAGGGTGGGTGGGTGGGACTGGAGGGGGAATAGGGAGGGTGGGACTGGAGAGGGAATAGGGAGGGTACTGCGATTGAAATGTAACTTGAAGAAATAAAAAATAAAGAAAAAAAGGAAACAGTAGGTCTTCAATAAATTTTAGCTGGAATGATTACATAAGACTTTATGTTACCATTAAGGATGCCAATGAATCACTTTATTTAGTTTGCAGCATAAATACCTCACTTTGTACTTAGATATATGTGGTTGAAGAGTGTTCATTCCCTTGTTCAGCAAATATAGCTATAGTTATAGGTAAGAACAATGCTGTGAAAGATTTGTTGCTTAATGTATATCAAACTCCAATCTCATCTCTGTGGCTAATTAATCATAATAGGAATTTTTCATTAATAAAATTCTGTATTATTACAAAAAAATTCTACTGTTAACTCCTTCAAGCTTTTGAAATTGCTTAGGGCTTGTTTGTTTTTTGCTGTTGCTATTTTTTTTTTCAGGGGAGATACTGTCTCACTCTGTAGTCCACACTAGCTGCATATTCACTATAATCTTCCTGTGTGGACCTCAATGTACAGAGATTGCAGGTGTGAGCCAGTGTACCTGCCTACTCTTTCATGTTAAACAACTCAACTTCTTACTGTGGACATTCTACAGCAAATATTTCTGTTTAGAAAAATCGAGTCTTTATTTTATTTTACAAAATATAACTTAACTTCAAGTAAAATGTGTAAAATTTAATAAAATTTTCAAAATTGCATTCTATGTATAAAAATTAAATGTTTTAAAATGTATTTAAGCAAAAGGAGTTCTAAGAATGAGATTTAATTAGTACTTAGTAATTTTCAGAAGTTTCTGGTTTAAATAGAATATTCTAGAACCAGAAAAACCTTGACTGTACTGCTCAATGTCAAGATTAAAATAAATCTTTTATTACTCAAAATAATTTATTTCATATGCAGTGTTTGAATATACAATATGCATTTACTGTTGTATGCTTAATATTACTGCTGATGTGAGTCTGTGGATTCCCAATCAGATTTTTAAGTTCTGAGAACAAGGATTGTTCATACAGGTTAGTATTTAGACTGTATAGAGTTGAATCTTGGCTTTTCTAGTGACATAGGTACAAGGAAATGTGAATTATTTCTTTAATTTATTTGAAAGATGAGGACATATTGATTACTTATGACTATGTAACAAGTTATCACAAACCTAATGACTTAAAACAATTTTCATCTCACTGTGCCCAAGGCCTAGCAGCCTAAATATGGTTTACCTGGTCTTCTTTCAGAGGCCATGCAGACTAAAACCAATGACTGTGGGACTGAGCCTCTTAAAGCCCTTAAGAGTCCATTTCAAAACACATTCAAGTTACTGGTCTAGTTTGTGTTTTGGTGTTCAGAGGACTGAGACTCTAAGTTCCTAGAGACAACCCCCACCACACAGCAGCATTCAGGAGTTATTTGCTTCAAGAGTAGCAGAAGAGGGTTGCTCCAAATTCTCTACTCTCTTCTTGGCTCAGGGGAAGGACCTTTTAAAAGGCATCACATGAAAAGGTAAGTATCACATTATATTCTCTCTCTGTTTACTGCATGTTAACAGATTGAAGACTTTAATGGAATTGTGAAAATCCTTTCCCTTTTGCCGTATTTTTGGAACAAGTAATGAGTTCTACCCATGCCAATAAAGTTGGATGATGGCAGCATGTTTATCACGGTAGTGGGACTGACACAGGACAGCTTATTATTCTTCCTGTTGTATATAATTAACCACAGAATGTATCTCTGGGTTCATTTTAAACCATATTTATACAATGTATTTGGAATACTGCACAATGCCTAATAAGTATTTATTGCCATATTTACTTTGACAGTAACTTTTAATTAACTAAAAAAAGGTGATACTATTGAGTCACCTGTAACTTGACATGGAACTGGATATGGGCACATTATGTTATTCACTGTAAGCCGTGCATATCTTGCTGTGTGCTTTTGTTAGCTTGGGTAGATGTAACGGACCCAAATGTCAAATTTCCATAGAAATATCATAATGCTCGATAATGTTGCATGGTCTACCGTATTTCAAATATACTTTCCTCCTGAGTATTGAGATAGTATGTGCAATTTGAGGGAAGGAGGGCAGGTTATAAATAGCTTCTCCACATCCTCCACATCAATATTCTCATTGCTGAAGTAAGAGAAAGAAATTCTTCCATGGAAAGTAACAGACCATGTGAATAACAGATTTTCATTAACCAAAGAGAGCACACTAAAAACAGCCTTTCCTGTTATCCTGCTGTTTCCATACCCTTCATTTCCTGCAGAAAATCTAGTCCAACCATCAAAAACTGCCTCTTTTAACAAGTGCATAAGCAAAATGTGATTTACTTTTTTGCTTTGAAAAGAATTTTTTAATAGTTTATTTTTTATTTCTTCAAGTTACCTCTCAGTCACAATCCCTTCCCTATTCTTCCCCTCCTGTCCCACCCTTCCCGCCTATTCCCACTCAAACCCCCATCCTCTACCTTTTTTTTTTTTTAGTTTAATCTAAGGTAGATCTTTTTCCCCCAACAGTTCCCCCTTTCAGTCCAACAAATGGTTCTTTCTCTCATAACAATAAATACAATACAAAACAACAGAAATAAATAGGCCACAATTATGACATGTTTAAGCATTCAACGTGTCTCCTTTCCCTCCCAATTTCTCTCTGTTTGATATTCCAACTTGATGATGATATGAGCGACTTTCAGATTGCTGCTCAACTATCCAACAGGTTATATATTTACTGTGACTTTCAGTTGTCCTTCCTCGCTCCACCCAGGTGAAATTGAAGGGAAATATCTTTGTCACAGATAAGATGAACAGAAATAAATAGGCCCCGGGGTGGGCCAAGATGGCGGCGACCTACACTGACGCATTTTGAATGCGGGGGTGGGGGGGGGAAGAGCCATAAAAAACACAGAGTTATTGGGCACTGTGCAAAAACGGAGGGGCTAGACCCCCCCCCCCCGGGAACACTCACAGCTCCCAAGAGACTGTTAAAAGTCCCAGGGCAAGGCTCTCTTCCATCTCTCGCAGACACGGAAGCCAATAAACCCGGGATTCGGGAACTCCCATTTGGAGAGGTGCCTGGTAAGATCGATCCCAACTTACAGCAGGCAGAATCAGGGTCCACTTGGCCATAGATTGCTGGCCTAGTGGGCTCCCCACACCTCAGGTAGAACTTATACCCACTTAAAAACTTTGCGAGATAGTGGAAGGCTTAGCAAGGAACAAACAGGGGGCTCAGCGGGTGGTCCGCAGCCGCTCGTGAAGTGGAGGGCGGGAGGTTCCAAGAGAGCACAGGAAGCTGGGAACACAAAGGCGGGTGGGAGGGGCCGAATCCCACACACTTACGGCAGCGCAGCTGGGGAGGGAACCCGGCTGGCAGGGCCAAATCCCGGCGAACCCACAGCAGGTCAACTGGGGAGAGACACAGGCGTGGGCGGGGCCCGGGATCCCTTCACCCACAGCTGAGCTGCTGGGGGAGAGGTCCACTCAGGCTGCCGGAGGATCCGGGGCTTGGGGTACCCACGGCCCAGCAGCCAGGGAGAGGGACCCGCGGCAGCGCAGACAGGAAAGGAATCAGGCACAGAGGCCAGCCCTGTGGTGAGAAGCCTGGTGAGAAACCAGAAATCGGGACCATAGCTGTATTCTGGAAAATCCAGACATATTAGGTGTGGAGCCAGACCCTGTCAGCCTCCGTGATGACAAACAAAGCCCACAGAATCTGTGCCTGGGCAAACAGGCCCATACCATCAGAACCATTACAGGCTGATAACTCAGAGTGCAACATAGAGAAGTCTGAATTGGGAGCAGTGAAACAATCCTGGTCCATTACTCACAACCTGGGAATAGGCTGCACCAGCTCACAGTGCCTCAGGTGATTAAAACCACAGTGACCTTGAAATCCCCCTGTAAGCAACGACAGATAGCCAAGTAACTCATCCCCTGCACCAAATCATCCACTGTGGTTCCAAGCACAGAAAACAGACAGCTAAATGCATCCAATGGCCAAAGGTCAAAAAAAAAAATAGAAATCAAGGAAATATGACTCCAACAAAGCAGAATTATCCTAGCTCATCCAATTCGGATGACCTCACACCAACAGAAACACATGAAAACGCTGACAATTCTGCATTATGGAAAGTGATAGAGTCCCTGCAAGAAGAACTTAAATCTATGAAGGAATTCAAACAAGCCAATATTCTAAGAGTCAAAACAAGGAACAACACTATTAAAGAGCTCCAAGCCAAGGTGACAGAGCTTGAACAGGAAAAGGACAAAGCAATGAAAGATTTTCATACAAAAACAAGCAAGCTGGAGAAGGAAATGTACAAAACGAACAAAACCATACAAGACATGAAAATAGAAATAGAAACAATAAAGAAAACACAGTCAGAGTTAAAAGAGGAAGTGGAGAACCAAGGGAAGAGAACAGGAACTACAGATGTGAGTATCAAAAATAGGATGCAAGAGATGGAAGATAGGATCTCAGGCATGGAAGATTCAGTGGAAGAAATCAGTACAACATCCAAAGAAAATGAGAAGGCTAAAATATCTCTCACCCACAACATCCAAGAAATCAAGGACTCAATGAAAAGACGGAACCTAAGAATTATAGGTATAGAGGAAAGAGAGGACTCCCAACTCCAAGGTCCAGGAAATATCTTCAACAAAATCATAGAGGAAAACTTCCCAAACCTGAAAAAAGAGATGCCAATAAAAATCCAAGAGGCTTACAGAACACCAAACAGATTAGATCAGAAAAGAAACTCCTCACGCCACATAATAATTGAAACACCAAATGTACAGAACAAAGAAAGAATATTAAAAGCTGTAAGAGAAAAAGGTCAAGCAAGTCACATACAATGGCAGACCCATCAGAATTACACCTGACTTCTCCTCAGAAACTTTAAAAGCTAGAAGGGACTGGTCAGATATACTACAAGTCCTGAGAGATCATAGGTGCCCAGCCAGACTAATTTACCCAGAAAAACTCTCTATCAACATAGATGGAGAAAACAAGATATTCCATGACAAAATCAAATTTAAACAATATCTACCCACAAACCCAGCCCTACAGAAAATCCTAGAAGGAAAATCCCAACCCAGAGAAGAAAACTCCACCCAAGAAAACAAAGGGAATAGAAAACCCCTCAGAAACTAAACCAAAAGAGGCACAGGACCACCACCTATACCAAACTAATGGGAAATAACAACCCCAGTTCACTAATATCCATGAACATCAATGGACTCAACTCCCCAATAAAAAGACATAGGTTTACAGAGTGGATCCGCAAGCAAGACCCTTCCTTAAGCTGTATACAAGAGACACATCTAACTACGAAAGATAGACACTGCCTCAGAGTAAAGGGCTGGGAAAAGGTTTTCTAAGCAAATGGACCCAGGAAGCAAGCTGGAGTAGCCATCCTAATATCAAACAAAACAGACTTCCAACTGAAGTTAATGAAGAAAGACAAAGAAGGGCACTATATATTCATTAAAGGGAATATTCATCAGGAGGAAATCTCAATACTGAACATCTATGCCCCAAATACAAAGGCACCTACTTTTGTAAAAGAAACACTTCTAAAACTTAAAGCACACATCGATCACAACACATTAGTAGTGGGAGACTTCAACACCCCACTCACAACAATGGACAGATCATCAAGACAGAAGACAAACAGAGAAATACTGAGTCTAACAGAGATCATGAAACAAATGGACCTAACAGATATCTACAGAACGTTTCACCCAAACACAAAGGAATACACCTTTTTCTCAGCACCCCACGGAACCTTCTCCAAAATCGACCACATAGTTGGTCACAAGGATAGTCTCAATAGATACAAGAAAATTGAAATAACACCTTGTATCTTATCAGACCACCACGGAATAAAGCTGGTCTTCAACAGCAAAAGAATCAACAGAAAGCCTACACACACATGGAAATTGAACAGCTCCTTACTGGATGACCACTGGGTCAGGGAAGAAATAAAGAAGGAAATCAAAGACTTCTTAAAATCCAACGACAATGAAGACACAACATACCCAAACCTATGGGATACATTGAAAGCTGTGCTACGAGGAAAGTTAATAGCACTAAGTGCTTTCAAAAAGAAAATTGTGACAGCTCGTATTAGTGAACTAACAGCTAAGCTGGGTGAATTGGAAAAAAAAGAAACAAACACTCCCAAGAAGAGCAGAAGGCAGGAAATCATCAAACTTAGGACTGAAATCAACAACTTAGAATCAAAAAAGAACTATACAAAGAATCAATGAAACCAAGAGTTGGTTCTTTGAGAAAATCAACAAAATAGACAGACCCCTAGCCAAATTAACTAAAAGGCAAAGGGAAAGAACACAAATCAACAAAATCAGAAATGAAAAGGGAGAAAAAACAACAGACATTGAGGAGATCCAGAAAATATTCGGGCATTACTTTAAAAATCTATATTCCACTAAATTTGAAAACCTAAGTGAAATGGACAATTTCCTCGATAAATTCCACCTACCAAAACTAAATCAAAATCAGATTAACAGCTTAAACAGCCCAATAACACCCAAGGAAATAGAAACAGTCATTAATAATCTCCCAACCAAAAAAAGCCCAGGGCCAGATGGCTTTAGCACGGAATTCTACCGGACATTAAAAGCAGAATTAACACCATTACTTTTCAAACTCTTCCACCACAAAGAAACAGAAAGATCACTGCCAAACTCATTCTATGAGGCCACTGTCATTCTGATTCCTAAACCACACAAAGACCCAACAAAGAAAGAGAACTTCAGACCAATCTCCCTCATGAACATAGATGCAAAAATACTTAATAAAATACTAGCAAACCAAATTCAAGAACACATCAAAAGTATCATACACAATGATCAAGTAGGCTTCATCCCTGGAATGCAGGGATGGTTCAATATACGAAAGTCTATCAATGTAATTCACCACATAAACAAGATGAAAGAAAAAAAAGACATGATAATCTCGCTAGATGCAGAAAAAGCATTTGACAAAATCCAACACCCCTTCATGCTAAAAGTTTTGGAGAGAACGGGCATACAAGGACCATACCTAAAAATAATAAAGGCAATATACAGCAAGCCAGTAGCCAACATCAAATTAAATGGAGAGAAGCTTGAAGCATTTCCTCTAAACTCAGGGACAAGACAAGGATGTCCACTTTCACCATATCTCTTCAATATAGTACTTGAAGTCCTTGCTAGAGCAATACGACAACTAAAGGAGATCAAAGGGATAGAAATTGGAAATGAAGAAGTCAAATTATCCCTATTCACAGACGACATGTTAGTATACATAAAAGACCCCAAAAACTCCACCAAAGAACTCTTACAGCTGATAAACAACTTCAGCAAAGTGGCTGGATACAAAATTAACTCAAAAAAAAATCAGAACCCCTTCTTTATACAACAAACAAGTATACCAAGAAAGAAATAAGGGAAACAACCCCCTTCACAATAGCCACAAACAACATAAAATACCTGGGGGTAACTCTAACCAAGCATGTAAAGGACCTATATAACAAGAACTTCAAGCCCCTGAAGAAAGAAATGGAAGAGGCCTTTAGAAGATGGAAAGATCTCCCATGCTCATGGATAGGAAAGATCAACATAATAAAAAAGGCCATCCTACCAAAAGCAATATATAGATTTATTGCAATTCCTATCAAAATACCAACACAATTCTTTATAGACCTGGAAAAAGCTATTCTCAACTTCATATGGAACAACAATCAGCCCAGAATAGCTAAATCAATCCTGTACAATGAAAAAACATCTGGAGGTATCACCATCCCAGATTTCAAGCTGTACTACAGAGCAACAGTAATAAAAACAGCATGGTACTGGTATAGAAACAGACCAGTGGATCAATGGAATCGAATTGAAGACCCAGACATGGATCCACACACCTGTGGCCAACTAATCTTTGACAAAGAAGCCAAAACCACACAATGGAAGAAGGACAGCATCTTCAACAAATGGTGCTGGTCCAACTGGATGTCCACTTGCAAATGAATGAAATTATACCCATACTTATCACCTTGTACAAAACTTATATCCAAGTGGATCAAAGACCTTAACATAAGACCAGGCACACTAAAGATACTAGAAGAAAAAGCAGGAGAAACCCTCGAACTCCTTGGCACAGGTGACAACTTCCTGAACAGAACACCAACAGCTCAGGACCTGAGATCAACAATCAATAAATGGGACCTCATGAAACTGAAAAGCTTCTGTAAGGCAAAGGACACTATCATTCGAACAAAACGGCAACCAACAGACTGGGAGAAAATCTTCACCAACCCCACATCTGATAGAGGGCTATTATCTAAAATCTACAAAGAACTCAAGAAACTAAATGCCAAGAAACCAAATAATACAATCAAAAACTGGGAGATGGAGCTAAATAGAGAATTCACAAAGGAGGAATCCCTAAGGGCTGAAAGACACCTGAAGAAATGTTCAACATCCTTAATCATCAGAGAAATGCAACTCAAGACGACCCTGAGATTCCACCTAACACCTGTTAGAATGGCTAAGATAAAGAGCTCAAATGATAGCGCATGCTGGCGAGGGTGTGGAGAAAGGGGAACCCTACTCCATTGCTGGTGGGAGTGCAGGCTTGTGCAACCACTATGGAGGTCTGTCTGGCGATATCTTAGAAATCTAGGAATAACCTTGCCTCAGGACCCAGCCATACCACTTCTGGGTGTACACCCAAAGGACCTCTCACAGAGACATAGGGAAGTCTCCTCATCTATGTTCATAGCAGCCTTATTTGTAATAGCTAGAAATTGGAAACAACCCAGATGTCCCTCAACTGAAGAATGGATTAAAAAACTGTGGTACATCTATACAATGGAATATTACTCAGCTATAAGAAACAATGAAATCATGCAATTTGCAACCAAATGGATGGATCTAGAGAAGCTCATCCTGAGTGAGCTAACCCAGTCTCAGAAGGATGCACATGGCATCTATTCACTTACAGTAGGATCTTAGCTATATTGTACAGGATATCTGTACTACAACCAACACACAAAAGGAACATGGACATAATTTTTTTTTATCTTTTTCTTTTTCCTTCTTTTTTTCTTTTTTCTTTTCCTTTTCCCTTCTCTTTTTCCTCAATTTTTTGTTGATATTCTTTGTTTTTGTGGGTTTGTGTGTTTGTTGGTCTTTTTTTTTTAGTATTCCCCCAGTAGCAAGGAGACACCTTTCACTGGCAGTACTGCCTCATAGGCCCCCGGTGAATGAAGAGGCTCTTGGCCCTCATATGACTCCTGGTCTGTGGTGAGAGACTGTTAGGCAGGGACACTCCACCCCAGAGGAACAAGACGGAAAGGTCAGGGGGTAGAGCATGGGAGGGTGGGGCAGGGAAGCGGGAAAAGAGGACAATATGATAAGGATCTAACCTGAAGCAACAAACAAACAAATAAATTTATTAACTAAAAAAAAAAAAAAAAAAAAGGCAGGGGGCAGGGCTGAAACACTGTGAATGGAATAGAGGATACAGCCATTCGGCCTGGTTTTGCAGACCTCCAGGTGTAGAGAAGACGTGGAGCTAAGATAAAATACAAGAGAATTGTGGTATTGGCCCATGCCTTTGACTTCAGCGGAGATTGGGGGGGGGGAGCACCGTAGAGTTGGTGGTCTTATGTATTCTGGAGCCATATGGAGCGGGGTGATGAGGGTGCATACTCTTGGTCCCATCATTCAAGAAGAGTACACCCTTGGTCCCAGCTCCCAGCACACTGGAGACAGAAACGGGCCGATTCCGGAGCTCAGGGTCAGCCTGATGCAGGGCAAACTCTAAATAGAGAAAGACTTCGATCCAGGAGAGGTGGAACACATCTTTGATCCCTTCAGATGGGAAACACAGGTCCCTTGATCCCAATAATTAGAGTTTAGAGACACACACATGAGATTTGGAGGGACCTAGGTTTGGAGGCTACTTACAAAAGGCTTTCTCGATGCAGGCAGATTGTCCTTTGGGATCTCAAAATATATACACCAGAGCTGGTTTAGCTCCAAGGTGACAGAATGATTTCTTCTTTAACCCGGATTGAAAGATAATGCTTTGTATGTTGCAGAAGGCCAAATTTGCTTCAGGAGAAGTACTACCTAGCCACCCCCCCAAAAAAAGAGGACAATTGTCCTAGGGTTGGGATTGGGGCAGGCCTCTGTTCTTATCGTTCCAGGAGAATCGAAGTGTTCATTAGGAGAGCCCAGGGACGGCTGGACAGCGGAAACCTCAGCAGAGAGCAGAATAAGGCATCAAGGAGGACGAGTGACCCAGTTGATTCTGCCTGGCAGACTTCCTCAATAGCTGTCTCCATCGGGGGCCTGCAACCACCACAGCAATCCAATGTCACTGGGACCGTTCAGCTGTACACAATGCCCCGGCAGAACATCAGTGAAGCCTGCAAGATCAGCTTCTGCCTACAAACCCCTTAGGTCATCTAAACAGCTGAGAACAGAAGGACTGAACATAAAAGGAGTGTACTAACATTTTTAACCATTTTTTCCATTTGGGTTCGGGCCCCAAACAGGTCTACTACGACCCAAATCAGCAGGAAGTCACTTTAAGAGAGCGAGGTCCCATGCCCAGAGGGTGGGGAAGGTGTTTCTCCGCCCTTGTTTTTGGTTATTTGAAGGATAACTGTAAACTCTGATATTTAGGGGAAGAGACTACAAGCTGATAAATGGTCCTGTCTTAATGGGTTTTGGAGGTTAGCCCCAGGGAATTCCTACTTTTCCTTTTCTGTATCCTTCTTTCCTCTCCTATGTAGGAGTGCATGGGCTTGAGAAAAATGAGATATAGACATAGCACAGGAAGGTCCAAGAAGAAGGGGCAGATTATTGAATATGCCCTTATACCTTTGTATATTGATACAAAATTAGTAGTTTATTTGGCTAAAGTGGTATTGACCATTGTTTATTGTGCAAAAATAAGATTGTATTGGATTACATCGGTATTGATCTTTGTATATTGATACAAAATTAAGATTATAGTTGGCCACAATGGTATTGACCCTTGCATATGGACGTAATATTAAGATTGTATTGGGCTACACAGGCATTGATCTTTGTATATTGATACATAATTAAGAGTATATTTAACCACAATTGAATAGATCTCTGTATATTGATACGAATTTAAAGGTAACGCTTCCTAATGGTATCATACCTAGAGATACTTAAAAATAAAATGTGAAGCTCTGACCTCTTGATACCAACCGTCTAAAATGGTCTAGGATAGTTAAGTAAAACAAACTCCTAGTCATGCAAACATGTCACCTTGTTAGCTACTATGACAGTCTATCACAGATATTCTCTAAACTACCCAGTAATCAAGTTGCTAAGAGACAAGCAACATTTGCTTATCTAAATACAAGAGATGGATAGGGCATCTTGAAAAACCCCAAGACATCTGCAGAATATGGCATTCAAAGATGTTATCTTATATCAAGATTTTTTTTTGATATCGAGACATATCAGCACCTGACAGCACCCCCTATTCTACTCCAAGTAGAAGATAAGCATCGAAGAACCTCCACTGTAAGATGGTTGAATTAGTGGCAAGCCTATCTCTTGGCATGAAAAAACCCCTTGCACCAACTGCAGACAGACTGCTGTCCAAAAAGGACAAAACTTGGTAGCAGGGAAGTCGACAGCCTAACTCTGCCAAGACAGGGTAGGTAAGTCCTTCATAATCCCTGCTCTACAACAAATGTCTGTCATAGAAACAGGACCCAAAGGCTGAAGTCTGATGCAGGAATGTATGGAGAGAAAATGGGAACTGTCCAGGCAGTCATTGGTATGTCCTTTCTTAGTTTTGGAAACTGCAGGCCCTGCACTTCCTATATAAGCAAATATATTTATCCCTCTCAGGTCTCTGAGGTGGTTGAAGAATAGACAGCTAGAGTCTCATAGTTAAATTTTGAGTCGTTTAGGAATCAAGAGGGTGTTATAGATCTAAGAAGATACTCTTAAAAGTGTGTTGCAAATTAGTATGAATGTTGAGTCACATATAAACCTTTAAACTCAAGGAGATGGTTAGATAGTAGAATGTTAAAGTCAGGGGCCAAATATGTATAAACTGGACATTGGGAAGGTATACTTGGCCATTTAACTCTCATAAATGTGGCATATTTATATCTGTTGTTTTGTATAATACTTACTGTAATAAGAGAAGGAACCATCTGTTGGACTGAAAGGGGAAACTTCTGGGGGGAAGAGGGTGGAAGGGCGGGATAGGAAGGGGGAATAGGGAGGGGTTTGTTACTGAGATGTAACTTGAAGAAAAAAAAATAAAGTATTAAAAAAAAAAGAAAGAAATAGGCCCCATTTCTCTGACAGACATTGATTGTAGAGCAGGAATTATGAAGGACTTGCCTACCCTGTCTTGGCAGAGCTTGTCTGTCGACTAACCTGCTTCCAAGTTTTGCCCTTTTTGTAAAGCAGTGTGTCTACAGTTGAAGCAAGGGGTTTTTCTTGCCAATAAATAGGCTTGCCACTAATTCAACCATCTCCCACTGGAGATTCTTCGATGCTCATCTTCTACTTGGAGTAGAATAGGGGATGCTGTCAGGAGCTGACATGTCTTGATATCAAAAAAAATTTAATTTAAGAAAACATCTTTGAATGCCATATTCTGCAGATCTCTTGGGGTTTTTGGAGATGCCCTATCTATCTCTTGTATTTAGGTAAGCAAATGTTGCTTGTCTCTTAACAACTTGATTTCTGATTAGCTTAGAGAATAACTGTGATAGACTGTCATAGTAACTAACAAAATGACACGCTTACATGACTATAAGTTTGCATTTCTTAATTATCTTAAACAATTTATGATGGTTGGTATCAAAAAGCCAAAACTCCACATTTCATTTTTAAGCATTACTAGGTACAATACCTTTAAGAAGCATTACCCTTAATTTTTTATCAATATACAAAGATCAGTACCAATGTGGCCAAATATAATCTTAATTTTGTATCAATATACAAAGATCAATACCTATGTAGCCCAATACAATCTTAATTTTGCATCAATATACAAGGGTAAATACCACTGTGGCCAAATATAATCTTAATTTTGTATCAATATACAAAATTATACATCAATACTGATGTAGTCCAATACAATCTTAATTTTATATTAATACACAATGATCAATACCTATTTAGCCAAATATAATATTAATTTTGTATCAATATACAAAGGTATAAGGGCATATTCAGTCATCTGTCCTTATATGCAGCAGATAATCATTTTCTTCTTAAATGTTTTCTTTAAATTTTTCTCGAGGCCTGAAGATTAAATTTAGGTGTCTAGGTAGCATTTGAGGAAGTAAGGCCTTGGTATTACATGAGAAAGTAATATCTTGGTATCACATGAATTTAGTGCAAGCAATGCCTGAAAATAATGCAATTACTAATTTTCCTGTACTTTCCCCAGATTTCCATTGTACTTCCTAGAGATTTACAGTAAACTAGGGCACAACAAAACACAGCCCTTATTTTGTATTTGATCGTGTTACCAAAAATTTCATAGCAAAACACCAATTGAATTGAGTGATCTCTCTTCTCTTCCTTTTTCATTTTCTTTTACTTTTTCTCTTTACCTAACTTAACCTTATCTTCCCTGTCAGTTCTTACCTTGGTGACATCTTTATTAATATGCCTTTGGTGGAAGGACCTAGTCACTGTCCAGATGGACTATCTCTTAAGTTCTCTCTCTCTCTCTCTCTCTCTCTCTCTCTCTCTCTCTCTCTTTCTCTCTTTCTCTCAAATATATATACGTGTGTGTGTGCATGTGTGTGTTTGTAAAATAAATTTAAATTGAATCAAAACCATGACTGATACAGAAAAGGCAAAATCAAATCTCTCTTTCCATGCCTCCTTTAAGAAAAGATTCATAGCAGCAAGCATGAGACCAGCATAGGCACAAACCAGACAAGGTCCCAACACTGAGACAGGGAAGTGGACATAGGGTCCCATCCCTCACCAAGAAACTATTTGAAAACAATACCTACTTGAAAAGGAAAAATCAGTTTTCTCCAATGGAAATTCATTGGGCATAGCAACCACATTCCAGGGTAGACTCCATGCCCAGGAAGAGTAGTCCAACGCAAAATGAATTCCATGGATGTTTGTGGACTTTTTATTTTATTTTGTCTTTTTCCCCCTAATTCCTTTGATCTTACTGGTCTTTTGTTTATTTTGATTTTTGTTTTTGTGTCGTTGCTTTTTTTCAAGGTATAGACATGATGTTGGGTGGCTCAGGATGTCAGAAGTAACTGAGAAGACTTAGGAAAGGGGAAGGAACATGCTCAAAATACATTGCATGAAAAACATTAATAAAAAAGATAAAAAAGAAAAGGTTTATTCAGTTTTGCAATGACAATTTCTTTTACTTGAAAACTTATACAATAATTTTCATTGATTTTGAATAACCTTAAGCACTAAGATCCTTTCATTTTAATAAGGGAAGACCAATAAATCACTGTGTGGCAGATGCTATTTGCCATTACAAACTTTCCTACATTCCTTCCTAAGTCACTGACTGAGGCTTTTTTTAATTGCCATGAAAGGAAAATTATCTCAACTGGGTTAAATGTTTATAAATATTAAAAGGCTGCAAGGAAATTTGGCAGAACATTAGTTACCACTGAATGAAAGATTATGGACACTTTCACCTCTATGCTTTTGTGAATGTTTATAATGTTTTGTGACTGTCACTACAATTTTGTTCAGTGGGAAGGTCTTTCCATTGTACAGTTCCATATAGTGAGTAACAATCATATTGAATAGCATCAATGTGTGACAAGACACTGGACAGAAAATAATTAACATATTAATGGCAGTCATTTTTAGTTAAATATGATTTTCCTTTAAATTGACCTTTCTTCATTATGATCTTTTTTCTTTTGTTTTTAATTTATTTACTTATTGTTTCAAGTTATATCTCCATCATAGTGTCCTCTTTCCACACCTTTCAGTCCCACCCTCCCACCCTCCAACTCCTAACCCTTCCATCCCACTCCACTGGAGTGGAGTGTCCCTACATAACAGTCCCCCGCCCCAGTTCAGCAGTCATATGAGGGCCAAGAGCCTCCTCAACACTGGACCTACAAGGCAGTACCACCAGGGAAAAGTGTCTCAATGACAGGGAGAGAAAACAAACAAACTAACAAAAAGTCTATGTCCATGTTCCCTTTGGTGCATTGGTTGTAGTATAGATATCCTGTACTATATACCTAAAATCCGACTATAAGTGAATAGATGCCATGTGCATCCTTCTGTGTCTGGGTTAGCTCACTCATGATAAGCTTCTCTAGTTCCATCCATTTGGCTTCAAAATGCATAATATCATTGTTTCTGATAGCTGAGTAATATTCCATTGTGTAGATGTATGATAGCTCTCTAATCCATTCTTCAGTTGAGGGGCATCGAGGTTGTTTCCAGTTTCTAGCTATTACAAATAAGGCTGCTATGAACATAGATGAGAAAACTTCCTTGTGATTTGGTGAGGAATCATTTGGATGTATACCCAGAAGTGGTATGGCTGGGTCCGGAGGGAGAGTTATTCCAAGTTTTCTAAGATATTGCCAGACTGACCTCCGTAGTGGTTGCACAAGCCTGCACTCCACCAGAAATGGAGGAGGGTTCCCCTTTCTCCACACCCTCGCCAGCATGTGCTGTCATTTGAGCTTTTGATCTTAGCCATTCTGACAGGTGTGAGATGGAATCTTAGAGTACTCTTGAGTTGCATTTCTCCGATGATTAAGGATGCTCTGCCTTTAGGAATTCCTCCTTTATGAATTCTCTGTTTAGCTCTTTTCCCCATTTTTTAAATTGGATTACTTGGTTTCTTGGCATTTTGGATACTAGTCCTTTGTCAGATGTGGGGTTGGTGAAGAATTTTTTCCCAATCTGTAGACTGCCGTTTTGTTCGAATGACAGTGTCTTTTGCCTTACAGAAGTTTTTCAGTTTCATGAGGTCCCATTTATTAGGTCCTGAGCTGTTGGTGTTCTGTTAAGGAAGTTGTCACCTGTGCCAACGATTTCGAGAGTTTTTCCCACTTTCTCTTCTAGTAGATTTAGTGTGACTGGGCTTATGTTAAGGTCTTTGATCCACTTGGACTTAAGTTTTATACAAGGTGATAAGTATGGGTCTAATTTCATTCTTTTACAAGTAGACATCCAATTGAACCAGCACCATTTGTTGAAGATGCTGTCCTTTTTCCATTGTGCGATTTTGGCTTCTTTGTCAAAAATTAGGTGACCATAGGTGTGTGGGCTCATTTCTGGGTCTTCAATTCTATTCCAATGATCCACTGGTCTGTTTCTTTACCAGCACCATGCTGTTTTTATTACTATTGCTCTGTAGTACAGCTTGAAATCTGGGATGGTGATACCTCAAGATGTTTTATTCTACAGGATTGATTTAGTTATTCTGGGTTTTTTGTTGTTCCCTATGAAATTGAGAATAGCTTTTTCCAGGTCTATAAAGAATTGTATTGGTATTTTGATAGGAATTGCATTGAATCTGTATATTTCTTTTGGTAGGATGGCCATTTTTTTATGTTGATCCTATCTATCCATGAGCATGGGATATCTTTCCATTTTCTGATGGCCTCTTCAGTTTCTTTCTTCAAAGGCTTGAAGCTCTTTATGTACAGAGCTTGCTTGGTTAGAGTTACTCTAGGTATTTTATATTGTGTGTGGCTACTGTGAAGGGAGGTGTTCCCCTGATTTCTTTCTCAGCCCATTTATTTGTTGTATAAAGAAGGACTTCTGATTTTTTTGAATTAATTTTGTATACAGCCACATTGCTGAATGTGTTTATCAGCTGTAAGAGTTCTCTGGTGGTATTTTTGGGGTCGCTAATGTATACTATCATATCATCTGCAAATAGAGATAATTTGACTTCTTTGTTTCCAATTTGTATCCCCCTGATCTCCTTTAGTTGTCTTATTGCTCTAGCAAGAACTTCAAGTACCATATTGAAGAGATATGGTGAAAGTGGGCATCCTTGTCTTATCCCTGAGTTTAGAGGAAATGCTTCAAGTTTCTCTCCATTTATTTTGATGTTGGCCACTGGCCTGCTGTATATTGCCTTTATTATTTCTGGGTACGGCCCTTGTATGCCCATTCTCTCCAGAACTTTTAGCATGAAGGGGTGTTGATTTTTGTCATGTATTTTTTCCGCATCTAGCAAGATAATCATGTGGTTTTTCTTTCTTTCATCTTGTTTTTGTGGTGAATTTCATTGATAGATTTTTGTATGTTGAACAATCCCTGCATTCCTGGGATGAAGCCCACTTGATCATGTTGTATGATACTTTTGATGTGTTCTTGGATTCACTTTGCTAGTATTTTATTAAGTATTTTCACATCTATATTCATGAGGGAGATTGGTCTGAAGCTCTCTTTCTTTGTTGGGTCTCTGTGTGGTTTAGGAATCAGGGTAACTGTGGCCTCATAGAATGAGTTTGGCAATGTTCTTTCTGATTCTATTTTGTGAAAGACTTTGAAGAGTATTGGTATTAGCTCTTCTTTGAAGGTCTGGTAGAATTCTGTGCTAAAACCATCTGGCCCTGGGCTTTTTTTTGGTTGGGAGATTTTTAATGACTTTTTCTATTTCCTTAGGGGTTATAGGGCTGTTTAATCTGTTTATCTGATCTTGATTTAGCTTCGGTAGGTGGAATCTATCAAGAAAATTGTCCATTTCACTTAAGTTTTCATACTAGAGGAGTACAGATTTTTAAAGTAGGACTTAAATATTCTCTGGATTTCCTCAATATCTGTTGTAATTTCTCCCTTTTCATTTCTAATTTTGTTGATTTGTGCTTTTTCTTTCTGTCTTTTAATTAATTTGGCTAAGGGTTTGTCTATTTTGTTGATTTTCTCAAAGAGCCTACTCTTGGTTTCATTGATTCTTTGTATCATTCTTTTTGTTTCTAAGTTGTTGATTTCAGTCCTAAGTTTGATGATTTCCTGCCTTCTGCTCCTCTTGGGAGTGTTTGCTTCTTCTTTTTTCCAATTCATCCAGTTTGGCTGTTAATTTGCTAATATGAGCTGTCACAATTTTCTTTTTGAAGGCACTTAGTGCTATGAACTTTCCTAGTAGCACAGCTTTCATTGTGTCCAATAGGTTTGGATATGTTTTGCCATATTTTCGTTGATGTTTAAGAAGTCTTTGATTTCCTTCTTTATTTCTTCCCTGACCCAGTAGTCATCCAGTAAAGAGCTGTTCAATTTCCATGTGTGTGTAGGCTTTCTGTTGATTCTGTTGCCGTTGAAGTCCAGCTTTACTCCATGGTGGTCTGATAAGATACAAGGGGTTATTACAATTTTCTTGTATCTGTTGAGGCTATCTTTGTGTCTGGCTATATGGCCAATTTTGGAGAAGGTTCCATGGGGTGCTGAGAAGAAGGTGTATTCTATTGTGCTTGGGTGAAATGTTCTGTAGATATCCGTTAGGTCCATTTGGTTCATGATCTCTGTTAGACTCATTATTTCTCTGTTTGGCTTCTGTCTTGATGATCTGTCCATAGTTGTGAGTGGGGTGTTGAAGTCTTCCACTACTAATGTGTGGGGATTGATGTGTGATTTAAGTTTTAGGAGAGTTTCTTTTACAAATGTAGGTGCCTTTGTATTTGGGGCATAGATGTTCAATATTGAGATGTCCTCTTGATGAATATTTCCTTTAACGAGTATGTAATGTCCTTCTCTGTCTTTTTTTATTAACTTCATTTCAAAGTCTATTTTGCTTGATATTAGGATGGCTACTCCATCTTACATCCTGGGTCCATTTGCTTGGGAAACCTTTTCCCAGCCCTTTACTCTGAGATAGTGTTTATCTTTGTTAGTAAGATGTGTTTCTTATATGCAGCAAAATATTGGGTCTTGTTTACGGATCCAATCTGTAAGCCTGTGTCTTTTTATTGGGGAGTTGAGTCCATTGATGTTTATGGATATTAGTGACCAGAAGTTGTTATTTCCCATTATTTTTGTATAGGTGGTGGTCCTGTGTTTCTTTTGGTTTAGTTGCCATGGAGTTTTCTGTTTCCTCTGTTTTCTTGGGTGTAGTTATCTTCTCTGGGTTGGAATTTTCCTTCTAGGATCTTCTGTAAGGCTGGGTTTGTGGGTAGATATTGTTTAAATTTGATTTTGTCATGGAACATCTTGTTTTCTCCATCTATTTTGATAGAGAGTTTTGCTGGGTATAATAGTCTTGCTGGGCACCTATGTTCTCTCAGGGCTTGTAGGACATCTGTCCAGGCCCTTCTAGCTTTTAGAGTTTCTGAAGAAAAGTCAGGTGTAATTCTGATGGGCCTGCTATTATACATTACTTGGCCTTTTTCTTTTACAGCTTTTAATATTCTTTCTTTGTTCTGTATTTGGAGTTTCAATTATTATGTGGCGAGAAGAGTTCTTTTCTGATCTAATCTGTTTGGTGCTCTGTAAGCCTCTTGGAATTATATTGGCATCTCTTTATTTAGGTTTGGGAAGTTTTCTTCTATGATTTTGTTGAAGATGTTTCCTGGACCTTGGAGTAGGGAGTCTTCTCTTTCTTCCATTTCTATACATCTTAGGTTCTGTCTTTTCATTGAGTCCTTGATTTCTTGGATGCTATGGGTGAGAACTTTTTTAGCTTTCTCATTTTCTTTGGATGTTGTACTGATTTATTCCATTGAATCTTCCATGCCTGAGATTCTGTATTCCATTGCTTGTATCCTATTTTTGATACTCATGTCTGTAGTTCCTGTTCTCTTCCCCTGATTCTCCATTTTCACTCTTAACTCTGACTGTGTTTTCTTTATTGCTTCCATTTTTAATTTCATGTCTTGAAAGATTTTATTCATTTTGTATATTTCCTGCTCCAATTTGCTTGTCTTTGCCTGGAAATCTTTCATCTCTTTTAAATCTTTCATTGCCTTGTCTCTTTCCTGTTCAAGTTGAGCCACCTTGGCTTGGAGCTCTCTAATGGTATTATCCATTGCTTTCACTTGTAAAATTGTGGACTCTTTGAATTCCTTCATAGACTTAAATTCTTCTTGAAAGGACTCTATCACTTTCCAGACTGCAGAACTGTCATCATTTTTATGTGTTTCAGCTGTGGTGAAGTGGTCAGAACTTGCTGTACTGTCATCTTCGCATTTTGTTGGGGTCATAATTCCCTGGCTTTTGTTGATTCTGCTTTTTCGCTGTCCTTTAGCCATTTGGTTGTCTTAGCTGTTTGTTCCTGTTGCCTTCTGGTCTTGGAGCCAAAGGGGGTGCTTTGGTGTAGCAGTCGTATTGCTTAATGATCCATCGCTTTCCACTGGCTGGATGGGGCCTTGTGTGGAGGTTCTCAGTATGTCTCCAAGAGCTCACCCCTTCCTATTTTGCCCCAATTGGGGACTCAGGTGAGAGGTTGTGATGGGGATGTGTTCCTGTAGGTTCCTGGGATCCAACTGGTCTTCGTATAGATGACAGTGCAGGTTGGTAGGCCGCAGGCTGTTGGGTGGGGTTGTAGCTCCTCTGCAGCTTATGTGTCAGAGCGTGTTTGTGGTCCTCCCCAGCTGCTCTCAGGCGGTTCTCAGGGTCAATGTGCATCTAATAGCCAGAAGCACTGTGGGCTGGTGCAGCCTATTCTCAGGCAATGAGGAATGACCTGGGATTGTTTCACTGCTCACAAGTCAGAACTCTCTATGTTGCACACTGAGTGTTCACCCTGCAGCGGCTTTGCTGGTATGGTCCTGTGTCAAGGCACAGATTCTGTGGACTCTGGAGGTCCCAAGTTTGGGGGTTGAGACTGCCCACTGAAGTCTTGAAAGGACCCAACTCCATGCCCTTAAGGTGAGTCACTCAGCAGTGTCTCCCAGATCAAAACCTCACTGTTCCAGGGGTGGAACTATATATGCTTAAGCTCTGGCTTCCCACTGGAAGGGTCAGCACTAGCAAAAGGGTCTAATAATAACCCCACAATTTGCCCAGGGCTTGGACCCTGTCGAGGACAAATCCACCTTCCAACCCAGCCGCCCTTTCTGCCACTCTCACAACTCCACCTATGTGTGTATGGAGCTGGCTTTGGATACTGGCAAATGGGGCCACTGTCTTCCAAGTTCCGGTATACAGCAGTTGAGCTGCCGCATAACCTGCTGCCAGAAGTGTGTCCCGCTGCTCAGTCCAGCTGCAATGTTGTTTCCAGTGACAGTAAATCCAATAGAGGGGCCTCTATGTATGTCCAACACCCCTACAGGTAAGCACATATTTCCAAAATGCAGCTTTGGACCTGCTGGCCCATTGTGGACCCATCAGCCACTGTGCGTCCCACCGCTGTGGCTCTGCTAAGATGTATAGTGCTCCCACCATCCGCAATCTTCTGCTAAATAGCTGGAACATCTGCGTAGGATCGGAGGGTCCAGTAGGCTGGTGAGTAACCCTGTGTGGGGTTCAAATCTGACCACTCGATATTTCAGTGATTCTTACCCTGTGTCTCTCCTAGTGAGGGTTCCCGATTCCCAGCTTCAGCAGCTTCTGTGAGTGTCTGAGAGAGGGGAGGAGAGTCCTGCCCTGGGACTTTTAATGGTCTCAGGGTAGCTGGGTGAAACCCAGGGGGTTTGAGTCACTCAGATTGTTGCTCTTATAACTCTGTGGCTTTATGGCTGTTTCCCTGAGTTCAAAATGTGTCCACACGAGCCGCCACCATCTTGCATCTGCCCCTTCATTATGATCTTTAATGACTGTGGATTAATTTTATTATACAAATTAATGAGCCCTCCTTATATTTTAGTTTTTCTAATTTATTAGTTCTTTGATAATTTTGTATAATGTGTTTTAACCATATTAACATTTTCCTCCACTCCTCAAATCCACCCATTCTTCCCTATCCATCCAAATTTGATTACTATTTTTGAAACCCATTAAGTCCAATTCATGCTCCTATACATGTTCTTCAGTCTGTGGCCTTCAACTAGATTATAATCAATCTACCAGGGGCTATCATCTTAAAGAGAACTGACCCTACATATACAAGCAACTATCAGTTTCCAATATCTCCCCAGCTAGAGGTCCTGGATTTGATCTGAAAGAGATTTCATCTGGCTTGGACTTGCACAGGACTCATGAATGCTGTAACAACCACTGTAAATGGCCTGCTCACCTGCCCTGCTGTGTCCTTTTAGTCATCCATCACTTCTGGCTCTTACAATCTTTCTGCCAACTCTTCTGAAACAAGCCTGAGCCTTTGGGAGAAGACAGAAACATCCCATTTTGAGCAAACTTTAACATCTTATTGTTCTCTGAGCCTTGAGCAGTTAAGTTAGGGGTCTCTGTATTCATCACTATGTGTTAGAAATATAAGCTTCTCTGATCGGGGTTGAGGGATCCACTGCTTCATGGCTATACCAATATAAGTAGAATTTGGTTTAATACTGTGCCCCTTAGCAGAATAATAGTAATGGATTCTCCATTAAGGCCTACTCCATGAAATGAAATGCATTTGACACTATTATTGGGTCAATAACATGTCTCTAGGCAGGAGGTAGGCCTTAAATCCAATCAGAAAGTGGTTGATTACCCCATAATGTTCATGTCACTATTATACCAGTGGACATATTTTGCCAGGCCAGCCATTATTGTAGTTTTACTAAGTACAATAGGTTCTTAACTAGTTAAGACTGATGATTACTTTTCTCCCCTGGTAGGAAGCAAAGCACCTTTTTAAAAAAATGTTTATTTATTACTTCAACTTACATCTCATCACAGTGCCCTCTTTCCATCTCCCCTAGTCCTGCCCTCCCACCTCTACCCCTTGTCCCTTCCATCCCACTCCTCTGGAGTGGGGTGTCCTACATATTAGTCCCCCACCCCAGTTTGGCAATCATTGAGGGACAAGAGCCTCCTCATACAATGGGGGCCTACAAGGCAGCACCACTAGGGAAAAGTGTCTCATGACAGGTAACAAAGTCAAGCATAGCACCTTTTAACATTAATGGTGATGAAGCTTCCAGGTTAGCACCAGCTTGGTATCTCCATTCTCTCTGACTCATGCAAGTATATAATGTATTTAATAAATAGAGTGCTAGCATCAAGCTCTGGAGGTAATCAATAGCATTGCAGTATCCTGTAATGTTGTAGTTCTATGGGACCTCGCTGGCCAACACTTAAAAGAGGTAGATTATTTCTGGTACTACACTCTTTATTTGTTAATTCATGGAGTCTAACAGTTGCGATGCCAATCCATTATGGAGTCGTTCCATTTTAATTGTTTCTACACATGTGTGCATACATTTTAGGAAGATTCTACAGGGTTGGGTCTCCACATGGCTTTTTTGAAATGTCTTTAGTATTATTCAACCTTTCCAATATTTCCTCATTTATCCTGACCTCCTATACCTCCATTTTCCTTTAACCCTTCCTTTCCCACTATTCCCCTTTAGCCCTTCATCCTAAAGCATGCTTTGGGGACATCCATAGAGTTGGGTAAATTAGCATGTGTCCCTTGGCAAGGATATTCAAAGAATGGAAGATAAGATACAGAATCCCTAACATTAAATTACAGGCACTCTAGGAAAAAGTAACATTAATCTTCATTCAGTATATCTGAAGAAACTGATAGAAATTAGTAAGCACAAAGATGGAGAAGTGGAAACAACTGTGAGGTGAGAGAAAGTCTTCAAGCCATGGACAATGTCTACAATGGGCAGGAAGATAAAGAAGGGACATAAATATTTGTATATTTACCATAATTTCCAGAAACACTATTCTTTGAACACTGCTAAGCATGCTTAAATTATTTACCCACTCTTCAATTTTGTCTGAGACTAATTTGGCTTTATTATATCAAGAAACATGAACTGCTAGCACTGAAAGACTGATATTTGCAATGCACTAAATTTTTACAAAAGTCTGTTCATTCATTCTCTGGGTATTTAATGCCTGTTGCAGGCAGTGTTTTACAACATTAAGCAAGATAGACACAGACTTTAAGCACTAATTTATGTATGGGAATGGAGGATGTTTTAAAAAATTCTCATGACTACTGAAGATAATCTTATATACTGATAAATTCTATGAATAATATAAAACTTGTTAATGTGGTAGGCACACAATAATCAATTAAAATAATAATTATATCTACTTTATCCCCAAATTGTTGAAGTATTTCATTTTGTTTTGTAACACTGTACTGAGAGAAATGAATGGGAAAATTAGAATTTGACAGAAATCTATGGGGTCTGCATATGGAAATCTGAATTTGGGATAGAATAAATAATGATTTGCTGAGTATTTGTTGTGTCCAACGCACTGTGTTAGGTAAGATGAGGAATAAGAAAAATACTTAATTTTCATCCAATAGTCCTAAAAACATGCTTCCCCGGCCACCATCACAGTCACCTGGTGCATTTTAGAATGTCTGTTATTCAGCTTGCCCCTAGAAATACTGACTCAGCAACTCTGAGGACTCCCATCCCTCCAGATGATTCTAGAAGATACTAAAACTTGAGGGCTTGCCTCACTCTCTACTCAGCTGAGTTTATTATATGGACCAGTTTTTTGTCACCCCAGCTAAGTGAGAATTGCAACTTAAACATGTGCCAGGTTTCTTCCTTTGTAAGAGTCATCAGAAAATCATGGATATTGGCTCAACCAGCCTCTAGGCACAGTCTCTTCTCTCAATCCATATGGAAGATTACACAGCTCCATTCAGAAATAACTGCAAAATGACTGATTACCACTCTGCCAAAGGGATGCAGCAGAGGTGAACAACCCCCACTTAGCCTTAGTACACCGCATATTCAAAGAAAAATGTAAAGCTTCTAACCAAAGTGAGATCTAGATTATTTTACTCCTAAAGAAGAAAAAACTGTGGTAATTTATAAGACATAGATGAATAAAATGAATATTTTTTTCTGGTAATTTGTTACTTCTTACTGAGAAACTAGGACAATAAAAAAATACCACAGGCTATAGTTTATAAATCACAATTAAACATACAAGAAAAAAACACATGACATTGTTGTTGGAGAAAGCTCAAGTACCCAGTACACATTCTATAACTTCAGTATCCAGTACACATTCTATAACTTCAGTATCCAGTACACATTCTATAACTTCAGTATCTAGTACACATTCTATAACTAACTTCAGTATTCAGTACACATTCTATAACTTCAGTATCCAGTACACATTCTATAACTTCAGTATCCAGTACAATTCTATAACTTCAGTATTCAGTACACATTCTATAACTTCAGTATCCAGTACACATTCTATAGCTTTCAGATATTTTAAGACACGTACATTTGATACCATTAATGTGCTGCCCAGATGTTTAGCTCCATTTCTTTCTACAATTATGGAAATTTTCCCTACAACTGCAGGAAGTTACTAACTTTCCTTATGGCATGAAGGTGGTGATGTGGTCATGCTTGCTTCTGTGCAATGCCCTCCTGTTTCATGATATAGGTAAGAAGAAGAAAGGTGTACATAAGAGCATCTTCTCAGATACAGTGCAAAAGTCCATTTTTTTCAAAGCAAAATAAAATTCAAATGAAATAGGATTCTCCGTGAAGGAAACAAGAATAAGGAATATCCTTGTTCAATGTTTTTAGTGCAAATAGCAGTACAATGTGCTGCTAATATTTCATAATCCAGTCTAATGAAATACATAGTCACTCAATCAAACAAAACATGAAGTTAGTGAATGCCTTTTAAGATATACGTAGCATGTAGCATATCAGATATTTTAACAATAGCTATGTAGTATATAAGATATTTCCACAATAGAAGATCTTGTTCCTTTTACAGAGAAAATTTCTAAAAAAACATTAAATCTAAAAATAAAAGGGCTATAAACCACATAACTCTCGAAATTATCTTCAGAGATGGTATTATTTTAGCTTAATATTGGAACAAAAGGACCATTTTCACTCACAATAATTTAATAATTGCTTATAAATTAAAGTCTACCTACTAGTTTCTTATTTGTGACTTTCAAAAGCTGTGTGGTTCTGAGTTATGCATTCCAGTTTTGAATATTACACCTACTGTGCTTCCAAGGCCTCTAGAAGAGGACACTTAACCAGAATTACTGCCATCTGTCCAGCCGACAGGGCCTGTCACGGGCTTGTTATTACTCCTGGTGTGCTCTGTTCTTTTATGTCTAAAAACGTGCCTGTGCTAAAGCCAAACTAATTACACAATTTAAATCCTGAACTCTTCCAAGCTTCTGATAAATTAGGATGTAGAGATAGTACAAGTTTTATTCGTTTACTGGGAGATGTACAATGTGCTGCTAATATTTCATAAAATCCAGTCTAATGAAATACATAGTCAGAAAATATGAAGTTAGTGAATGCCTTTTGAGATATACGATGCATGTAGCATATCAATATTTTCACAATAGCTATGTAGTATATAAGATATTTCAACAATAGAAGATCTTGTTCGTTTTACAGAGCAAATTTCTACAAGAAATTATCTGTATATATTATACATACAGTATACATAATTAGGGCCAAGTTAGCAATGGATATAACTCTAGATGTCATAAAATCTCATGGAAATATCTTGTTTTATAAAGGTATATAAAAATAATATACTACAAGAGATTTAGTATTACAAAATGTGGAAATTGTAGGATAAATATGAAAACAGACAATGAAGCCATCAGGCTTATAACAAACGTAAAACAATTAAGTCTTGAGGCAAGAGTTACTCATTTAGACATTTTATAAAGGATGAACTAAACGAAGTCTACAAGAACAAAAAGACTAAAGAAGTCAGAAATCCATTAACAAGTTGGAAACACTTTCCAGTCTCTGTTCCTCTCTCCCAGTGCAGCATAACATAATATCATGTTGGCTACTAACAGTACAGTTGAGACAAGCCTGTGTGCACTCCAATGTCTTTAACATGAATAACAATGAAAGGAATTCAAGGTGGCAAGCTAAAACCATAGCTGACTAAACTGTCTTCAGAGCAAGCATGACTCCTTTCATTGCTTTGAAAGGTGTTATTAAAAAGGTAAGAGTCAGATCAAACTTCAGAAGTTCAACCTCAATGAAAAATATAAATAAGTGGAACACTTTGAGTCTGTGAAACTCCACAAGTCCACAGGAATATTTAAAAAGGAGAAATAAATATAAGCACATACACTTGAACAAATATTTATAATACAGATCACGGCAACTTTAGTCATTTAATAATTATCACCTTCTTCCTCCTCCTTTTCTTCTTGTTTTACAGCAAGGTCTCACTATGCTTCCCTGGCTGGTCTGAAACTCCCAAAGATTCACTTTCTGGGCCTCGCAGGTCCTGGATAAAGGTGTGCGCCAGCTCACCTGATTCATGCTCACTCATGTAACCAACAGTATTCGACACTTTATGTCATTGTGACAAAATACTGTAGATTAGTAATTTAAAAGGACTAAATCTTATTTTGGCTGGTAAACTGGGCCCATGGTCACTTGGACTCTGCTGCTTTGGAACTCTAGCAGCATAGCATTGTCTGGAAGGTTTTCTGTCTCATGGTGGCCAAAATGAAAGGGACAGGAAGGGGTTGTGGTCTCTTTACCGGGGACTTTAAAAGGAGTGAGTACTCCTAATAATTTAACTGCTCTCCATTGAGCTTTTTGTCTTAAAGTTTCCACCACTCAATATCACCAAACTAACAACCACACCTTCAACATGTTTACTGATATGGGCACTCACTAACCATAGCAGTATTTATGTGTTGCTATGTGTATGCAATAGGTATATGAGGAGATATTATTCATGCACTGGGGACAGCAAAATCCTACTATTTGCAGAAAAAATGGAAAGAAGTAGATATTTTCACAGTATGGGAATATTTTGAGAACTCTGTTTTGAGATGTTTTTATTCATTGGGTAGGACATTATTTGGGTTTGCAAGAGGGTAACTTAAGGATTTTTTTTGTCAAATGGAGGTGTAATTATGAAGAGTCCATGCACTGTCTCACTTAATACCTTGTCTTCTGGATTGAGAGAAGATGAGAAGAGAGTCGATAGTTTTCAATTTTACAACATCCAGATTAATAGAAGAGGGAAAGATAATGAATGTATAATACTGGCCAAAGGAAGCTCATTAAACAATTTCAAGAAAAGAATCAAGATGTTTTCTAGGCATGATGGTGTATGACTATAATTTTAGCACTCAGGAAGCAGAGACTGGAAGGAATTCCAGGGTATCTCTAATGCATAGAAAGTTCAATGACACCTTTATATGAGACCTTTTCTCAAAAAAAAAAAAAGTTGAAGAGATAGATTCTACAGTTTTACAAAGCTAAAGCCCAGTGTAAATATTGGGGCTCAAATCAAAGTCTCTCAGATATAGCAAATGAAGCTGAAAAGTTAGTAATAGTAAATAATAATAAAAACATCTATGCTGTTTAAGCCCACATGTGATAAACAGGACTGAACCTCTGTTACATCTGAGTTAGGTATGAGTTCTTCTCATGCAGTTGAATTTATCCAAACCACACCTTTAAATATGAGTGAGAAGGGAGGGCACTAGAATAACTGACACCAAATAAGTATGACACTCTCTGTACTATGCTTGCTGCAGCTTCCCTCACTAAAAGCAATGGAGCAGGGTTTGTCTTAAAATTCAAATCTTTAGAAGATAGTCCCCGAAGAAACATTGGCCCGATCCCATATAATTTGTTGTTATGATGGTATCAATAATATGCAAAGTACCCAACAGTGACGATCACTTTGAAACATTAGAAATTGTTTTGGTCTTCATTAGAAATACTAAGAAATTCAGAGATGCAAACCAGGTGCAAAGGGTCAGCAATAAGAAAAGATGAAGAGTCTGGAGAGGCCCACACTGTCTCTTTCTACCCTCAGCACAGGGCATGTGTCTCAGTGCAAAGGCCTGGCAATCATCAGCTCCTGTGGAACTCACTTCTGACTTGATAATAATGAAACTCAGACCCCATGCTGAATGTTGTTTTCTGAGTCGTGACTGCGGCATAACAAAGGAATTCATTTTCAAAGTAGAATGTACCAGTGAATATGAAATAAACGTTAAAAGTAAATGGCATTAAAATTTCAAGCCAGTCTCTCAGATTAATGAGTTCTCAAGGCAGTCTTATTGATAGGTATATCCAGATTCTACAGAACTGACCAAAAATATCTCTGGAGGAATGAGGACAGCAGTGTTTGCATTTTTGGTTTTAGATTCTCAAGAGTCCCTCCAGACCCAGGAAAAATCATGGCAGCCTCCTTTGTAACTTCTGTTGTGTTTTTTGATCTCATCTGGAATCTCTTTTCACTTTGCTTCCTCAAATCCTCCCCCTGCATTATATTAAGTTATGGAAAATAAGAATCTGTTGTTTTTTTACTTAAATAACTGATTCTTCATGTCTTCATGACAACATGAAAGTAGAAATGGTACTAAACGCCTATATTCTAAGTCAGGCTTGATTGTACATTGTCTATCATCCACACTGTGCAGGAACCAATAAGGGGACACTCAGTTTGCATTCTGCTCTCTTTAAAATTTCCAAACCATCTTTGAGGCTCTGGAAGTACTATTGTTGACCCCATGCTCTCCTCTTGATCCACACATGGCATAGCGATACATGCTTTACTTGTAGTCATTCACTCATAGGGCTCTGGATGATGTCAAAGAGTATAAATAGGTTTTTCTCAGCAGCTAACTTCATCTCCATTGACCGCTCTCCAAATATATCTCCACTGTTATACCCTAGACATTATTGAAACTCAAGTTTTCTCTACCATTGAAATATCTTGCTCTGAGATGTCTCATTTTGTAGCCTGTAGCTTATGTCTTTATACTAATAACCACACCAGAGCCAATAGCTTCCTAGTCATTTCATCTGTCACCTGTCACTGTGTCACTATGAATTCATTCTTTTCCCCATGATGACACAAAGTCCAAGTCTTGAAGCTCTAATCTCTTTCTCTTTATATTATAGAGTTTATTTCATGATAATTATGTGTGTGTGTGTGTGTGTGTGTGTGTTTGCAGATGCCAAAAAAAAGCAGGAATATATCACACAGTAACTGGAGTTACAGGTGGTTGTGAGCCACCCAATGTGGGTCCTAGAAGGCCAACTCAGATTCTGGACTCTTTATCAATGATCTAGTCTCCATGAGTGTGTGGATTTATGCCTGTGTCTTCAATTCAATTGTATTGTTTTTGTACCAATACTATGCTGTTTTTATTACTATAGCTCTGTGTACAACTTGAGATCAGGGATAGTGATACCTCCAGTAGTTCTTTTATTATTCAGTATTGTTTAGTTATTATGTGTGTGTGAGTGTATGTGTGTGTGTGTGTTTCCAAGACCTTTCAAGATCTGTGAAGAATTGTGTTAGAATTTTGATGGGTATTGCTTTTGGTAGGATGGTCATTTTCACTATATTAATCCACTTGATCCATGAGCATGGGAGTGCAGTAAGGTACCCCAGACCCAAATAGACAAATTGGCATGTATTCACCTATATGTGAATGTTAGCTGTCACATCTTCAACAAGCAACTACAACCCATGTAAGCACAGATGTCTGGTATAGAGTAAGGGACTGGGCAGTGTGGAGGTGGCTCACCCTAGGAATGGAAATAGAATAGATTTTCATGGATGTATGGGGGCTGGAATGGGAGAATCAAATGGGAAGAGGAATGGAAGGGGGGTAAGGGAGGGAATAAAGAGAGGGACAGGTAAAACTAAGTGCCAATTTGAGGGGTTGTATGCAAACCAAATACAATGGAAGCTTCCTAAAATATGTATGTTGACTATTCAAACCAACTTTCCTTGCCATGGACTCCCATTGTAAGCTTTTCAAACAACTTTGTAAACTAACTTTGTTTTTCTTTTTTTTTTTAGCCTCTTTTTTGTTTTTATAAATATATTTATTTATTTGTTGCTTCAGGTTACATCTCCATCATATTGCCCTTTTTCTCCCTTCCCAGCCCCACCGTCCCACCCTCTAACCCCTAACCCTTCCATCCCACTCCTCTGGAGTGGAGTGTCCCTACATAACAGTCCCCCGCCCCAGTTCAGCAGTCACATGAGGGCCAAGAGCCTCCTCATACACTGGGGTCCTACAAGGCAGTACCACCAGTGAGAAGTGTCTCATTGCCAGGGAGAGAAAACTAAAAAACAAACAAACAAAAAGTCTATGTCCATGTTCCCTTTGGTGCATTGGTTGTAGTATAGATATCCTGTACTATATAGCTAAAATTCTACTATAAGTGAATAGATACCATGTGCACCCTTCTGAGTCTGGGTTAGCTCACTCAGGATGAGCTTCTATAATTCCATCCATTGGCTGCAAATTGAATAATTTCATTGTTTCTGATAGCTGAGTAATATTCCATTGTGTAGATGTACCACAGTTTTTTAATCCATTCTTCGGTTGAGGGACATCTAGGTTGTTTCCAGTTTCTAGCTATTACAAATAAGGCTTCTATGAACATAGACGAGGAAACTTCCTTGTGATTCGGTGAGGAGTCATTTGGGTGTATACCCAGAAGTGGTATGGTTGGGTCCTGAGGCAAAGCTATTCCAAGTTTTCTAAGATATTACCATGCTGACCTCCATAGTGGTTGCACAAGCCTGCACTCCCACCAGCAATGGAGGAGGGCTCCCCTTTCTCCACACCCTCACCAGCATGTGCTGTCATTTGAGATTTTGATCTTAGCCATTCTGACAAGTGTGAGATGGAATCTCAGAGTTGTCTTGAGTTGCATTTCTCTGATGATTAACTATTTGAGCATTTCTTCAAGTGTCTCTTGGCATTTGGGAATGACTCTTTTGTGAATTCTCAGTTTAGCTCTGTTCCCCATTTTATGATTGGATTATTTGTTTTCGTGGCATTTAATTTCTTGAGTTATTTGTAGATTTTGGATATTAGCCCTCTGTCAAATGTGGGATTGGTGAAGATTTTCTCCCAGTCTGTAGGCTGCCATTTTGTTCGAATGACAGTATCTTTTGCCTTACAGAAGCTTTTCAGTTTCATGAGGTCCCATTTATTGATTGTTGGTCTCAGGTCCTGAGCTGTTGGTGTTCTGTTCAGGAAGTTGTTACCTGTGCCAATGAGTTTGAGGGTTTTTCCCACTTTTTCTTCTAGTAGATTTAGTGTGACCGGCCTTATGTTAAGGTCTTTGATCCACTTGGACTTAAGTTTTGTACAAGGTGATAAGTATGGGTCTAATTTCATTCTTTTACAAGTGGACATCCAGTTGGACTAGCACCATTTGTTGAAGATGCTGTCCTTTTTCCTTTGTGTGGTTTTGGCTTCTTTGTCAAAAATTTGGAGGCCATAGGTGTGTGGGTCCATTTCTGGGTCTTCAATTCAATTCCATTGATCCACTGGTATGTTTCTATACCAATACCATGTTGTTTTTACTACTATTTCTTTGTAGTACAGCCTGAAATCTGGGATGGTGATACCTCCAGATGTTTTTTTTTTTTTATTGTACAGGATTGATTTAGCTATTCTGGGTTTTTGTTGTTCCATATGATATTGAGAATAGCTTTTTCCAGGTCTATAAAGAATTGTATTGGTATTTTGATAGGAATTGCATTGAATCTATATATTGCTTTTGGTAGGATGGCCATTTTTATTATGTTGATCCTACCTATCCATGAGCATGGGAGATCTTTCCATCTTCTAAAGACCTCTTCCATTTCTTTCTTCAAGGGCTTGAAGTTCTTGTTGTACAGGTCCTTTATTTGCTTGGTTAGAGTTACCCCCCAGGTATTTTATATTGTTTGTGGCTATTGTGAAGGGGGTTGTTTCTCTTATTTCTTTCTCAGCCCATTTTTTTGTTGTATAAATAAGGACTTCTGACTTTTTTAAATTAATTTTGTATCCAGCCACCTTGCTGTAGGTGTACACTGTGTAAACCCTCAAAGCACAAAAGTGGCTAGGAGCTCCAGCGGCCAAGCCCTGCCCTCAGAAATCCCTAATGGTAGTAATGGCTAAAACATCTATAAGTGCTGTTCTAAACCCTCAAGGGGGGAAAGTGGCCAGGTTCTGCCCCATAGACTTCCCTAATACCCCTAAAGAGGAGGCGGATAGTTCGTAAGAGCCATAGAGGATGAAGGACATCAAGGGAACTAGCAGGACTGATGCACATGTGAACTCCCAGAAACCATAGCCTGAGTAGGTCTAGACTGATGAGGAAGCAGCACTGAGAGGGGATGTGGACATAAGCTTCCATCTCTAACACAGAAGCTATCTCTAATTGATAAGCACTCACAAATGAAAGAAAAATTGTTTTCTCCAGAGGATTCTCACTGGGTTTTCAAACCACTCCTAAGGTCCCATGCCCAGCAGTAGATGGCCAACACAAGATTAACTCAACAGCGCCCCTTCATATCAGCAACTCTGCTGCTCTGCCTCAGAGTCTTTAAAGCCAGTCATAGTTTTGACAGATCAAACCCCTCTAGGCAAAAGCTGAGCCACAGGGTTTAGTCCTTGGCCTTTTGCTGTCTTGCTGAGGTATTCTTTGCTCACCAGCTTCTTTCTGCCTCAGGGAGATCTGGCCATCAACTGATCGCCAGCACTTTTTTCATCAGGACTCTCGGAGCTCTCTAGCATCAGGGGCCATAATTATTCCTCTTAAATCTTTAACAGTTTTTTTTTCTTTTAAATTGTGCACACCCTCAAAAATTCTACAACCAATCAATTTTTATCTATGAAGATTCAAATTTAGGAATTTCTATGGGAAAAATAACAAGATCAGACATTTCTCACCTGTCTTTCAAAGAAATGAAAAAGGAGTTGTAGTTTCAGTTAGTTCAGAATACTTTGTTCCTTTACACAGATATAAAAGATCAACCCTTGAAAGGTTTTGTGCAAACATTCCTAATTCCAGCTCCCTGAAGCTCCAAAAATGAGGCCAACCAGAGGATTTGATTCCGATGTATACAACATATACCTAACTATATAGTATCATGCAGACGCAATGTGAGGACATCAAGTGCAAATTAAATATTTATAATAGTTTAATCACCTAAGGGTACAGTGATGTTAGAGACATGATTCCAATTCTAAGCAGGATATCATCTTGTCAAATTGGGGCAAACACACTCCAACTGGAAGCAAATCCATTTATAAATGTTTTCCCAGAAGACAATCTGTCACCATTATTTTTTTTTAAGACTTGTCTCTTAAAAGTTCTCAGTCTCATGTGGCTACCAGTTCCTTCCAAAAGAAAATATCTTCCAGGTCTAGTCTCTAGCTGTAACTAAAATGTATTGTTAAGACAATACCAGTCTCTATGGAAACTCACATCAACTAGAATTACCATCCCTTATCTGCTGACTGATATGTATTCTCTGCCTATGAAATGAAATGAGCCAGTTCAAGCCAAATTAAAGTAAACAGGCAAGTTTAGTGGGTGTGGCTCTAGGGTGGTTTCACCAGTCCCAGCCATGGAAGTTGCTATGGAGAGAGAGAGAGAGAGAGAGAGAGAGAGAGAGAGAAGTGGGGGGGGGGGGGAGGGGGGGAGAGAGAGAGAGAGAATACAGAGACAGAGGGGGGGGATCCAAATGTCTAATTATACAAATGTCTGGATTATATAGTGAAGAGCCTATGGGAGAAAGGAAGCCCAACCCCTGGGCTAGAAAGTTCTGGGTAGAGAGTTGGGTATGCCAGTCATGCCCTGTAACAGGCAGGGACTGAGGGAGAACCTGGAGGCCAGATCTGCTTTGTCATGTAAAATAAGCAGCACCTCAGCCATTTGTCCCAGGCCTGAATCTCAACACTGACTACTAAAATGGGAAAAGATTTGAAGCTAGTTCATTGTCTTTTTATTCACTACTAATTGTAGAGAGTCAACTACAGATTTCAATCTCTTCTGAGTGCATAGCACCAACTATACCGAGCAAGTCTTTCTTTCTGGGGCTGACAGTCTTGTAAGGTAATACAAAAGAAAAAAATAAAACATACATATTACAATGGTATATATTTATCTCCACGGAAGACACATAAAACAGACTTCAAAGATGAGGAAGCATGAGCTGGGGCGGGAACACTAGATTATATGGGACAGAAGTGGAAAGACACAAAAGAGTAGGAACTATCATAAAGTCTTTGGGCTGGAAGATGGTTAAGTAAGAGCACCTCATGGAAGCATGGAGGCCTTAGTGTGACTCTCTGGCACCCACATAAAACTGAGTCTAGTTGTATTTGCCTTTAAACCTACTATTGACCAACAGACATGGGAGTTGACATGATTCTTGGGAGTTCTGTGACCCACTTGGCTCAAAACAGTGATCTTCAAGTTCAGTGGAAGATCCAGTCTCAAGAGTCTCAAGATAAAGAATGACAGAGAAAGAGATCTCCTGCCCTTCTCTTGCCTCCTCGTGTATGTGTGTACAATTATGCACACACACACACACACACACACACACACACACAACATACATACATACCTCATTCACACACATCCTAACACAAAATAAAATAAGAAAAATCCTTCATTTGTGAATATATAATGCATAGCTGCACACAAAATAAAATAATAAAAAGCCTCACATGTGAATATACCTTGCATACAATCCCACATAAAATAAAATAATAACAGATTTGCCTTTTTAAAATTCTCACTGATGTTGGATTTCTGTCTTCCAAAATTTACTTTGTTTTCACTTTGTAGTTATGATCAAATTTTAAGTAAAATATCAGGAAAAAATAAAACAAATCTGTTGTGTGAAGAATTTATTTGTAAATATTATGTATTTCTTATAAAACCTGATAGAACAAAGAACTTCTTTACAATTCAAGTTAGAAAAGATATGTCAATTTCTCATGGGCTGAGAAAGAAATAATGAGTGACCAATAGGTAAAAAGGACATTTTCTACAGATTTCACCTGCCTTCTGAATAGAGTACAGAACAGAACAGATATCCTTTATGTAAGGATTTACCTTTCCATAGTCACTTAGATGGTCTAACAGGCAATCTGCCGCTGAGCTCTAAGGATGAGGCACAAACCCCTAAACTAAAACAAGTAGCCCTTGACATTCTGCTGTCCATGAGACTGTTTCCAAGGTTATATGACCCCAAGTAGACTAGATGGAAGAGTTCTCAGGTGTGATGAGGACTTATGAGACACTTGCTCTCTCTTACTGCTAGCCACAAAGGTGAATGTTTTCAGGACTATTGAGTTGCTCAGATAAGGAAGAATTTCTTTGAGAAAAGCAACAGCCCTGAAGGGCAGAAGAGGAACTGAGAACCTGGAAGACAGAAATCAGACCTCAGTGTATGACTAGTAGTATGACTAGAAATCAGCTTCCCTCAACCCCCATCTTCTTCACATGACCTGTAAAATTCATTGTTAAAAAAAAAAAAACAATCATACCTGACAAAATAAAATATAGTAAGATAAAGCAAAACCCATCACAATGAGGCTGGACAAGGCAATTAGACAGAAGGAAAAAGAATCCCAAGAGCAGGAATAAGAATCATAAATCCACTTGTTCACACACTCAGGAGTTCCACAAAAATACTAAAATGAAAGTTATAATGCATACACAGAGGACCTGGTGCAGACCTGCGTACACTCTGTGCTTGCTGCTCCAGTCTCTGTGAGTTCATATGAACATTACTCAGTTGGTTCAGAGAGCCTTGTTCTCATCCTGTTCTCCATCCCCTCTGGCTCTTATACTTTTTCTGACACATCTTCCATGGGGTCCCAGAGTTCTGAGGGTAGGGATTTGATAGAGACATCTTATTTAAACTTGTTTGTTGCAAGGACTCTTTTTTTTAAATATTTATTTATACTTCAGGTTACATTTCCATCACAGTGTCCTCTTTCGACTCCTCCCAATCCCACCCTCCCACCCTCCACCACCTATCCCTTCCATCACACTCCTCTGGAGTGGAGTGTCCCTGCATAACAGTCCCACACCCCAGTTCAGCAGTCATATTAGGGCCAAGAGCCTCCTCATACACTGGGGGCTACAAGGCAGCACAACTAGGGCAAAGTGTCTCATTGACAGGTAAAAAAGTCTATGTTCATGTTCCCTTTGGTGCATTCATTGTAGTATAGTTATCCTGTACTATATGGCTAAAATCCAACTATAAGTGAATAGATACCATGTGCATCCTTCTGAGTCTGGGTTAGCTCACTCAGGCTGAGCTTCTCTAGCTCCATCCATTTGGCTGCAAATTGCATGATTTTGTTGTTTCTGATAGCTGAGTAGTATTCCATTGTATAGATGTACCACGGTTTTTTAACCCATTCTTCGGTTGAGGGACATCTGGGTTGTTTCTAGTTTCTAGCTATTACAAATAAGGCTGCAATGAACATAGATAAGGAGACTTCCTTGTGATTTGGTGAGGAACCATTTGGGTGTATACTCAGAAGTGGTATGGCTGGGTCCAGAGGCAGAGATATTCTAAGTTCTCTAAGATATTGCCAGACTGACCTCCATAGTGGTTACACAAGCCTGCACTCCCAACAGCAATGGAGAAGAGCTCCCCTTTCTACACACCCTTGCCAGTATATGCTGTCATATGAGCTTTTGATCTTAGCCATTCTGACAGGGGTGAGGTGGAATCCCAGAGTCGTCTTGGGTTGCATTTCTCTGATTTTTAAGGAACCTGAGCATTTCTTCAAGTGTCTTTCAGCCATTAGAGATTCCTCCTTTGTGAATTCTCTGTTTAGCTCTGTTCCCCATTTTTTGATTGGATTATTTGGTTTGTTTGGAAATTAATTTCTTGAGTTCTTTGTAAATTTTGGATATTAGCCCTCTGTCAGATGTGGGGTTGGTGAAGATTTTTTTTTCCCAATGTAGGCTGCCATTTTGTTCAAATGTCAGTGTCTTTTGCCACAGAAACTTTTCAGTTTAATGAGGTCCCATTTATTGACTGTTGGTCTTAGATCCTGAGCTGTTGGTGTTCTGTTCAGGAAGTTATCACCTGTGCCAATGAGTTCGAAGGTTTTCCCCACTTTCTCTTCTAGTAGATTTACTGTGTTAAGGTCTTTGTTCCACTTGGACTTTAGTTTTGTACAAGGTGATAAGTATGGGTCTAATTTTGTTCTTTTACATGTGGACATCCAGTTGGACAAGCAACATTTGTTGAAGATGTTGTCCTTTTTCCATTGTATGGTTTTGATTTCTTTGTCAAAAATTAAGTGACCATAGATATGTGGGTTCATTTCTGGGTCTTCAGTTCGATTCCATTGATCCACTGGTCTGATTCTATACCAGTACCATGCTGTTTTTATTACTATTGCTCTGTAGTACAGCTTAAAATCTGCAAGGACTCTTTCTATGAGTAATCTCTGACTGCAGGTTTCCGCATCTGTTCCCATCCTCTTCAGGAGGAAGTTTGTCTAAGGATGATTGAGTAAGTCACTGATCTCGGAGTATAGCAGAATATCATTAAGAGTCATTTTATTGATTAATTTGATAAGACCAATAACATTTGGCTTTATGCTAGATCTCTGATCTAGCTAGCCTCTGCTTCTTGGTTACCCAAGCAGTGCCAGATATGGGTTCTGTCTTGAGAAGTCGGCTTTAAATCAAATCAAACATTGGTTAATTACTCCCACAAGTTTTCTGCTGCCATTTTTCTAGAATATTTTTGAGGCAAGACAAATTTTATGTCAAGTGTTTTGTGGCTGGGTTGGTGTTCATGTTTCTCTTTTGGTAGCCTGTAGAGTACTTTCTCACACCAAAACCACTATAATATAAGGTAAAAGGCTTTATGGAGGAATCAGCTCAACTTTTCATGTTCACTGAGCTGTGTGTGTGTGTTGTCCTCAGCAATGGGGCCCGTCAGTCATTTTGTAGAGAGCAATTCATTGTCTGATCAACAGCTTGGGTTGTTTGGGGATTTTCATGGTACCTTTGGCAAACAACTCAATTGGATGCAATGCAGTCCCTAAGTTAGTCCAAGCTAGGCTAACACATGAAATAACAAGTCTGGAACAGGCACACAATGACTTGAAATACTTTGTAAACACTAAATTCAGTAATATGGAATGCAGACATTCCAAAATTTTGGACATCAGTGTTTTTTTTTTTTTTTCTATTACACATGTCTTTTAACACAGTGAAGGGAGAACTGTATATTAAACTCCATCAAAACACAGAAAATAGAACTGTAGAGACCTGGACTTATGGTAGCTACAAAGATGAGATTCACATGCTTAAAGGTGTAGAGGAAGAATGAAAGTGGAATTTAAAAGCCAAGCAAAGGTCTAGCAGAAACATCAAACCATAAGGACCAGTTATTAAAGCATAATGCAAATTAGAAGTAGAACAACTAAAGTGTCTTGCAACTACACAAGGTTTTAAACTGGTACTTTAAAAGGCAGACTTGAAAGAAGTGCCTGAGGACTTAGGGATTAGCTCAAAGCTTTTTATAGGTCATCCTTGGAATCTGCATAGGGGAAGAGGTGTTACTGAAGGTACTGAATAGACAAAATGCACTTGACAGAATAAAATATTCAGTTATGTATCCAGGCCAAGTGAAATATTCAGAATTCAGTAGACCTTCAAATCCCCAAGGCAAGATGACTTTGTACAAAAGAATATCTTCATGTAGAAAAGCACTCCCTCGTGACAGAATGGTAATTCTTTCTGACCTGCAACCAAGCCACCGGAAGCACTGGAAGTGCAAGGCAAAGGTTGTATTTGCCTGCTTATCTCCTAGCTAAGCACTCCCACTCTAACACAAAATGTGATTGGAATTGAATGCTTCACTGTGAAAAATAAAGACATGGTCCAACCTTGCTGCAAATGAACATGAGATGAAGGAAGGAAGTGGAAGTACTGAGGGTACTGGGACACAGAGGATATTGAATCCCACTTGTCCACAATTGTAGCTCATAGCTTAATTCTGACAAAGCAGAAATGTGAATACTTATTCAAGTTCTTCTTGAAGTTTACTTTGAGGCAGCAACAGCAGCAGTACCTGGAAGTTTGTTGGGGAGGCTGATTGAATCAAAAACCCCAGGTAGGGGTTGGCATTTGTAGTTTAACAACGCTACTGAGTATTTCTGACTCACACTAAATTTGTAATATATTGCATTCACTGTCTTCTCAGCTGGAGTAGTTGAGGTCTTCCTTCAGACAATTCAACCATAATACTTACTGAGCACATGCTGGCCACAAACAAGGAGATGGTTTAAGCAAGCCCTAGACTATAGTTTAATGTGTTTTGCATTATCCTATCTCTTATAAACCCAGTGGTTTAGAGCAATAATGACCCAAATTTTAGTCAAGGTGAGTAAAAATGAGTAAGGAAGTACAGTATTGAAATGATTTTCAAAACACTATTATAATTCTACTTGACCACATTTGACTGTGTGCTACATACACTGAAGAAGAAGAATATAAAGTCCTTTATGGGAACACCCCTCACTATCCTAGAGACATAGCAAAATGACATTTAATTAAAAAAAAACAACAAAACAAAAAAATCCCTCCAAAATTTTAGTTTATCCAAAATTCTTTTAAGAGTCCATTATGGTGCGAAGATGGCAGCGACCTACACTGACGCATTCTGAACGCGGGGAAAAAAGAGCCATAAAAAACACAGAGTTACTGGGCACTGTGCAAAAACCGGAGGGGCTAGACCCCCCCCCCGGGAACGCTCACAGCTCCCAAGGGACTGTTAAAAGTCCCAGGGTAAGGCTCTCCCCATCTCTCACAGACACGGAGGCCACGAAACCGGGGACTCGGGAACTCCCATTTGGAGAGGCGCCTGGTAAGATCGTTCCCAACTTACAGCAGGCAGAATCAGGGTCCACTTGGCCATAGATCGCTGTCCTATTGGGCTCCCCACACATCAGGTTGAACTTATACCCACTTAGAAAAGGTTGCGAGATAGTGGAAGCCTTAGCAAGGAACAAAGAGGGGGCTCAGCGGGTGGTCCGCAGCAGCCGCTTGTGAAGCGGAGGACGGGAGGTTCCGAGAGAGCGTAGGAAGCGGGGAACTCAAAAGCAGGCGGGAGCGGCCAAATCTCCCACACTCAGGATAGCGCAGCTGGGGAGAGAGCACTGCTGGCAGGGCCAAATTCCCGCCAGTCCACGGCAGGTCATCTGGGGAGAGAGACAGGCGTGGGTGGGACCAGGGGTCCGTGCACCCACGGCGGAGCTGCTGGGACGAGAGGTGCACTCAGGCAGCCGGAGGATCTGGGGCTTGGGGTACCCACGGGACCGTGGCGGCGCAGACAGGAAGGAAATCAGGCACAGGGTCCAGCCCTGTGGCGAGAAGTCTAGAGAGAAACCAGAAATCGGGACCATAGCTGTATCCTGGAAAATCCAGACATATCAGGTGTGGAGCCAGACCCTGTCAGCCTCCGGGTCGGCAAACAAAGCCCACAGAATCTGTGCCTGGGCAAACAGGCCCATATCATCAGAACCATTACAGGCTGATAACTCAGAGTGCAACATAGAGAAGTCTGAATTGGGAGCAGTGAAACAATACTGGTCCATTACTCACAACCTGGGAATACGCTGCACCAGATCACAGTGCCTCTGGCCATTAAAATCACAGTGACCTTGAAATCCCCCTGTAAGCAACGACAGATAGCCAAGTAACTCGTCCCCTGCACCAAATCATCCACTGTGGTTCCAAGCACAGAAAACAGACAGCTAAATGCATCCAATGGTGAAAGGTCAAAAAAAAAATAGAAATCAAGGAATTATGACTCCATCAAAGCAGAACCACCCTAGCTCATCCAATTCGGATGACCACACACCAACAGAAACACAAGAAAACATTGACAATTCTGCAGTATGGAAAGTGATAGAGTCCCTGCAAGAAGAACTTAAATCTATGAAGGAATTCAAGGAAACCACAATTCTACAAATCAAAACAAGGAACAACAACATTAAAGAGCTCCAAGCCAAGGTGATAGAGCTTGAACAGGAAAAGGAAAAAGCCATGAAAGATTTTCATACAAAAACAAGCAAGCTGGAGAAGGAAATGTACAAAACGAACAAAACCATACAAGACATGAAAATAGAAATAGAAACAATAAAGAAAACACAGTCAAAGTTAAAACAGGAAGTGGAGAACTAAGGGAAGAGAACAGGAACTACGGAGGTGAGTATCAACAATAGGATGCAAGAGATGGAAGACAGGATCTCAGGCATAGAAGATTCAGTGGAAGAAATCAGTACAACATCCAAAGAAAATGAGAAGGCTAAAAAATCTCTCACCCACAACATCCAAGAAATCAAGGACTCAATTAAAAGAGAGAACCTAAGAATTATACGTATAGAGGAAAGAGAGGACTCCCAACTCCAAGGTCCAGGAAATATCTTCAACAAAATCATAGAGGAAAACTTCCCAAACCTGAAAAAAGAGATGCCAATAAAAATCCAAGAGGCTTACAGAACACCAAACAGATTAGACCGGAAAAGAAACTCCTCTCACCACATAATAATTGAAACACCAAATGTACAGAACAAAGAAAGAATAT
>CAJQZJ010031917.1:4880003-4890858 GCA_907164525.1 Lophiomys imhausi
ACACACACACACACACACACACACACACACACACACACACACACACAATTTTTGCCTCCCTGCAAAAACCCAAGAATAACTGTGAACAAGCTGACATTACATTGAAGTGTATAGACTTTGTAGCAAATACATTTGTACTTGGTAGTGTATATAATATAAAGAAATACCATATGGCAGTCTAGGTTGAGTTCACATAGGCATGTATATTTGTTCAATAAAATCTTTATTGGTGTCAACAGGTTTTCTACCTCCCTCTCCCTACACAACCTCTTCAAACTCATGTACTTTCATAGTCAAATGAGGGTTTTCATAATGAGGGTAAAGGGAGAATTGACACATCTGAGGGTTTTATTTTGGTTTGTTTTGTTTGAGGGTTAAACACAGTTCTGTTTTGCTTTGCTTTGTTGGAAAATGGCTCAGCTTCAAATATGCAATCATGTACTCTCTCTATAAATTCTAATTCAAACTGGGAGAATGTAGTCCAATGTAGCATAGCCAGTCACAGAGACAGTGGTGACCCTGAGTGAGGGTGGGGTGAGCAGCTGCCCCCCTATTCTGTCGAATTTTACTCTAAACTTTCCGCATTTGCTGGTCCCTATCATCCTCCCTCTCAGTCTGAAGACCTATTTTTCTATCGATGGCTAACCTGTTTGTGTCCCCTGGGTAAGGCAGTTCTATTGACCGTATTTCACCCTAAAGTGTTCATTCCCGCGGCCTTTTGCTAAAGGTTTAAATTTACTCTAAGTACAACTTAACTTTTCACTATTTATATAACCAAGGTTTTATTTCAAACTTAAATATTAAGGAATGTAGAAGAATGAGTACTTTCTATTTCTGTCTCCTCTACACTCCCATGACTTTGTGATGAATATAATAAATCTATTGAAATTTTTATTTCATTTTTCTACATATATAAAGTTGTATTCATTTATGAGGACACATCAATCAAAAGAAAACATATTTCTGATGGGTGGAAGAGAACCTGTTCCTGCGGTAATTGAGAGTTCTTGTTTATTATAAATAATTTGTATTCATATATAGAAAAAATTATTTGAGCCACGTATAATTCTAAATATTTTAGTCTTTTAGCAGAATAACTCAGAGAACAAAAGATTATTGATTGGTAATTTATATTTTTAAGTGTTAAAAATTAAAATCAAATAGTAGAGACATTTGAGCATCCTCTTCAAGAAATTACAAAAATTTAAAGTTCTGGATATTTTAATCATCTTGAGTTGATCACTACCTAACACCCAAAGTATATGTCAACCAAACATCACCTTTCCCTTATAATACATACATATTATGTCAACCAATAACATATTTATTCTCCTTTGTTTTTCACCATAACTTAGATAATTTATCTAGTTTACTTAGTATATATATTTGATATTACATTATTATTATTCTATTAGCTTATTGAGTATATCACAAAAGAGATCAGTGCAGGGCAGCAACAGGATTGCCTGCCCAATTCAGCTTACAAAACCAATCCAAACAAACTGCATGAACAATATTATTGGAGAACAAATACATTAGTATAATACAGTTAAACATCCAATAATATCTCATAACATTTCATCTCTTTTTTTATTTAGAGTTTTCAGTTTCTATTAAAAAAGTAATATACAGCATGTAAATAATACACTTTAAGCTAATGGAGTTTTATTGGAACACATAGGAAGCACTTAGAACACGGGTCTGGACTACATTTTGCCAGGCACATCTCCCACCACATGCCTGGCTTGAGAAGATTTCTCTGACCATCATGACGACAGAAGAATTTTTTTTCTTTGCCACAGTTGAGATTCTGAATCTAAGATCTTCTCACCTTCCTTTGCTTCAAATACCCCATGCTGAAATGCCTCACTTAGGACTTGCAACTGCTATGAAACACAGAACCCAGCTTAGTATACCCCAGCCAGTGAAGTCCATTTTCCATTTTCCCTGGTCTTTCATCTACCTACATTACAAAACAGTGTCCAAGAGGTTGCATTGTATCAGAGGACTCTAAGATGGACCTTAGTAGAAAAGGAAGCTGAACACAGTATTGCTAATTTATCTTTGAGAAGTCACCTTTCAGTAAGGCAGAGTTCAACATTTCAGGACTCAGAAAGCAAGTTAAAAAGATTTGAAGCATCTCTGAATGTTGGACCATTCAACTTACACCAAAAAAAATCTCTTATTAAATTGCAAATTTTGAAATGTTCATTTATCCAATGTTTTCTTTGCTTTTACATTTTTTTGTGATTAAAATATAGTTACAATATTTCTCCCTTCCTTTTCCTCCCTCCACACCAAAAGTATTCAATGTGAACTCCCAAGAGTTCAGTGAGTGAAACTGTCTCTGGGTGGTCTGGGAGTAGACCCATCCGGCAGTGATATGAGCAGGGTGTTCTGTTTCTGTGCTGTCAGATATGCATGATGCAAGAAGACATTGTTTTTCTTCAAGTTTTCCTTTTTTATCTCTACCACTTTTTTGAAAAACTTTATTAAATACTGTAGTTTCCATGGACCTGATTTTAAAAATATCTACTTAATAAAAACATGTTATTTTTCTGTGTGAGTTAATGTGTGGTCTATTCTCCTTTTTGTCTATCTTCTATAGTTTCTAAATTTTCCCTTCTCTGCCTCTAGTCATTCATCCATCCAAGATCTTGCTACATAATTGAAATCAAGTCAATCAGAGTCCCATTCTGAAGTTTTTTAATACCAAGACACCCTTTTTTTCTCCTCTAAGGCAATAGTTATTAATGGCATAACATTTCTCAGAAACATCTAGTAGGTGTGTTAAGAGAGATATGGTGGGAAAGGAGCCTTAGGTCAAGAGTTTCTCTGAAGGTATGGCTGACAGGGCTTCCTGTTGTGACACTAGCAATGCATTTCTAACAAATTTCCAGCTGTTGCTAATGCTCTTGGTCTGGGGACCACACTTGGAGACCTATTTGTTCACTAAGTTAGGATGATGCAGAATGTAAATTCATGCTACTTAAACATTATGGTATGTGTGGAGACCGAAATGCAACAAGCTGCGGCAGAAGGGAGAGAGGAAGAAACAAGAGAAGGCAGAGTCACAAACACCACAGTTCCACAGTTAGTTTACCCAGGGATTGGCTCCTCCTCTGGTGTTCCCTGTTACATGAATCGATGAGTCTCTCCTGTACAAATTATTCTAATTTGAAATAAATTTTTGCCTAATGGGAAAAATTGTTAATTTTCAAGTATAAAAGAGAATTCAATATGAAATTTAATTTGATATCAGCATAAAACTCACAATATAAGTTTTATTTAAGAAACATTCTAGGAAAATGTATGCTTCTGGGAGCACTTCTGAAGAAAGGGCTGAAGAATAATGAAGGTATATAATATTTGCAAAGTAATTTTCAAATAGGTTTACTATTTTACGTATCATGTGACAGTGTATATAAAGAGTGCAGAATATCGGTTCACCAATTACTGGTTACTTATGAAATAGAGACATGTAATTATTATGTACTACCATTAAAAGCAATGGTTAATTTCAGCATTCACTTTTATATAATTTTCCATAGTTAATGCATTTTGAAAAAGTTCCTTAGAAAAGCTTAAGTAATATGTGGATAATATATGCATTTCTAACACTATAGCTTAGGAAATATGAGGAGAGATTTTTCTAGCTCTCTAATATTAGCACCAATGCTCTTACACATTTTTAGTGATTCCAATCACAAAACCTTTTCAAAAGTCCAAATGCACTTCCATAAAACAAAGTGAGATGACAATGGTTCAGAAAAGGTGCTGCAGAAGGATTTGGATGGAGCTGCTACTTCATCCACACAATGGGAGTGCTGTCCTTGCACTCCAACCCCACAAAGCCTAAATCAAAGTCTGCCTCTTTTATTCCGCTCCCCCTTTCTAAGGGTCTTTTCTTTATACTTTGCTGAAAAGCCCTTCGTTTCTCATCAATGCTGTAAGTACAGATCCAGCCGACTATGCTGATGATGTAATTTTCCCAAGTCTAAATTAGATTTCATAAAGAGCATGAAAAGTCAAAAGGCAGAGCTCACCCTGTTCTGCAATTTTATTTATTTTGTATACAAAGAAATGTGAGATTTCAAAGTTTGTTGTTTTCCTTATTTCTTTCTTTAAACCACACTTGTAGCCTGTTCAGTGCTTGTTAGAGCAAAAATAAAAAGACATCAATTTTAATTATTTTCATCATCAATAAGCATTTTCTTCTTTTCAATTTCAAAAGGATATATAGTTTTACAAATAATGTTTACATAGGCAGACAAAGAATGGATCAACTAAATTTTATTAACAGTGTTAAACATATATCATACAAGGCTATCAAATTTATGATGCTCCTAAAGCTAAACTTGCAGTGATTTCCTTAAGAGCTAAAATAATTACTTCATTTTACATATATTACTAACAAAAATATTTACAAAATTTTGGTATGCTCATAAAATTTTTTAACAATTTATTTCTATTTTTTGTACTTAAAAATATTGAGTATCCATTAGCAAGCCAATACTACCTGCTTAAAGCAAACACCACAATAAACATTCTAAAGATACCAAAGTTTCTCAAATCTTCTAATGTTGATAGCATACATGCAGGGTGGTAGTGCTTCACGCCCTTAATTCCAGGACTCACGAGGCAGAAGCAGGTAGATCTCCAGGTTCACTGCCAACCTGATCTACAGAATGAGCTACAGGACAGCCAGGGTCACTTAGAGAAACCCTGTCTTGAAAAATCAGTAATAATAACAATAATTAATAATAATAATATACATGTTATCCAATATACAATGTGTATGCAAATGCATACAAGAATTGGGTTTTTAGTTTTCAAAAAAGTATTAATTTGTAACTTCTATTTTAAATTTTTATTTATCATATATTATTACAAGCAAAAATACATTCATCAACTTCTGCATAAGCTTTATGTTTCCTTTGTCAAAATCAGCTAACTAAAGTTTAATTTCTTATCGTGATTGCTATCTGCATAGTTGACTCCAAGGAATTACTTAGTTTGCATTGGATCACAGTGGAGAAGAGGGTTGCTAGATCTCCCCATCTGTACATGTCCATTAGGCACTGTTGTGATGGTCAGGGCACCTCTTAATACATTGAACAGCCCTGATGCTATTCAGCCTGCTCCTTCATTGTTCAACTTATTAAAACTAAAGGCCTCTGTCTATTATGCCTCTGTCTTAGGCTAAGAAGGGAGAGACACTGTCAATTTAAATTGTCGAAAACTTGGCATCATAGTTAAGCATAGTAAAATATGCTCTGTTGTTTCATCCTTATACCTGCCTTTTCTCATTCCTCCACCTTCCACAAGCCTAGCTGGCCAAGGGGGGAAAAACATGTCACCCTTATATGTCCTAATCCTCTTTAATTTTACTTCTTCATGTCTCATAATCCCCTTGGATTACTCTTTCCCCTACTATCCCTAGATTTTCTTTGGAAATAGCATGGGGACTATAAGAGATTCAAGTATCTATGGATAGTTCAAGACAGTTAGTGAAAACAAAAATTTCCAGAATGGTGATAATTTTCATTACAATAGTTAGCTATCACATTAAACATACTCACACATACTCAGGCAAGTTCTTCGGTGATTTGGTTTGAAATGGTGGACCATGATCTGGAGTAAAGCTATTTAGAATATGCTATGATTCCTCTGAGCCATCCACGGGTTTGAACATATAGAGTGAGAACATCATTCCTATGACTTGGATGACCTGTTTCCATTCTCCTCCTGGCACCCTCTCATCCTAGGGAGACAGCATTGTCATAAAGGATCTGAAGCTGATGTGCCAATTAAACCTTCTCCTGCTACATAGATCGGGTCCTACATTAGATTAGAAACTGTATGAACAGAAGCCATATATCTCAGAAGTTAAATAACTGCTAATGTAATTACCATGATAATTCAGTTGTACAATAAAGCAAATATAACTACAAAGTTATATTTGTCATTTCTCTAAAACTCCCACAGCAGTTTTTCCTGGGAATTTAATGCACATAATGCAGATTTCCCCCTCACTTTACTTATGTTACAGGTTCTATCCAACACTGTTAGATCAGGGGAAAGGCTACTACCTTGCTGCCCCTTCATCTTCACATTCTCAAAATTCTTTTCAGCATTTTCATAAGCATACCTGTCAGCAAACACAGCAACCAGCAGTCAACAGAACTTTACCTCACCAGATTATGGAGATACAGTTATTCTAAACTAATATTCACTTCTGCAGAGAGGGGTCCCATAAACAAAAGCATAAATTAGAGTTGATGAAATGCTTGCGGCAATTATCTACAGTGGTTACAATTATAAAAAAGGAACTTCTTTCTGACAGATGGGGAAAATATCTATGAATTAGTAGGCTAAGACACAAGGTACCTTCAGGACAAATATTAGAAGAGGAAGAATATGAAACAATCTGAAATATAAAAGTCATTTGCATCTCATCTGACTTTCTGATCTCTATTTCTTTGCCTCTGTGGGAGGTTGGTTTGCTTAAAAGAGAGTCTTACAACTCTTTATAAGGGAGTGTTGTCAGTAATACATTCTAGAATGACTGCTGGGTCAGGGAAGAGCTCAGCAGGAAGTTTTTAAATACTATTAAAACGGAAATGCAACCTACGGGAGCTTTTGGAATACTGAAAAGGATATTGTTGAAGTTTAAAGCTATAAGTAGTGTGCTGGCTAAATTTATGTCAACTACACATAATCTATAGTTGTCTGAAAAGGGGAAACCTTGATGGAAAAAAATGCCTCCATAAGGTTGCTCTGCAGGCAATCCTGCGGAACATTTTCTTAATGAATGACTGATTTGGGAATACTCACCCATTGTGCCTGGGTACACCCCGGGCTGGTGCTCTTAGCTTCTATAAAAAAGCAGGCTGAGCAATCTATAAGGAACAAGCTAGTAAGCAGCACCCCTCCATGGCTGCGGCATCATCTCCTGCCTCCAAGTTCCTTCCCTGTTTGAGTTCCTGCCCTGATTTCCTTCAGTGATAGACTATGATATGGAAGTTTAAGGTAAATAACATTTTCTCCCCAAGTTGCTTTGGTCATGCTGTTTCATCCTAGCCATAGTAACTCTAAGTAGGACAAGTAGCTCCATTAAAAATCAAAAAGAACTCAAATTACTTAATGATTCACCTCAGCGATAAAAAGAATAGACTGCCACCCAAATTGGTACATAGAAGAAAACATGAAGAATGTAATGGAAAAAAATAAAATAGTGGAGACTAACACAATGATACAAAAATAGGTATGGCTGACACACAATGCACTGCGCTTATTTAATGTGACTGACAATGATTCTGGAAGTAAATATATGTATATATTCCACTAAACGCATCACCATAAACCTATTCATCACCTGCAAAAGTTGCCTTGTGAATTGTAATTTCTTTGTTTAAAGTAAGAGCATTGGGGCCGTGAAAATGGTTACTTATACATAGAGCTACCGCTGGAACATCAGTCCATCATGACCAACCAAATGATTTGGCAAGTCATAAGATTTCTTCCTGACAGTCCCTATGTTAAACATACACCAAACACTTGAAATAATGTATTCATATATAACTTAGGAGCTTAGGAAAACTACTTTTATATACTTTCATGACACCTACACAGAATAATTTTTATGTACCTAGCCAGTACACTGTCAAAAGATTCCAGAGTATCTCAAAGTGATATGAAGGCTGCATTCTGATAGAGACACCAAAGCTGATTTATCCAAGGAGGTACATGCTCCCGGGTCTGCTAAAACTTAGAGGTCCTAGCCTTCTGGGTCTCTCTACATAGTCATGTACAGTTTCCCATTCAAATTTGGCCAGTGCCTCCCCAAATGTATATTACAAAAGAATAATTCGTGACCTCAGGCAGGCAGAGAGTGCCTCTTTTGGCAGTCATTTCTTTCATGGCTAGTAGCTTGCACAGTGTCTAACACATCAGAGGTGTATCATGAATATGAACTGAATAGTGTATAATTTACTAACGTTTTTTAGGAGATTAGTTTACAAGGTCATTGATGATGCAACGGTGAAACCCCATAAGCACAGAGAGACACATTGTTGAAGTGAATGAGACTGAAGCACTGTGGGTCTGTGCTACACTTCACTGCACGCCTTCCTCAGCTGTTGTAAACTGAGTTTTTCCAGTTGAGAATGTAAAACAAGACTTGTCTTAAATTCACTGTACCGCTTTTTTCTTATAGTCTCAGGTGTCACAGAGACCACAGAAACTATCTTGGGGAAAAAAAAGAATTAAATCATTTGTTTTGCAGGAGGCCTGAGGTTTCAGAGGGTACATCATAGACAGAACAAAGAGTTGCTGCCATTCTTGTCTAAATAATGGGGCTAGTACTGGTGGCGGCTCTGGAGTAGAATTCGATTGGATTCAATGCCAATTATTTTTAATCATTTTAATCAGAGTATCAAAATGAGTTATGAAAATATCCACAGGAAAACTAGAGAAGTTTTTTCTTCTCCTCCAATCATTCCTTCTTGACAGTGTGGGGTTGAATTTTTTCTTTTACATTGGCTTTAAGAGACAGAATGTCTGTGTATTCTTTAGAAGTCTCTTTTCTGAAACAGTGATACCTCATGGATTTATGCTTTCTGTCTCTTGAAACATTTCACAAAGTTTATGAAGTTCCACATCTTTACCTCCATTTCTTTTCTTTGAAAACGAAACTAACTTTCTTCCAAATAAAAAGAAATGTCTCATATTCAGATCATCACAGACTTTCAGATATATGATGAGAGAATATCAGTCTCTACACGCCATGGGAATGAAGTTGGATAAAAGCATTTGTCTGTGCAGGTAATAATATATTTTCTCAATATAAACAGGAACTCATATATCTTAGTAGCCATTGTGTTACCTAATACAGATGTAGTAACAAAGAGTCTGAGCTCATGAACTAAGTAAATTATTCCCACATCTACATGGAATAAGTCAAAATTTTCACCTATGTTTTCCTGGTTTGTTTCTTGCTTCTATCTTATTCTCCTCTGCATCTGATCAAGTATCAAGATTGATCCTGACACCTCACTGTCTTTCATAAAATATCTATCACTTTCCACAAATGCCAGCCAACAAGAGATAGAGAGATTCTGATGAGAGTTTCGAAAGTGTTATGTAAGAAACCTGCGGCCTGCCCCTTTTATATGATTTGTGGCAAATTTGACAATCCCATTTCTATTAAAAGCTCTAGATCTCACCTAAAGACCACTTCCACCTAGAGCCATGGCAGGACTAATTCTAGTTGATGGATTTCAGTCGACACTCTTGTCTTCATCCCTTCATTCTAGGAATGAGGGATGCTCCCCACTGTTGCTCATCTGTGTTCTGACTCAGCGTTCCCTGTTGTTTTCTCACCTCTAGCCAAGTAATTGTGTTTTCGTTTTGTTATATTTGTTTGGTTGCTTGGTTGGCTGGCTTTTACTACCCTTCTTTTAATGGTGGAACACTAACTTAAATTTTTCATATTATTATTTTTTTCATTTTAAGACAACTTATCAATATATAGTTTTAAAAGCTGGCAAAGTATTTTTGTTATTTAGAACAAAATGAGATACAATAGCATTGTAAAGTAGGAAGGGAGCGAGCCTGATAATAAAGTTTTTGTCTTTTTTGTTAAAATTTTTCATATATTTGTCATTTTTTTCCCTTTTTCAACTCATCTTTTGTATATTTCTTCATGAAGAGGCACAATTCAAGTCAGCAAAATGCCCAAGCATTAATTGAACATTCAATATTTCAGCTGTTTCATCAAGAGAATTGTAGGAGTTAACTATACAGAGTCCAAAAACAAAGCACAGATTTCTGAGTAGACATGAAAAAAAAAATCAGGTGTTGGTAGTCGAATATCTTCTAATCTGAGACATATTTTTCTAGTTGAATAAAATCATATTTGCAAACAATTCCACTTTCATATGTGTTTAACTTGAAACAAGATGACATGCATGGAAACAAACAAACAAAAGGAAACTGTTAAAATGGCATAACCTCTGTGCAGTCCTTGTACTCTGTGTAACAATTTCTTCAGAATTAAAACATTCTTTTCTGGTGGTAGCTCATAGGGAGCATGTGAAGTCCTGAGTGGCATTGCTGACTTGGGCACAGATATGTTGAGGACCCCAAAGCCTCAGTTGGTTAGGAGTGACAAAGCTTCCACTGAGTGAGGCTCATAGCAATGCAAAGCCTTCCTCCTGTCCAAATGTGAATGCAGACACCATGTGCAGAGAATGTCCATAGTAGCTTTCTTCTCCTAGGATATTTACTGTGTGATGACTGCTCCTGGACAGACTGCTTCTATGGAGATTAGTTAAACATATCTCCTTGTTTGTTTGTATACAATAACCCTGTCTCCTTCTTTATCTATATATAGTAGTCCCGCCTTATTGTTCAACTGTATATAAACATGCTGGGCCTCTGGGGGCTGCCATGGCTTTCCCATCAGAGAGTCCTGACCATCAGATCCCAGCTTTTCTGTATCTATTCAATAAGGTAAGTCACTGATTCAATAAGCTTCAAAGAAAATATATTCATCACTTTACTGGCAGACTACTCTCCAATTAGTGTCTGTCTTGCCTTGGATCATATTCTGTTGGGTAAATTCACTCTATGGTTGTCTCTAAGGTTTGATATACTGGTATTTTCTTCTTTTTTAAAATTAATTTATTTTTTCAAGTTACATCTCGATCGAAGTCCCCTCCCTCCTCCCCTCCAGGTCCCACCTGCCCTCTCTCCCTTGTTTCCTTCCTTTCTTCCTTCCTTCCTTTTTCTTCTTCTTCTTCTTCTTCTTCTTCTTCTTCTTCTTCTTCTTCTTCTTCTTCTTCTTCTTCTT
>CAJQZJ010031917.1:4890868-4907553 GCA_907164525.1 Lophiomys imhausi
TTCTTCTTCTTCTTCTTCTTCTTCTTCTTCTTCTTCTTCTTCTTCTTTTTAATGCAGTTTTGTCATGTAGCTCTGACTAGCTTTGAATCTTTCTGCCTGTCTTTCAAGTGATGGGAAACTTTAAAACAGCATAGTCTAAGTACAGAAGCAAAACGGAGAAAATATTTCCATTATTTTATATTCTCTTTCCATTTTCAAAGCAATGATAGATGTATCCCTCCTGGGTCATGGTGACACCTTTTGAAAAGAGACTCTGAGCATCTGGCACTGTAAGCTTTACAATGTGCTGCTTATGTTTTAGCGCCCACAGAAGCACTGCCAGTGCTTGCTCATGTTGTCTTATCTGTACTGTTTCAGCAAATGTAGGCTGAATATTCAACAAGCAGAAACTTGCTACTCTTTGATTATGTTATTTTCTTGACACTGGGATTTATTTTCCCCCACCTTTGCAAAGCAAGAAAGACATCTCAGAGCAGCATTCAGCTAAAGAACTTCCTTCTTTCTTTTTTTTTTTCATTTTACATACCAATCATAGCCCCCTCCTTCACCTTCTCTGGGTCCAGCTCCCTTTCCCTGTCCCACTTCACTTTGTCCTCAGAAAGGGGAAGCCCCCTCCCTTCACCATCCCATCCCACCGGAGCATAATAAGTTGCATCTAGTCTGAGTGCTTCCTCTTCCACTGAAGCTAGACACCATAACCCCTTTGAGGGGAAGTGATAAAAAAAAAACCAGACCACACAGTCCTTGCTGGGGGCCACATGATGACCAACCTGCCCATCAGTTACATATGTATACGGAGCCTAGGTCCAGCTCATGCATGCCCTTTGATTGGTGATTCAGTCTTGAACCAAGGACTTACATTAGTTGTCTCTGTTGATCTTCTTGTGGAATTCTTATCTCCTCTGGGTCTTTCTATCCTTCCCCCCATTCTTCCACAAGTTAGGCTAATGTTTGGTAGGGACTCTCAACTTTTGTTTGGACTCTCTGCTGCATGGAGATTCTCAGAGGACAGTTATACTATGTTCCTGTCTGCAATCATAGTGTTGGAGGTTGGCTCTTTCCCTTGGGATAGGTCTAATGGCCCATCATTGGTTGGTCATTCCTTCAATGTCTGCTATATCTTTATCCCTGAATATCTTATATACAAGGTAACTTTTGGGTTGAAGGTTTTGTGGGCCTGTTGGTAATTCCCCTCCTTCCCCTGGAAGTCCTACCTAGGTAGTAGGAGGTCTCTTCAGTCTCCATATCATCAGCTGCTAGGAGTCTCAGCTAGACTCATTCATATCTCCACTAGGGACCTACTTTGTCACTGGTTGGTCTCCAGTTTACCTCAGAGATGCCCCCCCTACCTGGCCAACGGTTTCCTATCTTTCACCCAGCCCACTCACCTCCTGCTCTCACTCTCTTCACAGCTGATCCCAAGATCCTTTTCTCCACTTTCCCTCCCTCTCATCATCTACTTCTGCTGTCTTTTCTCCTTCCCCTTCTGGGTGAGATTCATGCATCCTCCCTTGGGCCCTCTTAGTTACTTAGCTTCTTTGGGTCTGTGGATTATTGCATGGTTGTCCTGTACTAAATAGCTACTATCCACTTATGAGTGAGTGCATACCAAGTGTATCTTTCTGGGTCTGGGTTACCTCACCGAGGATGATCTTTTCTAGTTCCATCCATTTGCCTATGAAATTCATGATTTCTTTGGTTTTAATAGCTAACTAGGATTCCATTGTGTAAATGTACCACATTTTCTTTATCTGTTCTTCAGTTGGGGGACATCTAGGTGGTTTCCAGTTTCTGGCTATTATTAATAAGGCTGCTATGAACATGGTTGAGCAAATGTCCTTGTAGTATGGTGGGTCATCTTTTGGATATATGCCCAGGAGTGGTATAGCTGGGTCTTGAGGAAGAATTATTCCCATTTCTGAAGTGGTTGTACAAGTTGACAGTCCCACCAGAAATGGAAGAGTGTTGGTCTTTCTCCCCATCCTCTCCAGCATGTGCGGGTTCTTGAGTTTTTGATCTTAGCCATTCTGACAGGTTTAAGATCAAATCTCAGAGTCATTTAGAGTTGCATTTTCCTGATGACTAAGGATGTTGAGCATTTCTTTAAGATATTCTCCGTAATTTGAATTTCTTCTGTTGAGAATTCTCAGTTTAGCACTGAACCTCATCTTTAAAATGGTTTATTTGTTTTGTTGTTTTGTGAGGTATAGTTGGCCGTGCTAGATTTAGCTGATCAGTGCATGTTTTACTAACTAGGTTTACTCCCTTCTCTTCTTAGCATTTAATTCAGAACTCACACAAACCATGTGTTGTAAGGACTGCTTCTAAAGCATCCCAGGGGAACAAAACAAAACAAATTACTTCTCAAATATCTACAGAATGAGAGGAAACATTGACAAGGTCAATCACACTCATGTTAATTCTTTGAGGGAAAAGAAACCAAACGAATAGATACTTATGATAAAACTACAGTGATTATTGATCAGCACAACTGCACACATGTTTGTGTATCTGTAAGAAGGTAAGGAGATATGGCTACATGCCTTGTATTTTACATTCTCTGCATGATTGGCTTACATAATCAAAGCACGTTTGTGCAAACAACATAAAAATCCTAACAATGAAAATTCAACTGATGGAGTGTCCAGAAAGTTAGAGCATGGCTATCCTACCATTACAACATGATCAGTTACGTTCACTTACTGACTAGTTTTGCTCCCCTGTTTAGATGCCAGTGAATTATTAAAGGAGTGTGTCCTTATTTTTGTTTCTCTGACTACAGAGGACTAAAATAAAAATTAATGCTAATCTAGCTTACTTTTTACAGTCTCAAGCAGTAAACTGTGAAATGTTTGTGATGAGAACGCATTTCTTCTTTGTGACTCTTGGCATCATGCTGTTTTTATTTTCAGGGGTTAATACATTAGCTTTCTAAACACAAATTTTTAGCTAATTTTATGATAAAGGTTACACATAGCCTACTAGCTTCTCCAAATAGAAGTGTGTTATGTCAAGACAATCCTTTTCTTGTTAGTTTCTAAGCTTTTCTTCGCTTACTGCTGTCTCAATCTCACAGATAATACATAGAACTAAAGTAGCTACTTATATGGAGTTACTTTTCTTTTGGGATAAGACTGTAAGTAAGGTTTAGACAAAATAAGGAAACAAGGAAACAAATATTAGCTTACTGAGGGAATAATTAATAATTAATTTCTTCTACTTCCAGTAAAAAATAAGCAATGTTTAAACTAAGAAAACAGTATTTGTTGAAAAGAAAGTTGTGAGGTCAGTACACTAGTGAGTTTGCTTTTTGCTGCCTGATGGGCTCATTGGCTCAACAGTGGGGTTCATATAACTTCTACAAAGGATTGATGAGAAATTTGAAAACTAATCCTGTCACACTGTGAGCAATTAAGGTCAAAGGGAGCACCATCATGAGAGGAAAATAATAACACTCAGAGAGCTTTAATAGCATTTAGCCATCTTTCTTTTATTACTATTTAATATACTTGGTAATAGAAAGAGAAGGAAAGATTGGTGCCTGGAGAAAATGAAGAAAACAGGAATGTTCTATGAACAGGGCAAAGTCACAGCACTTCCTTTGGCACAGAGAAACTTACATTGCTAAAATTCGATTTAATGAGTTACTTAAATGCATGACCTTATGGATCATTGATAGCTATGGATCATCTGAACTTGTCACTTGGCCCCATGCTGCAATAATCAATTTTTCAATGTCAGACTCATTTACTCCTCGAAGAATCCTAAAATAACCATTCTCTCCCCATGACTTTCCCCAGGAGTTGGCAGCAATCTGCAGGAAAAAAACAAAAACACAAAAATGTTGGGTATTATACTTTGATATTTTTAATCCTTTCTATTAAAACAGAAAAATAATAGTTAGCTTTAAATTGCCTTTGACATGTACAGACAATAATGATTAAGCACCTAAGGATTTTCTGGATAATGATCAAGGTGTTCTGTTACTTACATTACATTAATATCCTTGTGTATATTCATTGGTAAGAACCAGAACTGTTGTCCCTTAAAATGTGATGGTATGTTTGTGTTGTAGAGTTGGCATAAACTAAAATCACCTGAGATGGAAATCTCACTGAGGAATTCTGTAGATTAGGTTGATTTAGGAACATGCCTATGAGGAGTTTTCTTAATTTGATTAATGGATATAGAATGTCCCATCCCTAAATGTGGGCAAATTGCCTGGGCTGGATCCTGTACTGAATGAGAGAGAGAAAAATAGAAGCATGGTGACACCTAGCTTGCAAGTATTTTCTTCTCTGTGCACCTAACTATGATGACAGCGTGAGGAGCCCCGTTAGTATTTTGTTACTGTGATTTCCCCACTCTGATGGACTGGAATCTAGCAATGTGAGCTGAAATAAATACTTTGTCCCCTAAATTGCTTTTTTTCTGGGTGTTTTGTCACATCACATGGAAAAAAAAGTGTGACAGAGATGCATGAGAGTTATGACCCATTCTTGTGTCGAACATCAGAAAGCTCCAAATAAATATGTCATCCTGTGTTCAGGAGAGTTATAATCTAATAAATTATGACCATGCGAGTTAAATGCTAAGGTGCATATATGCCTAGACTGTTCTTGAGGTCACAGTAGCTGCATCACATTTATTTGCTTGGCTCAGGAACCATGTGGAACTGCTATCTGAAATGCAAAGGGAAGGCTGTGCAGACTGGCCAAATTCTCAATATAGAGAGAGATGCTCTAGTAGAGGGGAGCAGCAAAAACCATAAGCACTAAGTGTGAAGCAACATAAAAAAGTTTATTGAAGCATTTTAATTGTTAAAACTCTTGTTAGGTACCTCAGCCCAGCAGAAAACCTCAAATTTCTCACAGAGTAGACACCAGCCTCAAATTTACTATCCCATTAGTGACTGTGCGCTAAGATCTCCCTCCCTGGAACTAGCAGTATAGACAGGAGCCACCAAACCTGGTTGCTAAATGACTACTTCAGGTATGTAATCTAATGAAGGCAGAGAAAATAGAGTATCTGAGAAAGTAAAATCAGCAGGAATTAGACGCTTTTCCTTTATTCTTTTTCTTTTTAAATGCTAGGGATGATTAGAGAGCTGGGATGGCTTGATGTAAAGCTTGAGTGACTAAGTACATTGAGAAGCAAAAGTGCTAATGGGGTGTGCAGTGTCATAGAGGCAGAAGAGACTCATGGAGGGATTAGTTGGCCATAACTAAATGAAGTAGACCAGCTCTGTAAATCAGAGACTTCACAACAACTGCCACGCTTGGCTGCCATTCATCCTGTTCTGGGCCTAAGACGGAAAATGATCTTGGGTGTGATCTGCCCTGATATTCCCAAGGCACATGATGTTGCATTTCGCTTCTATGGTTTTCTCCTATGAGATCAGATTTCGTAGGCTTCAGAAATTGTCATAACAGCATCAGTTTTCAAAAACATCCAGTTATCAGCATTCCTTTTTTAGATTTAGCCTTTTGTCTCTTCAATTGCCCCTGACACCTGAAAGGAGCACTCTCAATGATGGGTCTGAAATCACGAATTCAATGTGTCTCCTCAAAGTTGAAATGGACTTTGAATAGCTGGAAATGAGACAGCCACAGAATGGGTGAGTCTTTGCAATTAGGATCTAAACAAAATTCCAATTCCCAAATTTTATAGTTCCAATATATGTACATGTTGGAAAATAATTTGTTATGTATATGTGTATTTATGTATACATATAACACTCTTCCCAAAGACAGAAAAATCAAATGAAAATAATCTCAAATAAAAAATATTTTAGGAACATCATTTTTATAGTGAATCTATACTATTTATAGCATTGTTATAAATACATGTTCTCCTCTGACTATCTGAAGATTATTACCATTCAAATTTTTGTCATTTTACTTTTGGTGAATCTGGAAAGTACATGTAAAATTTGTTAAACAAATGTCAGTTCATATGCTAATGGAAACTGTGGTAGTTAATCTTGGTTGTCAACTTGACTACATCTGGAATTCTTTTTTTTTTTTAATGTTTATTCACTACTTCAAGCTACATCTCCATCAAAGTGACTCCCTCCACCCACCCCTCCGAGTCCACTCTCCCACCCTCCTATCCTACTCCTCCATAGTGGGGTGTCCCCACACATCAGCCCCCAACCCCAGTTCAGCAGTCACATGAGGGGCAAGAGCCTCCTCATATACTGAGGGCCTACATGGAAGCACCACTAGGGCAAAGTGTCTCATCAACAACATCTATGTTCCTGTTCTTTTTGGTGTGCTGGTTGTAGAATAGTTATCCTGTACTATATGGCTAAAATCAAATTATAAGTAAATCAACTAAAACCCAAACATCTGAGCTTGCCTGTGAAGGACTTTCTGGAGTGGATCAGTTGAAGCAGGAAGACACTCCCTAAATCTGGGGTGCACCTGTTTGTGTAGCTCACATAAAAGGATTAGTGAGAAGGAGGGTTCAGCTCCTTATCTGTTTGCCCTCACTCTCCTGTCAGGTTTATCTGTCTTCTTGCTGAGGCATTCTTTCACTGACATCAGAATCTACTTATCCTGTATTCCAACACAGACCAAAGGCTAACCGCTCTCTAGGAATCTTGTGGATCTCTAACACAAGATTGAGACAGCTGAGATTAATGTAGGGCCCATTCAAACTACTTTTTAAATTTTCTTAACTTTGTCACAAAGCAGACAAGAATGTTGGGGGGTGATATATTAAATTTGGTTTACCACAAAATCCATTCATGATTTTAATATTAACAAATTAGAAACAAAGTGGACCCTTCACCATCTTATATAATATATCTTCAAGAAATCCACACCTAATACCAGAGTTAGTTTTAAAGTACTGAAAGCACTTCTTCTATCAAAAGAGAACAAAGCATGGACATTCAATATTATAGCAAGCATCAACACTTTAATGGAGTTTCCTTAAGTTTCATTTAATGAAGGGAAATAAAGATGAAGAATATATAATAAGAAATATAATTAACATGCACAAGTGATATGAATCTTCATATAAGAGACCTTAATACTACACCAGAAATTTTAAGCGATCATAAACGCTTTCATTAAACTTGTGGAATACAAAAGTAACACATAAATATCCAAAACTTTTCTATATATCAATCACAAACACATAGAGAAAGAAGACAGAGAAATAATCCTATATACAATAGCAAAAAACAAACACACTACCACCACCAACAACAACAACAAAATACCTGGAAAGAACCTAAACAAGAAGGAGAAAGATCTCCACATTGAAACATAAAAAAAGAAGAAATTGAAAAAGACACTAGAAAATGTCTTGCTCCTGGATTAGAAAAATTAATTTTGTGAAAATGGCCGTTCTACTAAGAGCCACCCACAGATTAACAATCTTAATCATATTCTAATAACATTGTTCACATAAATAGAAACATAAAAACAGCATAGCACTTGATAAAATAGACATAGGATCAACAGAATAGAAAAAAGGACTAAGACATACATACATATACATGTACATATACATATACACAACATTATATATATATATATTACACCCCCACAACCACAGACACCTGACTTTTGACAATGAAACCAGAAATACAGCTTGGAGAAAATACAGTATCTTCAACAGTTATGTGAAAACTGGATATAAATGTAAAAAAGTAAAATTAGGATCTCAAGTTTTAGCATTCTTAGGCTGGTTTGTGGAACTTTTCTTTATTTTATAGTCCCTGAAAGGATTTAATGTAACACGGGTTTTATTTGTTCTTTAAATGTTTGGGGAAATTGACCAGTCTGCCCACCCAAAGTTTCTTTTTGAGAGTATTGAAGTCAGTTTTATGAAAATCTCCCAAGAATTGCTCAGGCTTTCCACTTTCATCCTGTTGAAGGTTTCTTTTCTAAGAAATGTATACATTTCATATTGAATAATTAACAATGTATTGGTGCTGAGTCCCACAGCCAAATATTAGGCTCCTCCTGAGAAGTAGAGAGAAGAAGGATTGGCACAGCTAGAGGGATGAAGGGCACCACAAGAACACAGTCCACCGAATCACAGAATCGAATGATAGGGCACCCAAGTGGGCTTACAGAGATCAGGGAGCCTGTAGGGGTCTGACCTACACCCTCTGAATACATGTTATGGTGTGGAGCTTGGTGTTCTTGTGGGACTTCTAACAGATGGAACAGGGGCTGTTTCTGACTCTTTTGCCTGCCATTGGGACTCTTTTCCTCCTACTGGGTTGCTCGTCCAGTCTTTACGGAATATGTGCCTGTTCTTGTTGTAGCTTATTATACCATATTTGGTTGATATCACTGGAAGTCCTGCTTGTTTCTGAGAGGAGGTAAAGCGAGGAGGGTGAATCCTGGGGAAAGGGAAAGTGGGAAGGAAAGACTAAGGGGAGGGAAGGAAGGGAAAATAGCAGTCACAATATAATATATGAGAAAAGAATAAATTAAAAGGGGAAAAACAATGTATTGCCTAACTTTTCATAATAGTCTCTTTGTTAACTGCTTAGACTGCATTCAGCAGTTTCACTTTCAATGTGTACTTTTTAGTTTTTCAGAAAATTATTTTTCAGTAATCAATTGTTTTCTTTAGTTTACATGTGTGTCTTATTTTTTTTTAAATCACTTCAGGCCTTATCTTTATACATTTTCATTCATTTTGAGTATGAGTTTTTCTGTTAATTGAATCACTATTTCAACATTCTTAAAGTTGTACTTGAGTTTCTTTTATAATTCATTAGTTTTACATTAAATTTTATAATGCTTTAACTACATAATATTTCTCGCATGCTATATTCCATATAATTGCAATCTTGTGTGTTCATTGAATTTGCCATGAATCCTGGCAATTTAGGTAAGTATTTCATGAATTTTCTATTGTTTATCTAGAGTACAAAGCCATCTAGCAGTATCCATAGTCAGCACTCATACTTCAATATTAGTGTCTTTCTTAGGAGATACTAATTTAGAGATTAACATATTAATTTATTTTTATAACTTTAGCTTTCTATTATGAAAACTATATTCTTTCAGCTTTAACTTGTCTGGATAGGCCTTATGTAACTTCAACTTTGAAGACATCTGTCAGCAACTTACGATTCTAAGGTAGCAAATACATCATCACCATCCCTTTGTCTTTCTTTTGTTTTACCCAGGAACTTACTAACATTTGTCATTGGGTTGCTTTTTACTTTCTGTTTTGTTGTTTGTTTGCTTTGCATTTAAAGATCAGCTATTTGTCTTAAGGTTTATTTTTAACGTTTTTTATTTATTTTTAAATTAAATAAAGTTTTAAATTTAAATAAAATTTAAAATTAAGTTTATTTTTAAATTAAATGATATAAGCATATCTTTTCTCCTTTTCTTCCTTCTAAACCATCCCATATTTCCCCTCACTCTCTCAAATTTGTGGGCACGTTTTCCTTTGATTATATTTGTTATATATTTTTAAGGGACATGCATCATTTTTAAAATATGTGATGTTTTTCTCTTTATCTCTTATTTTCTGCTATTGCTAATGGAATCCCTTATTCAGGTTTTCTTGATTTCTCTTGATTAGAGTTTATGGAGATTTCTGAAACTTTGGGTTGGTATCTTCTATTTTTTGAAAACTGGCCACCATAGGGTGAAATATAAACTCTACCCTGTTGTCTTGTTCTCTTTCCCTTCCAGGATTATAACTATAAGACCAAATACTGTTCCCACCTGTATCTGCACATATTTGTTTAATTTTTCATTTTCACTCCATGATCTTCTGTATATTATAATGTGTGTATATTTTGTTGAATTTCATTTCAAATTACTAATTACTACACATCTGCTCAATATGAAACTTAAAGCACTAGGTTTCTAAATAAGAAAAGAAAACTAAAGTGATACACGTAGAAAAAGATAAAGTCAAATTACCACTATTTGCTGATGATATACCATTATGCATAAGAGACTCTCAAAATTCCACCAGAAAAGTTATAGAAATTATCAACATTTTCAGAAAATTGACATGATGTAAGACATCACAGATACACTCCATTTTACAGTAGCCTCAGAGAAAATAAAATATTTAGAGGTAAACCTAATCAAGTCGGGTGAAGACTTCTAGAGTGAAAACTTTAAATCTCAGAAGAGAATGAAGAAAACACTGAACAATGGGAAGACTTCCCATGGAATGATAGAATTAATATTATGAACATGACCATTCTGTCAAAAGGTATTTTCATATTCAGTGCAATTCCTCCTTACATTCTTCACAGGAATTGAAAAAGATCCTAAAATTCACATGGAACCCAAAGGACTCCAGATATCTGAAACAATCCTAGCAACATTGGTGAATTAGCATTCCAGATTTCAAGATATATTACAGAGCTATAGTAATAAACTGTCTGGTATTGGCTCAGAAAACAGACATGTGGATTGATGGAACAAAATAGGAAATCCAAATATTGGTACACATAACTACAACCATCTGATAGTTGACAAAGATAACAAAAACATACATTGGAGAAAAGAGCCTTAATTAAATGGTATTGTGAAAACTATATATCCACTGTTGGAAGACTTAAATTAGCACTATATCAATCAATGTGAACAAAAACTAACCCCAAATAGATCAAAGACCTCGATATGAAACCTGAAAATGCTAGAAGAAAACATAGGAAGTACCCTACAGGACATAGGTATAAGAAAAGACTTTCTGAATAAGACTTCATTTGTTCAGGAATTAAGGCAAGTGGAAACTCAAAACTAAACAGTTACTGTACAAATTAAAATTTTCATTTTTTTTTTTTACAGATTGATCTCATTCCTGTTTTACTAAGTATTTTTATGGTGGCTATTTTAAGTCATACCTATCAGGTATCATTTGTTAATTATATTGAAAGCATTATTCTATTGAGTATTGGTCATAATTTTCCTTATTATATAAATTTTTAATTTGTACTAGATCTATATACTAATTACAAATACTGATATTGGATCTATTTTCCACAAAGGGTTAGCCATTTCTTCATGTAAGAGGATATGCTGCTTAGGGACTGATCATTTCGACATTGGTGAACAAGTTGGTCAGAGATGGGAGTTTTATTAAATTAAATCCATATGTGGTGGTTTGCAGTATTGCAAGACGATTAGTTCACAAAGGATCCTGAGATACTGAAGAGTTTGTCCAGATTCCCACCCTCTTCCTTTTACGTATATCTTTGTTCCAGTACTCAGCAATTATTTCATAAGAGGAAACAGATGTAAGCTTTGGGTCCCTCTAGACTTTAGTCCAGGCTGATTCACATTCTCAATAATACTTTCTCTATCCATAACAAAAGTGACTCTCAGCTTGAATCTGGACCTAAAAATGCTCCCGGATCACAGGAAAAGGTCCACATATTCAGCAGTCATTTTAGAAGGAAAATATTGGCTTAAAATTTAACAGGTCCTTTACCAAATATGTTATGGCTATTTGTAGGTGGTTGTTTTATTTTGTTTTGTTTTGTTTTTGTGGAACTCCTCACAGTGGGATCAGGTCTATTTCTACTCTTTTGCCTGCTCTTGAGATTTTTTCCTCCTATTGGGTTTCCTTGTCGAGCCTCAAAATGAGGGTTTTCACTTTGTCTTATTGTGTCTTGTTTTATCCTGCTTGGCTGTCCTATCTTAGCATCTTCTCTTTTCTAAAGAGGACATTGAGAAGGAATGGATCTGAGGGAGAGCTAGGAGGAGTAGCAGGAGGTGAAACTATGATTGGGGTGTATTGAATGAGAGAAGAATCTATTTTCAGTTTACAAAAACACAAAAATAATTATATTGTTGCTTTTATTTAGTTTTGTTTCTGGCTTGCTAATATCTACTACTTTTTACCCAGCTTGGAAAACACCCAGCAACCTCTATTATAAAATAGGCCTATGTTGTAAATCATTTTTAAATTCTATCACATAGATTTGGAAAACCAATAGGTAGCTGGTTTTTGATTTCTGGATGCTTTCACAAAAAAAAAAAAAAAAAAGCAACAACAAATCCAGAATCTTGATGAACCAAATATGGGAATAATGCAATGATAAGGAATATTTGCCTGTACTTCTCCTAAAAGCATTTATTCTTCATATACCGTGGGGATTAAATCTGTAGCCATCTGTCTGGTTCACTGATTCACTGATGTACATGGGCAGCACAGCTTCTCTTATCTCCTGCTTAGCCAAAGAGTGATGGTTCAGACAGACTCCTGAATTAGTCCTTAGGGACATAACATTATCTCCCTCAGTATTTACATGTCAGAAAAGACAAAGCCCGGTATTAGAAGGCATGATCTGGAGTTTATCCAGGCCTTAGGAAGACATATTTATATTATCAAAGGCCAGGGAAATGTACTAAATGCCATTTTATTTTTTCTTATTCTTCAGGAAAGAAGGAAACTGCTATTCTCTGCAAGCTCTGTTTATGACCCAGCCGCTCCGTCCTGTGTGTGATTGTCTGTGTGTAAATGTTGATGACATTGGATGCTTCATAATTCATTCAAAGTCATCAATAGCACTTAAAGATTATATATTTTAATTAAATTCATAATTTTTTTTATTTTAATAAAAAATATTTTAGTGGCTTGATTTAGTCTCCCTAAATGCATATTTATTCACTTGTACAATGGATATTATTTATATTCTTATATTACATATATTCTATATGTAATAGTATATATTTAGCCTTTGTATTCCTTAGTAAATAAATCAAATATTATCACAACTGAAGATGAGAAATAAGCCCAAAGGAAGGAATCCAATCCTCAGAACTCATATTAAGAGCCAGGTGTGGTAGTACATGGTTATAATTCTTGTGTTAGCAAGGTAAAGACAACTGTATCCCTGGGGCTCACTGTCCAGACAGTCTTACATATTGGCAAGTAGAAATCAGTGAGTGATACTAACCCCTCCTCCAATAAGTAGCACTAAAGAAACAATGCCTGAGGTTGTTCTTAGACCTCCACACACACTCACAAACATGAGCACATACACACACATGAACATACACATAAATACACACACAGAGAGAGAGAAAGATAGTGCATGTATGTAGAAAAAATCTGAGAGTGTATATGTATGAGTATGTATGTGAATGTTGGCATATATGTCTGTCCATGTATCCATATGCATATTACTTAATGAGTTCTCAGTTGGAAAAGGTCAATAGGAAGATGAGAGAATTTCACACTATTTCCAATGCACATTTCCTCATACTCTTTTCAAAAATAACTGTCTAGTATTATGTGTCAATAACTTTTATGAATTAACTGCACCAAAGCATGCTGCTCACTTTAAGTTGTATTATTATGAAATTGAATATACTTCAAATTTGTTCAATAAGAATCTCAACATAGAAATTTAATTGAAATATTAAAATAACAACCCCATCACAATCTTTTAAATTATAAAACATTCATGTTATTTTTAAATTTTTTATTGGTTCTCTGTGAATTTCACATCATGCACCCCAATCCCACTCATTTCTCTTCCCCCTTGTACCTGCCCTCTACCCTAGCAACCCCCCGTCAAGAGAGAAAAAAAAAAAAAACTCATGGAAGCTGTAGTGTGTTGCAGTGTGTCTTACTACATACCCTTCAGTCCACACTTCTTAGTTTGCAAATGTTCATTGCAATGACTCATTGGTCTGGTAGGAGGCCTCTGGCTTCTGCTGCTCTATCAATACTGGAACATCACTGGGACTCATCTCAGATATCCTGTTGTTGCCCTGTATCACGGAGATCCTGTAATTTTGGATCTGTAGGACCGGCCCCTTCATGCACTGCAGCAGTTTGTTGATGGGGTAGATGTTGGGGTGGGCTAATTCAAAGCCTTGGATCTGGGCCTGAGAGGTATCTGAGCTGGTCATCCTATCAGCTCTCCAACTCTCACACCTCAGGGTTGGTTCACCAGCAACTCCCGCCACCAGGGCCAGCTCAATCCTGTTGTCCAGGCAAGGGACAGGTTCCTCTCTCCTGAGTGTTGTAACTAGTAAGGGACATGGCCAGTTCCTCTCAGGAGTGCAGGGCTAGCACCCCCTCTGGCCATAGATGGTGAAAGACAAGGAAAGGGAGGGGAGGGGAGCATCTTTCCCCCATCCCTTGATGGTGCCACTGTCAGCAGACCAGAGGCAGAGCTGACTGTCTTGCACTCATGCCCTTGGGGCTGGCTCACCTGCAATCCCCACATCCAGGGCTAGCTCTACTGTGCTGTAGCTGGTGAGACACTGGACCTGCTCACCTGAGTGCAGCAGCAGGTGAAGGTCAGGACCAGCTCTCCTGCTTTCATGACCCCAGGGTTAGCTCTCTTGACTGCCTTAGGGGGCAAGGGGTGAGTGTCCAGTATGAGCACCTCTCCCTCACCCATGCACATTTCAGACAAATTGCAGGACCAGCCTTCCCACACTCATACTCTCAGGGTGGGTCACCTGTGCCCCTGCCATCTGGGTCAGCTCTACTGTGCTGTAGGAGTGAGGAACAGGGCCAGCTCTCCTGATGTCATGACCCCACAGACAGGTCTCTTGCCTGCACTGCATCAGGAGGTGAGGGTCCAGAGGAAGAGGATACCTCTCCCTTATCCACACCACTGCATGGGATAAGAGTTGTAGGGCCTGATCTCCAATGCTTGTGTCCTCAAGACTGGCTTGCCCGCAACTCCCACAATGTGCAGGGCTGACTCTACTGGAGTGCTGCAGCTGGTGAGCTCCTATTCTCATTCCTCCAGGGCCAACTGTCCAATGATGCTTAGGTGAGGGGAGGGGCCAATTCTACACAACCTTCAGATATTAATATGTCCCCAGGTGGCAGCCCAGACCAGAGAATTCCATCGGGCCTTTGGTAGTTAACAGACCCCTGCTGCTGCAATACCATGAACCTTGATGTGGCTCCCAGTGGCAGCACTGGCCAGGACCCCATCAGGGTCCCAAGGCATCACCAGCTATTCACATCAGGTTGTTTCTCACTACCCTTGAGGGTCCAGGTATGTCCACATCATTCTGTTCTTTCTTTTCCATTTCTCCACCACTTACTTGCTCCTATTAGTGGTGCCCGGGATCGCTAAGTATCTGGGGCTGTCTTGGGAGTGGTCTCAGGAGTCTTTGCCCTGCTCGTGCATTATGGAGCTGCACAGGGGTCATCTCAGGCATGGTCTGCATCCCTAGGCCTGTGGGTACCAGAGTGGTGGTTATCTCAGGCTAGCTCCCTGTCTGGGCCCCATGGTGCCTGTCTGGTGGTCATCTAAGGCTCACTCCTTGCCTGGCCCAAATAAGTTGGCCTTTGTGAAGGTCTTCTGCCTTGGGCTTACTGTCACTGAAGGCCCAAGGTTCCAGGAGGAATTCCTTTAATCTTTGGTTTGTTATTTGTCCTGGAAGCCTATCCTAGCCTTCCTAGAACCTGAGTTGTGGTTGTCTCAAGCTTGCTGCCTGTCTGAGCCCCATGGTGCCAGACTGGATGTCATCTCAGGATTGCTTTTCTCAGGAAATGCTAGGCTACTTACCATTCAGATACTCATAGGTCAAAATACTGAGTAGCATAGACATAGCCTCTCTATTCTCTGCCACCTGCTGATACACATGTAACACACTAGCCACACCTGGAATGACTCTATGGGTAAGTATTAATGTTATTTATAAACGTATTTATCAAAAATCATTTTGGGGGGTGCACACCCAATATATAATGACTTGTATGTTATAATCATTCTGTTTTGTCTATTCAAATTTAGATTCCAAGAAATAGATTTTTATTATTTCTGGAAATGTCTGGGCACTTGAGGGTAAGATGAGATTTGCCTGCATAGGCTCATATGTTTGAATGCTTAGTTCCAAGTTGCTGAGACGGTATGGGATGAGTTAGGTGTGTCATTGGATGGTCTCTGAGGTTTCAAAAGCCTTGTACCATACTAAGACTAGCTGTTTCTGTTTCCAACTTGTGGATCAAAATGTAAATTCTCAGATGTTTCTGCTGCCATGCCTTTACGCTTCCATCATGGACTCTGACCCTCAGAAATTGCAAGACCCAAAATTAAATGCTTTTTTTATAAGTTGCCTTGACCGTGTTGTTTTATCACAGGAATAGAAAAGTAACTAAGGTGCAAGTTTGTATCCGGGAGTGAGTACTTTGACAGACCTGACCATGCTGGTTTGGAGGGATGTGGAAGACTTTGGGATTTTGAACTAGAAAAGCAGTTTAACACTATTAAACTTAGGCTTAATAGGTTTCCTGACAGAAGATTAGAGGTCAGTAGTGTAAAGAGCAATGTAGACTATGGAGTCCCAGTTCAGTAGGCTTCAGAGAGGGAGCAACTGGGCTAGAAACCATTTTTGTGATACTTTGGCAGAGAATGTAGATTCCCTTTTCCCTTGTCTTAAGGATCGACATGAGGCTAAATTGAAATATTGGATTAATTTCCTTTGTGGAGGAGATTTCAAGAGAGCCAAATATTAATTCTGTTGCATGGTTATTAGTAATCACTCTTCTACAAGCTACAACGAAAAAAAGAAAGCAGGATCTCTCTCACACACACACACATAGAGAGAGAGAGAGAGAGAGAGAGAGAGAGAGAGAGAGAGAGGGAGGGAGAGAGAAAGGGAGGGAGAGAGAGAGGGAGAGAAGAAGAAGCAGAAGAAGAAGAAGAAGAAGAAGAAGAAGAAGAAGAAGAAGAAGAAGAAGAAGAAGAAGAAGAA
>CAJQZJ010031917.1:4907563-4972096 GCA_907164525.1 Lophiomys imhausi
AAGAAGAAGAAGAAGAAGAAGAAGAAGAAGAAGAAGAAGAAGAAGAAAATTTAATGTTGGAACCAAGGCTTATGCTGAACGAGATGAGAAGATTAATGAAAGGTCTGTTCCAAAATGAAATAAAGGAAGGTGTGACCTCAATTCAAGACCCTGCTCAGCTAAGCTTCCAACTTGTAAAAAGGAAAAGACTGAAGATTTTTCTTCACATAAAAGCAATAACAAAAAAAGCATATTCATATTTAAATGTGATTCGAGAGGTCCAATCTTCATCCCATGAAGGCAGTAAAACTGAAGTATTTTCCATGTGGTCTGAACTTAGGATCATGACAGATACATGGATAAATGGTGTGGAATCTTCCTTAGCAGTTAAGGAAAACTACTGAGGTCAGATGTGTGGCAGGGGAGTTCCCCCATAGAGACCCTAAAAGCTACTGAGTAAAGTTGTAAAGGTATACACTGGATTGATTGGAGACACCAATATATTTTTTATAGATGCCAGTTTCTTGAGACATCTGCCAAGGACAGCTTCAGATACGGAGTAGAACCAGCCCAAGAGAGATAAGTGTACTGAAGGCACTAGCCCAAGAGAGAGAGAAGTGTGTTGTAAAACTGGAAGGGTGGAGTCATTTAAGCCCTTGGATTTCGTACATGGAGCTACAGAGTTTGGAGTTCTCCCTGCTGGGGTTTGGTTTTGCTTTGGTACAGTATTTTCTCACTGTGTCCTTGTTCCTCCCTTTTTAGAATGATATATTCTCTGCCACTGTATATTGGAAGTATGTAATTTGCTGTTTTGATTTTACAGAGAGTTATATTTAAGAGGGATCTTTGGGTCTTTGTGTGGTTTAAGAACCAGCATGACTTTGGCCTCATAGAATGAGTTTGGCAGTGTTCCTTCTGATTCTATTTTGTGGAAGAGTTTGAAGAGTGTTGTATTAGCTCTTCTTTGAAGGTCTGGTAGAATTCTGTACTGAAACCATCCGGCCCTGGGCTTTTTTTGGTTGGGAGAATTTTAATGACTGTTTCTATTTCCTTAGGGGTTATAGGGCTGTTTAATCTGTTAATCTGATCTTGATTTAGCTTCAGAAGGTGGAATCTATCAAGAAAATTGTCCATTTCTCTTAGGTTTTCAAATTTGATTTGGTGGAGTATAGATTTGTAAAGTAGGACCTAAAGATTCTCTGGATTTCCTCAATGTCTGTTGTTATTTCTCCCTTTTCATTTCTGATTTTGTTGATTTGTGGGTTTTTTGCCTCTGCCTTTTAGTTAATTTGACTAAGGGGTTGTCTATTTTGTTGATTTTCTCAAAGAACCAACTCTTGGTTTCCTTGATTCTTTGTTCTATAGTTTGTTTTGTTTCTAAGTTGTTGATTTCAGCCCTAAGTTTGATGATTTCCTGCCTTCTGCTCCTCTTGGGAGTGTTTGCATCTTTTTTTTTTCCAGTTCTTCCAATTCAGTTGTTAATTTGCTAATAGGAGCTGTCACAATTTTCTTTTTGAAGGAGCTTAGTGCTATGAACTTTCCTCATAGCACAGCTTTCATTGAGTCCCAAAGGTTTGGGTATGTTGTGCCTTCATTTTTGTTGGATTTTAAGAAGTCTTTGATTTCCTTCTTTATTTATTCACTGACCCAGTAGTCATCCAGTAAAAGACCCAACAAAGAAAAAGAACTTCAGACCAATCTCCCTCATGAACATAGATGCAAAAATACTTAATAAAATACTGGCAAACTGAATCCAAGAACACATCAAAAGTATCATACACCATGATCAAGTAGGCTTCATCCCAGGAATGCAGGGATGGTTCATCATACAAAAATCCAACAATGTAATTTACCATATAAACAAGCTGAAAGAAAAAAAAAACACATGATCATCTCTCTAGATGCTGAAAAAGCATTTGACAAAATCCAACACTCCTTCATGCTAAAAGTCCTGGAGAGAATGGGCATACAAGGACCATTCCTAGAAATAATAAAGGCAATATACAGCAAGCCAGTAGCCAACATCAAATTAAATGGAGAGAAACTTAAAGCATTTCCTCTAAACTCAGGGACAAGACAAGGATGTCCACTTTTGCCATATCTCCTCAACATAGTACTTGAAGTTCTCGCTAGAGCAATAAGACAACTAAAGGAGATCAAAGGATACAAATTGGAAACAAAGAAGTCAAATTATCCCAATTTGCAGATGACATGATAGCATACATAAGCGACCCCAAAAATTCTACCAGAGAACTCTTACAGCTGGTTAACACCTTCAGCAAGGTGGCTGAATACAAAATTAATTCAAAAAAAAAAATCAGAAGCCCTTCTTTATACAACAAATAAATGGGCTGAGAAAGAAATTAGGAAAACAACACCCATCACAATAGCCACAAACAATATAAAATACCTGGGGGTAACTCTAACCAAGCAAGTAAAGGACCTGTACAACAAGAACTTCAAGTCCTTGAAGAAAGAAATTGAAGAGGCCATCAGAAGATGGAAAGATCTCCCATGCTCATGGATAGGTAGGATAAATGTAATAAAAATGGCCATCTTACCAAAAGCAATATACAGATTCAATGCAATTCCTATCAAAATACCAACACAATTCTTTGTAGACCTTGAAAAAGCAATTCTGAACTTCATATGGAATAACAAAAAATCCGCAATGGCTAAATCAATCCTGTACAAAAAACAAAATAAACAAACAACAAACAAAACAAAACAAAAAACATCTGGAGGTATCACCATCCCAGATTTCAAGCTGTACTACAGAGCAATAGTAATAAAAACAGCATGGTACTGTTTGCCTCTGCCTTTTAGTTAATTTGGCTAAGAGGTTGTCTATTTTGTTGATTTTCTCAAAGAACCAACTCTTGGTTTCATTGATTCTTTTTTCTATAGTTCTTTTTGTTTCTAAGTTGTTGATTTCAGCCCTAAGTTTGATGATTTCCTGCCTTCTGCTCCTCTTGGGAGTGTTTGCTTCTTTTGCAACAGATCAGTGGATCAATGGATTCGAATTGAAGACCCAGAAATGAACACACACACCTATGGTCACTTAATTTTTGATAAAGAAGCCAAAACCATACAATGGAAAAAGGACAGCATCTTCAACAAATGGTGCTGGTCCAACTGGATGTCGACATGTAAAAGAATGAAATTAGATCCATGCTTATCACCTTGTACAAAACTTAAGTCCAAGTGAATCAAAGACCTTAACATAAGGCCTGACACACTAAATCTATTAGAAGAGAAAGTGGGGGAAACCTTCAAACTCATTGGCACATGTGACAACTTCCTGCACAGAACACCAACAGCTCAGGACCTATGACCAAAAATCAATAAATAGGACCTCATGGAACTGAAAAACTTCTGAAAGGCAAAAGACACAGTTATTTGAACAAAACAGCAGCCTGCAGATTGGGAAAAAATTTTCACCAACCCCACATCTGACAGAGGGCTAATATCCAAAATTCACAAAGAACTCACGAAATTAAATGCCAAAAAAACAAATAATCCAATAAAAAAATGGGGAACAGAGTTAAACAAAGAATTCACAAAGGAGGATCCCTAATGGGTGAGAGACGCTTGAAGAAATGCTCAACATCCTTAATCATCAGTGAAATGCAACTCAAGACAACTCTGAGATTCCATCTCACACCTGTCAGAATGGCTAAGATCAAAATCTCAAATGACAGCACATGCTGGTGAGGGTGTGGAGAAAGGAGAACCCTCCTCCATTGCTGGTGGGAGTGCAGGCTTGTGCAACCACTATGGAGGTCAGTCTGACAATATCTTAGAAAACTTGGAATAGCTCTGCTGGGACCCAGCCACACCACTCCTGAGTATACATCCAAATTATTACTCACGAAATCACAAGAAAGTTACCTCTTCTATGTTCATAGCAGCCTTATTTGTAATAGCTAGAACCTGAAAACAACCCAGATGTCCCTCAACCGAAGAAAGGATTTAAAAAACTGTGGTACCTCTACACAATGAATAGTACTCAGCTATCAGAAACAATGAAATCATGCAATTTGCAGCCAAATGGATGGAGCTAGAATAGCTCATTCTGAGTGAGCTAACCCAGACTCAGAAGTATATGCATGGCATCTATTCACTTATAGTTGCATTATAGCCATATAGTACAGGATAACTATACTACAACCAATGCACCAAAGAAAACATGAACCTAGACTTTTCTTTTTCCCTGTCAATGAGACACTTTTCCCTATTTGTGCTGACTTGTAGTCCCCCAGTGTATGAGGAGGCTCTTGGCCCTCATATGACTGCTGAACTGTGATGGGGTACTGTTATGTAGGGATACCCCACACCAGAGGAGTAGGATAGAACGGATAGGGGGTAGAGGGTGGGAGGTCAGGACTGGGAGGGATGGAAAGAGGACACTGTGATGGTGATGTAAACTGAAGTAATAAATAAATATTTTAAAAAAGAGGGATCATTGAGTCTAAGAAGAGACTTTGGGCTTTTAAACAGTGTTGAGACTGTGAAAGTCTGAAGACTTTATAAGATGGCATAAATGTATTTTCCATTATGAAATGGCTACAATCTATAGGAGCTAGGGAGTGAAATGTGATGATTTGAATGAAAATGTTCCCTATAGGCTCATAATTTGAACTGTTTGCAAGGGATTAACAGGTATGGTCTTATTTAATTTAATGAGGTATGCCATTAGGAATGGACTTTGAGGTTTCAAAAGACTCAAATTATTCCCAGTATTCCCTGCTTTGTCCTTGTGTCTCAAGATGTGATCTCTCAGCTACTACTCCAGCTTCACACCTGCTACCATGCTCTCCACCATGGTAGTCATGGGCTAGTCTGACAGCGTGACTGAGTTTGGCCTGTACATCCAACATAGTTGAATGAGAAAATTTACTTCTGCTAGTTCTCCTCTGATATCCATTTTCTTAATGCTGATAATCAATCCATGCCCATACTTGTAAACACATGCTCACAAAATAAATAAAAATCAATGTAACTTTAAAAACTTAAAAGTAACTGGAGATAATTAACTGCATTTATTATAATGAACTGACCATTTTCTTCAAAATTTTCTAGTCCTCAAAATTTTTATTATCTGTATCTTATTATCTATTATCTTATTTTATTTTTGAAGTATTTTTCTTTTAGACTGGGTATTTTATAACCTGAGCTGGATTTTAAATTCATTATGTATACATGGACACCTTGAAATCCTGATCCTCCTGCCATGGCTTCTAAGTGCTGAGGTAATAGGCGTGCATCAACATACTTGGTAAAGTTCCATGTTATTTTTGAGACTGGATACTAACTCTTTCCCAGTGAAGATACATGTGTATATCACAATTCTCAAAAAATACTTTACTTATATGATATATATATTATACTACATAGTATATATGCATGATAATATAGCAAAGGCCTCAAGTTGTTTGATATGAATACTGATATGAATGAAGTGTATATATTATTTTAATCTAGATGATAATAGAATAAATATTCTTATTGAGTCTCAATTTGAAAGGAACAAAACAAATTCTTCTTTTACAACTTGAAAACACAAGATTTGAAGAAAACCATTATTACAATGCAAATGGTTATAATTAGCTTTGTGCTGAAGAAAACACCAATGTGTGTAAAACGTTACAGAATGTGATTACATGATATGAAACTGGGAAAAGAGGAGCTGATTTTCATCTTCCAGTAGGAATTCAATTGGAAAGCCTTACATACCCAAAATTTTTCTTTCTTCCCTCGTGCTCCTCTCAGTGTGCCCCATCTACAATTAATAACAATGATTAATTAGTTAAAACATTTGGCTTGTGCCTTGAGAACATTGATTTTACTGACATTCTCTTTTAAAATTTCAACGTTCCAACCTTCTTTACAACAAAAATGTCTTAATTGATTTCCAGAAATCTGCTTGCATAGCTTTCTTCTTCACTGTGACATTATTTGTGTGAACAATAGAGTGTGGCTTTTATCCAAGTAGCATAAAATTAAAACTTCTTACCATAAAAAGAGAGACCTTGTCATGAGTTATAGTCTCTGAGACAAGTAATTTCCATCTTGGTGCAGTCAACCGAATCCCCTTGCAAAAGAGGATCCCATTTGCATGTGGACTAGGGGAGCTTTTGTGTGTGTGTGTGTGTGTGTGTGTGTGTGTGTGTGTGTGTGTGTGTGTGTGTGTTGATGGGGTGGTGTTAACCATTCTAGATGTTAATTGGTCCTGTTTTCTGTCTGTTACTTAATTGACTCTGATTGGTTAAATAAATGCTGACGCCTGGAGATTGGGCAAAGACAGAGGTAGGTGGGACTAAGGTACAGGAACTTTTAGAGAGAGACAGAGAGCATTTGAAGAAGAAGGCTGGAGAGAAGCCAGGAGTAAACAAGGAGGACATGCCATGGGGTAGATTAAAGAAGATCCTTCCATGTGGCCTGGAACATCGGCTTAGCATGGAAAATAATAGTTCAAAGGGACGTATGTATATATGGGGTTATATTTGGGTAATAGAATTATGAGCTATCTTAGATGGGCTAGGATTGCACAACCCAGGCCTAGGCTTGTAAGATCCACCCAGTGTCTATGTGTATTCATGTATAGTGGCGGGTTAAGGATTAACACCGCCAATCAATTAAAGATAATATAAATACTGGGTAAATCATTTAATTAGCCATTATTGTTTTTCTACAGTCTGTAGACAAAATCAGGTGTTTGGGCTCTATGACACAGAGAAGCCCTCATTCTGGTAAGTCTTCCAGGTACTGGAGGTTGCAGGTAGAGTGCCCACTCTGTTATAAGTAACTCCTCAAGTTTGTTCTGTGAGGAAGTCCAAGAAACTCATCAGTTCTCCAGAATGAACATTTATGGAGTGGTGCCTCAATCTGCCATTGGGACACTGGGAGAAAGATTAGAGAATGCTTACATATCACCCTTAGAAGGAATTTTAGCAACAAGTTCTAAGTCAGTTGGGTACAGGAGTTTTAAAGATAGCGCCCATGTTTTCAAAGAGCCCGCTGAAACCCTATCATAATGAAACAATCTAAAAGATCTCCAAGACTACTGATACAAAGTATAATGTAAATATAAATAATTGTTATAGGTGAGGGAGTTTATATATATATATATATATATATATATGTACTATCTAATGAAGTACTAATGTTTCTAATTTCTGTATATATGTACACATGTAGAAACTGAATCCTAGATTCCCGGTAGCATGTAATAGTTCCTAAAGAAATTGAATCTCCAATATTTTGTGTGTTTATTCTTAACTAAGCCCCTGAAATGAGTCTTATTCATATCTTATATTTGATTACATAATGAATGGCTGTCTAGAATCATTCAGTAGGAAAAGTTGGACTAGGAAATCAAATCTCATAGTCTTCAACATACTATATTTTTCCTTTCCTTCCTTCTTTTCTTTCTTCCATTCTTCCTTTCTCCTTTTTTCTTCTATCTTTATCTTCCCTTTTTAAAATTTATTCTTCTCTCATACAATACATCCCAACTGCAGTTTCCCCTCTACTCCTCCCAGTCCTCCTCTAACCAAGGGATATAAACTGCATACTTGTATAACAAGATACAATAAAACTGGACACAAACCTTCATATCAGGGCAGGGCAAGGCAGTCCAGTATGAGGAAAAGACTCCCAAGAACAGACTATAAAGAGTCAGAAACTCTCCACACTCTCACTGTTAGGATTCCCACAAAAATATCAAGCTAAGAACCATAACATATTCACAGAGGACCTAGTGCAGACCCATGCATCTTTCTTGATTGCTTGACACAAGTTTTTTCTAGGTAACATGGTCCAGAAACTCACTATACAGACCAAGTTACATGGGGAAAATCTTGCCTCTGCTTCCTAACCTCTGGTATTATAAAACTTACCCCACTATACTCCTCCTATGCTTGCTTTTTATTATAAGCACGTAAGTTTTCCCACCAGTGGAGTATTCCATTGTGTGGGAGAAAGCACATTGATTTCCATTTTCATATAATTTTATTGTTGAGAGATGTTGGTCACATGTGCCACAGAGAAGAGAAAAGCTCACCAAGATGGTAGGCCTTCATTTCCTGAAAGAGCAGAGTTTAGCCTCCTTGTGAGAGACTGACACCCAGCTAGCACACTCCAGTTACTTTATTCAAATGCCATACAAGATTAATCGGGGCTGGGAAAGGTTCCAACCACCAGTTATCTTTCCCTGATGCCCACACAAGCAGACAACCCACACGAATCTCAGTCCCTTTTGATCATGGCTAGCCATAATCAAAAGAAAGAACTCCAGGTTTGCCAGGAGTGCCTTACAATCAAGGTCAGTGCCACTGCAAGTTCTCCCATAGCATTAAGTGCAGATTCTCTTAAGACACAACATTTCTTCAAGATTCAAACAGTCTCAAAACAATTTCTCAGACTCTAGTGTACCTGCAATTTCTCATGTAGCAAAGGCCTTGTTGAAACATTTCACCCAAAACCAGACACAAAGGCTTCACTATACATCTTATTAAAACCCAGATACAAAGGCTTTACTATACATTTACTACATTTTATGGATTATGAGAATAAAATGTATTATTCTCTAACATTTTACCAACATTTCCTTAATATGCACAATCTCATCCTCAGAGTTCCTTTATACTAAATCAAGACAAAACTTTATAGAACTAACTTTTCCAGAAGAGACATAAACTTATTGTTGAAATATTTTATAATCTATCCATTTTCACAAATGGTATATAATAGCTAAAAGAATAATTATAATGTAATACGAAGTTATTGCACAAAGATGATAGGCTTCTGTTGTATAGCAATTTCCTCTCAATTGAAACATTACCTACAAGATGGTGGAAAATCACTAATAACACCCAGAAAGTAACAATTCACAAGTCTCAGAATGTTCTTTAAACTAACAAGATTCACAGGGTCCTCCCAAAGATAACAGTAAAAACAAAAACCAAAAAACCATTGGAGGATGATATATAAATATCAGAGGTATTTAATCATTTCAAATTCTTCATTATTATAGTATCCTGAATAAAAGTAAAAGAAATTGCCTTAGTTTGTGGACTTTTAAGACAAATAATTTTTTGTCTTCACACTTGTTTACTTGTCAACAGCTTTCACTATGCTTCTATATACTGTGTTGTGATTATACCAAGGATATTTTAAGTGGTATGAACTATAGCAATAATTCTGAAAACTCAAATTATCTCAATATCTTCTCAAGACACATTTTAGTTATATCTTCAGTATGCTTATTTAAAATAGCATTCATAGCTGGGCCTGGTGGTATAAACCTGGAATCACTGCTATTCATTAAGCCAAGACAGGAGGGAAACAATTTAAGCCAATCCTAGGCAACTGAGTGAGACTCTGTCTAAAGCTAAAAAGTAAGAAGAGATTCAGGGATGTGGCTCAGTAGTACCGTATTTATCTAATATGTCTGAGGCTCAAGCTACAATCTCTGTTAGCACTAAATAATGAGTAAATAAGTAATACAGAAACTAACAAATCGCCATCATTTGTAACCCAGAGAGGACCTTGATCTTGAGATAGATGGTAAACATTCACAAAATGGCAGCAAAGCAGATGACTCATAACTGCCTAGAAGTGAGAGGAAGCAAAGAAAATATGACAGCTGAGTTGAGTGTTTTTTTAGAGAGGAGGCTTGTGAAAGAATATTTGAACAGAATATTCACCTCTATGCACAAGTCACATGGAAACAAAATATTGCACTGAGAAAAAATACTGCCATAGATATTGCTTGCTTAATCTATACTACAGTCTCTGGACAAAATAGCAAGCAAGATATACTCATCACCAAACTCAGCATTTTCACAGCGACCTTCAACCTTCCTTTCTCTTTCTGATCTTCTCTAGACATCTAAGATGCTCATCAGACATGACAGAACTGTACTGGAGTGTTGTAAAGAACCAGACTTGAGGGTTGTTTTCCAAATATCCCCACACCTTAAGAGACTAAGAATCACCACTTTGAACCAAATGATCTCCCACGTGGTATTACAGTAAATTCACCAGATTAAAAACCTTTGTTCGAACAAGGGTAACTAGTGCATGCTGCATTATTCACTACTGAAAACTCCTTTCTTGATTGGTGGAGAAAAATTTCCCCTGAGACAAGTATGCTGTTGAATTGTGGTCAAGTACGTTGGTGTACTCTTGTGAGAATAGGAGAAAAATTCAGGACATGTGCATACATTTTGTCACCTGTCCTCTTGTAAGTCGGTGAGTGTCTTTGAAGACATGAATACTTTACAATATGCATATTGTCCACAGGCATGATGATTCATTCTCTTTTCCCAATAAAATCCATCCCTTTATTTTAAGGAAATGTATAAACATTTGTTCAAACAGACTACAACCCTTGATGAAACTTTCCCATAGCTTTATTGTCTAAAACAAATTAAACACTTAGGTTGACAAACAGGAGAGTTCCTAGCACAGATTTTTCTTATAAAGTAATCTACTTAGTTTTAATTTTATACTATCTTTTATAATTTTATCTATACCATTAAATTAAACTTTTAATTATTTAGGACTCATTAGTATTTTATTTCTCTTATTTGGAACATGCAGGTTTTGAAAAACTGGGTGGCTCCCACTCAGTGCCATATGATCTATGGCCTCCTCCCTCAGGCTTCATAATGTAGATTCATGTTTTAAATTTGACACATAGTTGCCCATATTTATGGAATGAACTGTGCTTTTCTGATATGCTTATGCTGCATAATGATTACATCAAGGTAATTATTGACTCCAGCACTTCACACATATATCACTTCTTTGTAGTAAGATGAAGTCACTCTAAAGCAGTGGTTCTCAACCTTCCTAATGCTATGATCCTTTAATACAATTCCTCAAGCTATTATGATCCCAACCATAAAATTATTTTTACGCTAATTCATAACTGAGAATTTTCTATTGTTGTGAATTGTAATGTAAATACCTGTCTTTTCTTATGGTCTTAGGTGACCCCTATGATAGGGTAGTTCGATCTCACAGAAGGGGTCATGACCCACTGGTTGAGAACCACTGTCCTAAATCTTTTATTTTACATATTTAGAAGTAAAAAACATTTATTGTATTATGAAATATAATGACAGACATATATGTATTTAAAACCATTTCCCATCTTGTCAGAATTTTGTGGGATATGGGACCTGCTTCAGATTGTCCACAGTGGCTGATTGTAATATGTCTCATGCTAGGGCAGGGGCATGATTTTTTTCCAGCTACAGATAGTTTAATTCTGGGGATTCTGGAGAAGGTATAAAGGGGAGAGCCCTAGAGGGCCTGTAGTGGCTACTTCTCCCCCTGCTGCAGCCCCAGCTGCTGTTGGTCCCTGCTGTTGGTGGTTCTTGCTGCAGCTGGTTCTTGTGACTTCTGGTTCTTGTTGCTGCATTTGCTATTGCTGGATTTCTGGGTTGATGGTTTGCTGGTTTGATGAAGATTGGCCTTGCCCCAAGGAACCCAATGGCTCTAATCATCAGGAAGTAGTCCAAAGAGGTCTACAGCCCCTTTCTCCTCTAACCTTTCTTTATTACCTAGTGTTGGGAGGCTGAAAGGTATTGAGGTGGAGAAGTGTGGTAGATACAAGAACCAAATAAAATAGACTTTAAAAGATGTGCCTATACCTTCTATTGTTCTCTCTTATCCCCTCCACTGAAACTTTTCTGTCCTATAAGATATATGTGATCAATATTTTATTTATGTATTTATTCTCTTTACATACTGATCACAGCCCCCCTCTCCTCCCTGTCCCTCACAACCTCCTTCCCCCATACCCTTCTTTCCTTCTCTTCAGAGAAAGGGAGGCCTCCCATGGGTACTAACCAACCCTGGCACATCAAATCACAGCAATAATAAATGCATTCTCTCCTGTTGAGGCCAGACAAGGCATTCAACTAGGGGAAAAGGATCCAAAGGCAGGCAACAGAGTCAGAGACAGACCCAATTCCAATTGTTAGGGGACCCACATAAAGACCAAGTTGCACATCTGCTACATATGGGCAGGGAGCCTAGGTCCAGCTCATGCATGCTCTTTGGTTAGTGATTTAGTCTCTGTGAGCCCCCATGGGCCCAGGTTAGATTACTCTGTAGGTCTTCTTGTGGTATCCTTGATCCCTATAGCTCCCTCAATTCTCGCACCCCACACACACTCTTTCACAAGTCTCCCTGAATTCTGCCTATAGTTTCCATCAGATGCTGTAGGTCTCTGCATCTGTTTCCATTAGCTGCTGGATGAAGGCTCTCAGATGACAGTTATGCTAGGCTTCTGTCTGAAGGATAGCAAAGTATCATTAATAGTGCCATGGGTTGGCTCTCTCCCATGGGATGTGTCTCAAGTTGGGCCAGTCATTGGTTGGCCATTCCCTCAATCTCTGCTCCATCTTTATCCTGGCATATCTTGTAGGCAGGGAAAATTTGGGTCAAAGGTTTAGGCTCCTAGGAGTCTATGGGGGGGGGGGTGACCCTAGGTGAGACTCCTAGCAGCAGGGGTGGGGGTTATGGAACCTGAAGTAGCCACATCCTATATCATGTGCTTACTTTTTAAAGAACTTCTAGAAACACAATTCTGCATAGTGTAAATGGTTTGATAAAGACTTCTGTAAGGAAGACTTTTCTTCAAAGTATGACATCCAGGAATCATAAAAGAATTTAAGAGTATTTTGTATTTCTGTGACTCTGACCATCTTTACTCATGTTCCTCTAAGCACAGACATACTTCAGAGATAAAGTGCTGTTTTAAATTATAATTTTTAGATAACAAAATTAAACTTCTGAAAATCGTGTTTTATGTTTTTGTAAAATTATTGGGTTGGAATAAGTAATTTGAATAAGATTTTAATTTTTTCTCTTATTTGATGGAATTTAAGGCATATAAATTATGGTGCAAGAGTAGACATAGCAAACTAGAACTGCACATATAACTTTATTAAAATGAGATGTGCTCCTACAGTGCTTTTTAAGAGAGCAGAAAGTTAGCTACCCCTCCTGCAACAATCCTGTCCTACATACCTATACCTCTTCCTATTTACAGCCCCACCCCATTATACTAGTTCCCCCCTTTATATTGCCTGTGCTCTACTATTCCCTTTCTTAAGATTGCTCCTCCTCCTCCTCCTCCTCTCCAATGTTCTCTGTCTCCTCTGGAGGTTATTCAAATTAAGCACACAAATCTGAAGATGCAATGATAAGATGCACATATGCATGAGAATGCGTGCTACGGAACCATGATACCTCACTCAGCGTAATGCTTCCAGTGGATGGTCACATACACAGAGATATATGGACAGCACATATATGGAGATAGCTGCTTACAAAATCTGAAAAATGACATATAGTTAATTGGGGATAGATCTGGTTCTGGGAGGAGTTAAGGGAGAAATTTGTGGTGAATATGACCAAAATACATTTGATGAAATTCTTAAATAATTGATAAAAATATTTTTCATAAAGTAAAAAAGAGGGTCACCTGTGTACTTCATGCATTCAGTTCTATTTTCATCCAATAAACTACATTGTATTGTCCAAAGTAGCTGAAATTCAAATAAGTGTGACATTGAGAAAAATAAATATGAGTGTAAGTAACTACAATACTACTTGTAGCCTTTTACAATAATATGTTTTGCAAAAGTCTTCAAGTTATATGTGAAAAGCAACTGTCTGCTAATAGCAATGACAACTTTCTTCCTAGAACTGACCAAAAAGTCTTCAGAATGAAATCAGAGATAGAAGTTTAAGTACAATAAGGAAATGTAAAACCATAAGAGGGTCATGAAACCTCAGCCCTACCTATTCTAGGAATCTTACTTGAACCCCAACTTAGCTTGCTCTAAGTGTACTATTTGAACCCAATATGAGCCTGCTGTAAGGACAGTACTTAAACCCTATCTGAGTCTGTTCTATGGACAGTGTTTAAATACCACTGCAGTCCATTCTAGAACAGAACTTGGATTTATAAAGAATAGAAGTGTCAGGAAATGATGTTAGAAAAGCCAGTCTTGACGCAGCCTGTCCAGTGCACTCATATCTATCAACATTGCGACTCACAGTGGGGGTAATAAGAAGTCTTCCTATATGGGACATAGTGTGTGATCCAGACAGTTCTTCAAAATGGCAGTGCTTATGCTCCTGTGGGAAAGACATGCCAAGGGAAAGAGTCGAGTAGAAAACATAAATTTTGTAGGACAAGCAGAAAATAACAAAAACTGATGTTGTTTATTCTTTCAACAGCAATATCTATAACACTAAAAAGTTACTATCAAATTGGTACCTATAAGTGTTTGTTGGGCTTGTGAAATATGCAGACAATAGAAATAAGAACACAGATATGAGGTAAAATGATGGAATCCATTGATTTAGTTATATGGGCTGAAAGGGAGAAGAAAGACAAGATCCACTCTGGGATTTCAAGACTGAATTGACAGGCATATTCTATATGTCTTATTTGTGAAGCACCTCACATTACACAGCTATGTATTCCTGGTGACCAGGATATTTTATCATTGTCTAATACCATAATTACAGACATAAGACATCTTCTGTTGCAATCTGAGTATTGTTGGTATATATATATATTTGGTTGGTTCCTGTCCATATTGATTTTTAATACATGGTAATTCAAGATCACAGACAATAAACACACTTTAGAATCCTGAAAAGTTGATTATTTAATTGTAAAAGAGCAGTTATACACATTGAAGAATTTTGCTGCAATGATAATATTTCTAATTCATATATCCAAACCACAAATGCCAAGGAATCTAATTTACATAAAAATCTGTAGTAATTATAAGTAAATAGTTTTATTCTTTAAAAATTATTATGTATTGTGTGTGTGAGCATGCTCACTCATGCACACGCACACCTGTGCATATGCACCTGAATGTCATTGCAAGTCATGAAGGTCAGAGACAACCTGAAAAACTTGGTCCTCTCATCCCAACATGTCAGGCCCATAAACTGAACTCAGCCTGGCAAAATGTACCTTAACCTGCTGCCCTATATCTCCAAACCTAAGATTTCTCTTTATTTTTATTTATGTGTTGCAAGGTAAGGTTTAGATGGTATGTGGGTATGGTGTCCTGGAAGATCAAAAGAGGACAGGGAATCACCTGGAGTTGGAGTTACAGGTGGGGGCTGCCCTATGGCTCCCAGCAAGGTTACACTTTTGGTTTCAACATGGCTGATTACTTTAACACGTCTTTTTTCCTTTCTTTCTTCTTTCTTTCTCCCTTCCTTTAATTCATTCATTTGTTCTTTATAATAAAGTCTATCTTTTTAAAATTCCTTTCTTCTTCTTACCTTCCTTCCTTATTTTTTTCCTGAATTGAGGGCTAAACCCAGGCCCTTATGCTTAATAGACAAGTACTCCATCACTGACAAAAATCACTAACACACTTATTATTCTTTAGATTGGCTCTCAACCTATAGATCTTTACGGAGGTTATCATTATGCTGCCCTGAAACTCACCATGTAGCCTGGGCTAATTTAGATTCATGCCACTCTCCTTTCCTCAGCTGTTCAGATTTGATGAGCCTCCAATCCAGCCTATTTCATTGTATTTTTATTTTTTTAAATTTATTTATTGCTTCAGGTTACATCTCCATCATAGTGTCCTCTTTCCACCCTTCCCAATCCTGCCCTCCCACCCTCTACCCCCTAACCCTTCCATCCCACTACTCTGGAGTGGAGTGACCCTACTTAACATTCCACCCCAGTTCAGCAGTCATATGAGGGCCAAGAGTCTCCTCATACACTGGAGGCCTACAAGGCAGTACCACCAGGGAAAAGTGTCTCAATGATAGGAAGAGAAAACAAACAAACAAAAAAGTCTATGTCCATGTTCCCTTTGGTGCATTGGTTGTAGTATAGATATCCTGTACTATATAGCTAAAATCCGACTATAAATGAGTAGATGTCATGTGCATCCTTCTGAGTCTGGGTTAGCTCACTCAAGATGAGCTTTTCTAGTTCCTTCCATTTGGCTGCAAATTGCATAATTTCCTTGTTTCTGATAGCAAAGTAGTATTTCATTGTGTAGATGTACCATAGTTTTTTCTTTTTTTTTTTATTTCTTCAAGTTACATCTCAATCGCAGTCCCCTCCCTATTCCCCCTCCAGTCCCACCCTCCCACGCTCAACCCCCCATCCTCTTCCCTTTTTTTTTTTTTTAAGTTTAGGGTATATCTTATTTCACCCTACAGTTCCTCTTTTCAGTCAAACAAATGGTTCTTTCTCTTATAATAATAGATACAATACAAAACAACAGAGGTAATTAGGCCACAGTTATGAGGGTTGTATGGCTTAGCTTACATTCCCAATGTCCAGTCCATATTTTTTTGGCACCTGACTTTAACATTCTACTATCTAACCATCTCCATGAGTTTAAAGTTCTATATCTAACTCAACATTCATACTAACTTGCAACACAATTTTAAAAGCATCTTCTTAGATCTATAACAGTCTCTTGACTCCTAAACAACTCAAAATTTAATAATGAGATTCTAGCTATCTGGTTCTTCAACCACCTCAGAGACCTGAGAGGTATAAATATATCTGATTTTATAGGAAGTACAAGGTCTGCAGCTTCCAAAACTAAGAAATGACATACCAGTGGCTGCCTGGACAGTTCCCATTTTCTCTCCATACATTACAGCATCCATCTTCAGTCGTTTGGCTCCATTCCTCAGAAAGACATTGATTGTAGAGCAGGGGTTATGAAGGACTTACCTACCCTGTCTTGGCAGAGCTAGGCTGTCGACTTACCTGCTTCCAAGTTTTGTCCTTTTTGGACAGCATTCTGTCTACAGTTGAAGCAAGGGGTTTTTCTTGCCAAGAGATAGGCTTGCCACTAATTCAATCATCTCCCACTGGAGATGCTTCGATGCTCATCTTCTATTTGGAGTAGAATAGGGGGTGCTGTCAGGAGTTGATATGTCTCGATATAAAAAAAAATCTAAAGTTACGAAAACATGTTTGAATGCCATATTCTGCAGATCTCTTGAGGTTTTTGAAGAGGCCCTATCTATCTCTTATATTAGGATAAGCAGATGTTGCTTGTCTCTTAGCAGCTTTATTTCTGATTAGCTTAGCAAGTAACTGTAATAGGCTGTCTTAGTATCTAACAAAATGACCGGCTTGCATAACTATTAGTTTGCATTTCTTAATTATCCTAAATAGTTTATGACAATTAGTAGTAAAAGACTGCAACATCACATTTCATTTTTTTTCTTTACCTCCTAATCCTTCCACCCCATTTCTCTGGGGTGAGGTGTCCTTATATAACAGTCCCTCAACTCAGTTGAGAGGTCGTATGAGGGCCAAGAGCCTCCTCATTCATTGGGGGTCTACGAGGCAGTACCACCAGTGAAAAGTGTCTCGTTGCCCGGGAGAGAGAACTAAAAAACAAACAAACAAATAAGCAGACAAACAGATAAAAAAGAATAAAAAGTAGAAAAAATATATAAAAAATAAATAGAAAAATAAAAATAAAAAATAAAAAGTCTATGTCCAAGTTCCCTTCGGTGTGTTAGTTGTAGTATCGATACTATATAGCTAAAATCCTACTATAAGTGAATAGATGCCATATGCATCCTTCTGAGTCTGGGTTAGCTCACTCAGGATGAGCTTTGCTAAGAGACAAGCAACATCTGCTTATCCTAATATAAGAGATAGACAGGGCCTCTTCAAAAACCTCAAGAGATCTGCAGAATATGGCATTCAAACATGTTTTCGTAACTTTAGATTTTTTTTATATCGAGACATATCAACTCCTGACAGCATCCCCTCCCCTATTCTACTCCAAGTAGAAGATGAGCATCGAAGAATCTCCAGTGGGAGATGGTTGAATTAGTCCCAAGCTTATCTCTTGGAAGGAAAAGCCCCTTGCTCCAACTGTACACAGAATGCTGTCCAAAAAAGACAAAACTTGGAAGCAGGTAAGTCGACAGCCTAGCTCTGCCAAGACAGGCTAGGCAAGTCCTTCATAAACCCTGCTCTACAATCAATGTCTGTTAGAAAAACGGGGCCAAATGACTGAAGATCAATGCTGTAATGTATGGAGTGAAAATGGGAACTGTCCAGGCAGCCACTGGTATGTCATTTCTTAGTTTTGGAAGCTGCAGGCCCTGTACTTCCTATAAAATCAGATATATTTATACCTCTCAGGTCTCTGAGGTGGTTGAAAAACAGATAGCTAGAGTCTCATTATTAAATTTTGAGTTCTTTAGGAGTCAAGAGAGTGTTATAGATCTAAGAAGGTGCTTTTAAAATTGTGTTGCAAGTTAGTATGAATGTTGAGTTAGATATAGAACTTTAAACTCATGGAGACGGTTAGATAGTAGAATGTTAAAGTCAGGTGCCAAATACATATGGACTGGACATTGGGAATCTACGCTAAGCCATACAACCCTCATAACTGTGGCCTTATTACCTCTGTTGCTTTGTATTGTATCTATTATCATAAGAGAAAGAGCCATTTGTTGTACTGAAAGGGGAAACTGTAGGGGGAAATAAGGTATACCTTAAACTTGGAAAAAAAAAGGGAAGAGGATGGGGGGTTGAGGGTGGGAGGGTGGGACTGGAGGGGGGAATAGGGAGCGGGCTGCGATTGAGATGTAACTTGAAGAAATAAAAAATAAAGAAAAAAAGGGAGAAAGGATAAAGAAAAAGAAAAAAACAAATAAGGCTGCTATGAACATAGATGAGGCAACCTCCTTGTGATTCGGGGGGAGTCATTTGGATGTATACCCAGAAGTTGTATGGCTGGGTCCCAAGGCAGAGCTATTCCAAGTTTTCTAAGATATCGCCAGACTGACCTCCATAGTGGTTGCACAAGCCTGCACTCCCACCAGCAATTCAGGAGTGTTCCCCTTTCTCCACACCCTTGTCAGCATGTGCTGTCATTTGAGCTTTTGATCTTAGCCATTCTGACAGGTGTGAGATGGAATCTCAGAGTTGTCTTGTGTTGCATTTCTCTGATGGTTACGGATGCTGAGCATTTCTTCAAGTGTCTCTCAGCCATTAGATATTCCTCCTTTGTGAATTATCTGTTTAGCTCTTTTACTCATTTTTAATTGGATTATTTGGTTTCTTGGCATTTAATTTCTTGAGTTCTTTGCAAATTTTGGATATTAGCCCTCTGTCAGATGTGGGGTTGGTGAAGATTTTTTCCCAATCTGTAGGCTGCCGTTTTGTTCAAATGACAGTGTCTTTTGCCTTACAGAAGCTTTTCAGTTTCATGAAGTTCCATTTATTGATTGTTGGTCTTAGGTCCTGAGCTGTTGGTGTTCTGTTCAGGAAGTTGTCACCTGTGCCAATGATTTCAAGGGTTTTTCCCACTTTCTCTTCTAGTAGATTTAGTGTGACCGGCCTTATGTTAAGGTCTTTGATCCACTTGGACTTAAGTTTTGTACAAGGTGATAAGTATGGTTTTAATTTCAATCTTTTCCAAGTGGACAACCATTTGAAGATGCTGTCCTTTTTCCATTGTGAGGTTTTGGATTCTTTGTCAAAAATTATGTGACCATAAGTGTATGGGTCCATTTCTGGGTCTTCAATTCAATTCCATTGATCCCTGGTCTGTTTCTATACCAGCACCATGCTCTTTTTATTACTATTGCTCTGTAGTACAGCTTGAAATCTGGGATAGTGATACCTCCAGATGCTTTTTATTGTACATGATTGATTTAGTTATTCTGGGCTTTTTGTTGTTCCATATGAAGTTGAGTATAGCTTTTACCAGTTCTATAAAGAATTGTGTTGGTATTTTGATAGGAATTGCATTGAATCTGTATATTGCTTTTGGTAGGATGGCCATTTTTATTATGTTGATCCTGCCTATCCATGAGCATGGGAGATCTTTCCATCTTCTGATGGCCTCTTCAATTTCTTTCTTCAAGGGCTTGAAGTTCTTGTTGTACAGGTCCTTTACTTGGTTGGAGTTACCCCCAGGTATTTTATAATGTTTGTGGCTATTGTGAATGGAGTTGTTTCCCTAATTTCATTCTCAGCCCATTTCTTTGTTGTATAAAGGAGGGCTTCTGATTTTTTTATTTAATTTTGTATCCAGCCACCTTGCTGAAGGTGTTTATCAGCTGTAGGAATTCTCTGGTGGAATTTGGGGTCACTTATGTATGCTATCATATCATCTGCAAATAGGTATAATTTGATGATGGTGTAATATTAAGCATTCTAAATGCTTCAAGTTTCTCTCCATTTACTTTGATGTTGGCTACTGGCTTGTTGTATATTGCCTTTATTATTTCCAGATATGGTCCTTGTATGCCCGTTCTCTCCAGAACTTTTAGCATGAAGAGATGTTGGATTTTGTCAAATGCTTTTTCCACAGCCTGTGAGATAATCATGTGATTTTTTTCTTTCATCTTGTTTATGTGGTGAATTACATTGATGGATTTTCATATGTTGAACCATCCCCGCATTCCTGGGATGAAGACTACTTGATCATTGTGTATGATACTTTTGATGTGTTCTCAGATTCGGTTTGCTAGTATTTTATTAAGTATTTTTGCATCTGTGTTCGTGAGGGAGATTGGTCTGAAGTTCTCTCTCTTTGTTGGGTCTTTGTGTGGTTTAAGAATCAGGGTAAATATTCATCAAGAGGACATCTCAATATTGAACATCTATGCCCTAAATACAAAGGCACCTAACTTTTGTAAAAGAAACTCTCCTAAAACTTAAATCGCACGTCAATCCCCACACATTAGTAGTGGGAGACTTCAACACCCCACTCACCACAATGGACAGATCATCAAGACAGAAACCAAACAGAGAAATAATGAGTCTAACAGAGATCATGAACAAAATGGACCTAACAGATATCTACAGAACGTTTCACCCAAACACAAAAGAATACACCTTCTTCTCAGCACCCCATGGAACCTTCTCCAAAATCGATCATATAGTCGGTCACAAAGATAGCCTCAACAGATACAAGAAAATTGAAATAACACCTTGTATCTTATCAGACCACCAAGGAATAAAGCTAGACTTCAGCAGCAACAGAATCAACAGAAAGCCTACACACACATAGATATTGAACAGCTCTTTCCTGGATGACTACTGGGTCAGGGAAGAAATAAAGAAGGAAATCAAAGACTTCTTAAAAACCAATGAAAATGAAGGTACAACCTACCCAAACCTATGGGACACAATGAAAGTTGTGCTACAAGGAAAGTTCATAGCACTAAGTGCCTTCAAAAAGAAAATTGTGACAGCACATATTAGCAAATTATCAGCCAAACTGGATGAATTGGGAAAAAAAAAGAAGCAAATACTCCCAAAAGGAGCAGAAGGCAGGAAATCATCAAACTTAGGGCTGAAATCAACAACTTAGAAACAAAAAGAATAATACAAAGCATCAATGAAACCAAGAGTTGGTTTTTTGAGAAAATCAACAAAATAGACAGACCCTTAGCTAAATTAACTAAAAGACAGAGGGAAAAAACCCAAATCAACAAAATCAGAAATAAAAAGGGAGAAATAACAACAGACATTGAGGAAATCCAGAGAATATTTAGGTCCTACTTTAAGAATCTATACTCCACCATATATGAAAACTTAAGTGAAATGGACAATTTTCTTGATAGATTCCACCTACTGAATTTAAATCAAGATCAGGTTAACAGATTAAACAGCACTATAACCCCTAGGAAAATAGAAACAGTCCTTAAAAATCTCCCAGCAACAACAACAACAACAAAAAAGCCCAGGGCCAGATGGTTTTAGCACAGAATTCTACCAGACCTTCAAAGAAGAGCTAATACCAATACTCTTCAAACTCTTCCACAAAATAGAATCAGAAAGAACATTGCCAAACTCATTGTATATTTATATTTTTATTGTTATTTGGGAATTTCACATCATGAACCCCTAGTCTAGGTCCTCCCAGGTCCACTCCCTACCCTTATGACCTTGCCCACCCAAGAAAAGAAAAAAAAAGAAAAACAATTCCAATTTGTAGTTGTCCATATACTCAATGGAGCATGATTAAACTCCAAGTACCTAGCCCCTTAAAGTAAGCTAACTGCTTCCCTACCCACATACCCTTCTGTAGCAGTCAGTTGTGGAGAGATATACTTCAGAATCTTTATTACAATTTTTAAGACTTCTCTTCAATGGCTTTCTGTCTAGACTGTTACTTATTGGAGAGGTGTTGGGGGTGGGGGTCATATAAACCTTCTCTGTCCCTGTTTCTCATCTGTAAGTCTGCAGTCATCAACACAATTGCAAAAGTAGCTTCCTTGCTCTTTACAGTCAGCAGGAACACAGATAATATATTCATACATGGTTTCTGAAGATAGTGCAAACCACAGACATCTACATGGTCTTTAGAGTTAGTGTGTGCTACTGACCTAAACATGGTCTCCAGTGGCAGTACAAACCACAGACAGCAGCAACATGGCATCCTGCTGCTGCAGGGCCCACGGGTACCATCACAGCCCTCAGTGGCAGTATAGGCTTCAGGTTGCAGCCTAGGCCATTCACAGCAACATGCCCCTCAGTAGTAGCACAGCTCACTGACAACAGCATGGGTTCAGGCTACAGCACAGACCATGAACACCTGCATAGCCTTCTGTGGTAACATGGCCCATGGACATTGACACAGCCCCTGGGTGCAGTGAGATCATTTACCCAACTACGTCCCCTATCCTCAATGGCAGTGTGAACTGGAACATCATCATGGCCTCAAGTGGCAGTACAAGCCACTCAGATCAATAAGGCCCCTAGCAGCAGCATGGTCCATAGACATGGCCTCAGGGTATACACAGACCACAGACATCCACGTGTCCTTCAGTGGTAACACGGGCCATGAGCCAGACATGGCCCTTGGCACCAGCATGGACCACAGATATCAATATGTCCTCTAGTGCTGGTCAACCCCAAAACTCTAGCTTATTTTATTTGATAGTAGATCTCCTTTGTAACAGAATCATCAGACAAAAACATCAGAATGCCTCCCAACATGTTACTTCTGGAACTACGGGCATGTCCCCAAAAGACTGATAACGAGAATTCAAATTTGTGTTCTCTAAGCAGACTCATCACCACCAGTGAATACAGATCTGGACAGATGGAGACAAAGGTCACAAATGGTGGACACATGAAGATTTTCTTTGAAGCTCAACCCATTTCAGCAAGAAATAGTGGTGCTCCTGTGAAAACTCATTCATGTTAGAAAACGAAAGCTAGGGTCCAAGTATGAAGAAACCTTCAGATAGATTTTGAACAAATAACAATGACATAATGATTCTTGTTGTGGGACTTTGCTTTTAGACTTGAGATTTCAGTTAGAGTCTCAATTACTTGCACATAAAGATTTGAAAGCTAACAGCAATGGGAATGAGGCAAGTCACACAGGTTTTTGTTTCCTCTTAAATATTCTACTAGAAATGCTTACAAGGCTCACTCTTAAAGATGTTCACACCTACTGAAGGTAACTATGTAGAGTATATCAAGGAGCTTGCAGAAAGTCTCTCTTGACTTTCTGCAAAGTCAGAAGCATCAAAGATGAATGAAAATGGATTGTACAAGGCAAGGGTGAAATGAAGCTATGCCCTGCACCCTGCTTCGTTAGCCGCTTCAGGAAAGCAGAAATCAAGCCATCATTCACTAAATCTTATATCAGTACTTTTGTTTCTATATTCAGCCAAAGGGCTCCAATTTTTATCATGGACTTGAGAAACAGATGGAGATTTCTGAGAGTTAATTTCTTAATGAACTGTTGTACGTATCTTTCTTATCCTACTATACTAAGAATGAAAGGGAATGAAAGTGTGCTAACAAATGTAACTGGCCTGCAATGATAAATATAAGGCAATGGTTATAAGGTTACACTCAGTTAGTGAAGGGCTGTGTATCTGAGAGTGCTGCCTCTTTTCAGTCTGACATCTGGAGAGACTATATGTTAAACACACACAATCATGAGAAATATTTGGGATAGAGAAGCAATGCCCCAAGTCATCTATCACTACTAATGGGAATTAACCAGAGTAATAGGTTACCAGAAGATAGTTTAATAAAAAGTGTTAGTCCTTTAATGTTAGGAATAGAAATTAATCTTTATATTTTCTTAGAATAAAAGAATTAGGAGAAGTCCGAGAGACTATGGTGCACACAAATGGTTGGCCAGCTGTGGTTCACAGGTTTAATCTGGCTGAATGTCTGTTTTTCTAAATATAATTTAATAGAATATCTATCTTCACTGGTTTAAATGTAGTCTGTGTCTGCTAATGGGAGAGTTGAATGCTCAAGACCAAAGTCCCACAAAATGTATCTGTTTCTAATTTAATATCTTTATGTGATGGCTAGTTTTGTGCCAACTTGACATGAGCTATAATCACATGAAAGGAGGGAACCTCAATTGAGAAAATGCCTCCTGTAATGGTGTCAACGCTCATGGGCAAGCCTGTGGCGCATTTTATTGATTGATGATTAATGTACATAGGCCCATCCACAAGGGGTGATGCCATTTCTGGGCTACTCATTCTTGTTGCTGTAAGAAAGCAGGCTAAGAAAGCCATAAGAACAAACCAGCAAGCAGTATTCCTCCATGGCCTCTGCATCATTTCCTGTCTCCAAGTTCCCGCCTTGAATTCCTGCCCTGACTGTCCCTGATGGACTACAAACTGTAAGATGAAATAAACCTTTTCCTCCCCAAATGGATTTGGTCGCAGTGCTATCATAGCAATGGTTATCCAAACTAAAGTATTTTATTTCAAAGAAAGTAAAATTAAGGCCTGAAGAGATAAACTAACATTTCAAAATACACATTTAACCTGCCCAAGTTGTTATGAATATCTGTGAAGAAATTAATATCATAAAGCAGTAAAAACTAAAACCCTGAGGAAGGGAGGGTGGAATCATTACTTGCTGTGCTAGGTTGTGAAAGCATATTGTGTCTTGAATAATTTGTAGAAGATCCTAAGGAGAAATAAGAGTATAATCAGAGACAAACATGAGATAACGTAAAGTACTATCCTTCAGACATTCCTACAAAATTAGGAAAGTTTGTGGGAAAGATAAATGTAGCAAACATAGAATTAAAAGCTTAGTTAGTGACAGTGAATATGTGAATTAATAGAACTTGTGGGACAGAGAAAACACATGGGTCATCAGAAAAATGTTCTAATAAAAGTTCAACCAGTCACATCTTACAGTCCTGTTTCTTGTATCCTGCCATATAATGAACAAAGTTATTACAAAGAAGGGCTGGATAAGAATAGTACTTAATGTGTATATTTTATAGAACAGGATAAATCAAACTTGTCACTTAATGTCAGAAGTAGTATTCTTATTATATACAAATTTTGGTGGGATTTTGTGCATCTTTTTTCTTTTTGTTACAGCATAGACTTGAGCAGAACATCTCATTGTTCTTTTTGAAGTACACCTTAATAAAATAAAATTTTCTGTGCAGAGAACAAATTGTAAGTTGCCATAGTAACACATTCCCTTAACAAAACCTCCTGGCTTGTTCATTCAAGATCTGTCTTATATGTATTCCTTATGTATAAACAGCATAAAATACAAGCTTAACATTCTGATAGATAACCTTGTGTCACGTGCTTAAACAAACATAGAGTGCTTGTGGTGGCACAGTTTTCTGAAAATAGATCTTGATCTCAAAGAGACTGAACTTTGCATCCGATTTAATGATATCCTATGAGATAATTTTAAGACTTTGTATTTGTCTTGCTGTCCTACTGTGTACTCAGCTTGTTTAAATTTAAACTGCCTCCAAGAGAACAATGTAAATAACTTTATTATGGATTGGATTTCCCATACAATCTGCATTTATAACACAAGTTCAATGTATGACTTTATCATTAGGTTGTTTACTCTTCTATGCCTCTGACACAAGATTGTGTGTGTGTGTGTGTGTGTGTGTGTGTGTGTGTGTGTGTGTGTAGGACATGTCAGTTCTTTCCCATACCATATTTTCCATGCTCTTCAATAAATAAATAAATAGCAACACCCTTTGACCATATGAAAAGATAGAGATATCAGGTCCTTCCTGATACCCATTCAGAGAAAACTGTTTTTTCCTCGTCAAAGAATGGAATCTACTGATCTCCTCCGAAGACTAGAAGATCACATAGTGTTGTCTCCTCTCTTAAGAGTTTGCCTAACTGGCCTGCCAATCACCTGGCTAGGAGTCCATTCCTCACTAAATATAAATCACCTAAAGACATGCTAAGGAGAGGCGAGGATAATTACCTTCTTAATGAGATAATATACACACTTATCCTATAAATTTATCCTCAGCACCGTCACATACAAAGCATGGCAGAAAAGCATAACGTTTCCTTGTTTATTTCTGTCTTTTACTTTTGGATACTGGCTAAAAGCCTAAGCATACTTTCCCAGACACTCGGGGTTTTCTCACCCTTTGTCTGGGGCCATTCCACCTTACTCAGTGAAGTTGCCTATTTACCATGTAGCTGCTTATGGACATCACCAACTAAACTGCCCGTTTTCTTGGACTCTAACACTAAAAGGCACAGCTCTCTTTCTTCTGATCTGTTTCCCTCCTCCTGGCAGATTCCAAGACTATTGTTTGACTCTCCTCCTGTTTTTCTCTTACATTCTATGAAAATTATCAGCAAGCTTTCTTTCAAGTCAGTTTTGAAATTCTCTTATTAATGCGACTAAGAACTCAAAAAAAGAAAACTGGCTCCGTGGTAATGATAACCATTCTGACTGGAATGATATGAATGTCAATGCAGTTTCTTTGTGGTCTTCTAAAATCCTAGGCTTTAGGGTAGATACAGGTGGGGAGTGTTTAGGTTAATATCTGTGTTTCTCTTACTTATGGTTTGGTGCTAAGCCTGTGTTGGGAGTTTCTGCTGTCCACCAGAACTATCTTCATACTAGCAGCATCCTTTCCTTGCATACTAGACACCTCTTCTTGTCACACTTGCCTGTTGTCTGTAGGCTGTACAGTCCACCCACCCTGCCTATGTGTCCTGGTCTATACACACATAGAATGCTTCTGTTCCTATCAAGTGTGAATTGCCAGAGATTTGAGATGGGCAAGGGGACCTCAGACATTGAAATAAGATAGTATCTAACTTTTGTCAACCTGGTATGAATCAGTTGTCCTTTAAGAGAGAAGACTTGCAGGGTCAGCACTTGTGTTGGTTAGCACATTCACGAACCCTCAAAATACCTCATATTAAGGGATGAGGACAGAAACTTCCTCTTGGATTAATTAAACCAAGCCCAGCCCAGATATTTTAAAAGTTGAAAAAGTGTATAATGATCACCCTACTAGAGGACATATATCTTGTTTTAACCTTTACAGCAGGGCAGGGAGGACATGTGTTATCTCAGTGGATTATTCAAGAAAGCTCCAATACCAGCAAGTGATTAAATAACCTGAGATAGAGAGGACAGAACTGGCATTTCAATCCAAGAATGACTAAAGAACTCTTGTATTTTATGACGTACAGTACAATCACCATTAATCCTGTGCTTGAAATGATATGAAAAATCACACACATACATACTCATACTCTCACACACACATGCTTGCATACACACACTCAAACAATTATATACATGTGCACAAACATTCATACACCTATGCACACATGTATGCACACTCATACACTTGCACATACACTCATATACTTACACACATATGCACACACATTCATACACCTACATGCACATGCACACACACATGCACTTACATGTGCACACACTTAACAAACCACATTTTATGAACATCAACATGGTTTCACTCAGCTTCTAAGCGACATTCCACACTATGAAGCATTTTGTCTTCCTTAGAGTCCTCTTGCTCCAATATCTATCTGACATGAAATAGTCTAGCTTCCTTCTTCCTTATTTGATTGTTTCCCCACCTGATCTTTAAAGGCAGGGACTCTTCAGGATGGGCCTTAAGACCGCTATTATTTTCATAAGCAATGTATAGACAACCATCTAATATTCATAAGTGACAAAAAATTTCCTCATACTACTGACTCTACATAAAAAATTTAGTATCTATATTCTGGTCCTTCCAAAATATAATTTTAGTTTTTGAATAGTTATGTAGCTTTTATCAGACCTTTGATTTGATGAGGGCTAGAATTCTTCTCTGTGAAACTCATAGATAAAGCTCATCACTTAACCATTTGTTCAGAAAATATGATAGATAAGACATTTGTTAAATATAACAAAATAACAACTTGAAACATTATCTCTTTTAGTAATATGATACTATAGCTTCAATAAAATCTGTTCTACAGAGATGACAGTAAGGGAAAGTAAATACTTGTCATTTTTACTGTAATTATCTATAATTTCAAATATTGAATTTAATAACTGAATTCTATCAGTGATTCTTTTTTTTCTTTCTCAGACTAATTTAATTTACTTAATGTGATTATCTTCAGCTCCATCCCCTTTCCTGGCAGGGACATCACTACATTCTTCTTTATGGCAGTCAAGAAGTCCATTTTGAACACATACCACAGTTTCCTTATCCACTCTTCTGTTGATGAACATCTGCTGATGATGTTGGTTCTGTAACTTAGCTATTGTAAATTGTGCTATAGTTAACATCAAAGGTACCAGATACATTATGTCCATTCACTTTGTGCTCTTGTGGGTGGTGTTTTGTTACAAAAACTGCCAACAGTAACTACTGTTACTGTCATTGCCATCTGCTTAACTAGAATTCTCCATTCTCTACTGTCCAATGTCCTGAATACCATCATTACTCTATCTCTAACCTTGACTGTCCTAGGTACCCTATGCAAGAAGAAACACGAAGTATTTGTCCTTCTGTACCACACATATTTCATTCAGCATAATGGCCCCCCAAATTTCTCCATACATGAAACCCAAGCTTGTAACACTTGCATTTTTCCTCACTGGCCCTCATGGAAGCTTTAGCCTTGATTAGGATAATGGTCATGGCGGTATACAGGGCCACTCCACTCCGGACGAGTAGGAAAAAAGAAGGGAGAGGGGATAGATGGTGGAAGGGTGGACTGGGAGGGGTGGAAAGAGGACACTGTGATGGAGATGTAACTTGAAGTAATAAATAAACATTAAAAAAAGGATAATGGTCATGTTCTTACATGAGATCTCAGCATCCACACCTCAGATTTATAGAGGTATGGCATTCCTGCTTGGTTTTAAACAATACTGCAGTGTTGAGTCTGAGAGCAAAGTGTGGACAAACATTCCCTGCATTGTCTGTAGAGAAGCTTAGTAATTACAAGAGAATGACAGACATCTATCAGTGATTCTTGAGAAACATCTGCAAAATAAATACCCTTTATGCAATGCATTGTCAACTCTGGACTTAGAGTAAATCTCAGGGATATAGATAAACCATGACAGTGTGATTGGAATATAGGAAGTATGGGCTGGAATGAAACATCTCAAAGAATATTTTTTGTTGCTTAGATACAATATTTTCAGGTTTCAACATCTTGAAAACTAGGATTCATCTTGAAACCAAAATGATTCCTTAGTTTTTTTTTTCAGTGATCTATTCTAGTTAGGGGTATAGAAAATAATACAGTCTAATGTAAAAAGAAATAATTAATTAAACTGTTTAACCAGTATTTATTTTATTGTAATTGGTTCGGCGGCTGATAATCTTTAAGCAGACATTATAAATGAGCACACAGGACACCACGTGGATTTTAACAAGCCTTGGCCTGAGTTGTGCAATCCTAGCCCATCTAAGCTAGCTCTTAATTCTATTACCCAAATATGACCCCATATATACATATGTCCCCTTGGACTGCCATTTTCCACTATATGCAGATGTTCCTGGCCATGTGGAATGAGGTTCTTTTTCTAACCCATGCCATGTGTCTTCCTTCCTGCTGCTCGTGGCTGGAGTGCCTTCTTCTTCCTCCTGCTCTAATCCCAGGAAGTCCCACCTTTCTTTGTCTTTGCCCAATCTCAGGCCTCAGCATTTTATTTAACCAATCAAATTCAATGTAAGTTACAGACAGCAAACAGGACCAATTAATTAACATTTAGAATGCTTAACACTACCCCAACAGTCTAAAGATAAAGCTTTTGTTTTTAATGCAGCATCCACAAATAGAAACAAACAAAGAGATGTTAGGGCATAGAAGAGAAAGACATAAAATAAGAGTATTAGAAAAAAAGCATTCTAGATTTATAGTCATCCATCACTATCCTATGCTTAATACATAGGAAAACAGCCTTTATCAACTTCTGATAGAATCAGTTATGAATGTACTTGCTTTGCTTTCTGATTAGCTCCATTTTCATGTGAAGTTGAAACTTTAATAGTAAATATATCTATTAATAACTATAAGCATTTATAACAAATATAAACACTTATTACCTAACCACTAACCCTATTAATAACTATAAACACCTATTATCTAACCACTAACCCTAACCTTTTATAAGGATACAGTCTCTGGGACAGGTCGTCAGTCATAGGTCCTTTAGGGCACAGCCTCTGGGGCAGGTCCTCAACCATAGGTTCTTTTAGAGCACTTGGTCAACAGTCTTGCTATAGGAAGACTCAGGTGGAGATCCTTTAGGGTCATTGGCTATTGTACTGCTATAGTAGTTTCAATAGGCCCTACTTGGCCAGGTTGTCTTAGCCACTCTGCTGCTGCTGTTTCAACTCTCAGCTCAGGGCCAGCCAGCTGATGTTTGTTTCAGGCCACCATGGGACCTAGCTGAACTCAGAAAAAGTGCTGTGCCATGGGAACTAGCTGAACTCAGGAAAAGTCATTGGGTTTTTGCTGCCTTGCTGAGGCTTTCCTGCTTTCTAGCTTCTTTCCAACTCGGGGTAAAAGTTGTTCTTTCGAAGGATAAGAGCTGATTATATTTTTCCAGTTCTGTTTGAGATCTGCTTTTCAGTCTGCCTGCACTGGCTCCACCAGATGACACAAGCCACTTTGCATCTCCTAGTCTCTAGAGTGGGAACTCTTGGGCTCCACCCACTTCGTCCTTGATTAGGGTCTCTCCTGGTTTCACCTGACTTCAGACTAGTCTGGACTCTGCACATTTCATCTACTATTAGCAGCTGAAACAATGACAAGCCATAAACCTTTTTTAGTCCACATGCTGCCATGCCAAGTGCCCACAGATATCAGGCTGATATCATGGCCCCTTTTAAGAGACTGTATCAGATGCCCCAAGATACTCACTAAATGTAATTTATATTGAGCTAACTCCAATTACACTCATGACTGATATCAAATGTCTTAACAGGAAACAACTTCAAGGAAGAAGGTGAGATGGAAGAAAGTGAGATATGGCTTAAGAACACACAGTTCATCTTGGTGGCCAGGGCATAGCAGCCAAAGTGGCTCACACCTCCATTGGGAGAACTTGTTCACATCCTGGTGGGTCAGAAAGCACGGAAGAAAATGGTGACACTCTACCAGCTCTCTGCCTTCCCCATTATTATGCAGTGTGAGGCTCCAGACCATAGGATGGTGCTCCCCACATTAAAGGCATGTCACATGAGTACCTCAGTTGATCCACTATGAAAAGTGCTTACAGACTCAACCAAAAATGTGCTTCATTGATTCCCAAGGTATTTCTTGATTTGATAGAAATGACAGTGGGAATTAAGCACAATTTCTGAAAAATGCAACTACATGTTATTTCAGCTTTTGTTCCCTAGTGCTAAGCACTTAATATAAGCTCGAATTCATTTGTTCAAGTAAATTAAATCTAATAGCTTTGACTTCTACACAAAGGACAGCAAACAGTTTGTTGAGATAAATTTGTTAGGTACTTCACAAAAGTATATTGAGCTCTTCAGATAAGGGACATTAACTTTCTTGAGCTACTTGATTAGTCTCTAACTCGCTGATGCATTTCTCTCCTGAATGTAGTAATTACCAAATAAGGAATTGCTGGTGGAGAAAGGAATTAAAATCTACTGCTCCAGGGCACCAAACTATGCCCAGATGACCTAAAACATTTGTCAAAAATAGATATATTCCTACCAAAAAAAAAAGTTATTTTTGTTAATTGTCACAGAAGGGAGAAAAATTTGTAAAGGTTCCAAATTCCAGCTTATGAATCCAGACACACTACTGCACCTAACACAATTAGTATGACAAATATACAAAGAATGGCAGCAATAGTATGGAAACACACTTATATCTCCTTCAACCACAGCCTGAAGGAGAATAAGAGTGAACACAGCATGAGTATCTTAGAGATAGATAATGAACAACAGCTCCAATAAATCCAGCAGCCCTGAAAGAAAAAAATTACATCTACTATATAATATGTTATAAGGAAGTTTTTCTGGATGAAGGATATCACCAGACAAGACAAAAAGTGGATATGAAATATACAGGTGAAGATTGGAAAAATAAAGTTTCAAGCTGATGGAGAGTGGAACTAGAGTTAATGTTGAACCACACAGTTGGAATCCCTGATGCACCCACTTGTAGTCCATTTACTTCCTGGAAATTTACTACATGATTAAGATTAGAAAAACAACCTTTAAGGATCAGTTTCTTTGTTTTTCCTATCTTTAGTGAATGAAACAGTTATAATATAAAACATAACTTTAAAGAACAATAGAAATACTCATTATGTGCTGCTATACCAAAATAAGACTGGACACTGGGAGATGACACTTGATTCAACCCTTTTCCAGCTGAACTTGATTATTGAAATCCACCTTTGAAAGTATGCCACACTTTGTAGAAATGTCTCCTAAGGTCTTTATTGTGAGACAATTTGTAGAAACTATTCCCTTCCCCAACTATGCATAGGAGATGAGAATCAAAACCACATTGGAATCCATTTTGGGCTGCCAAAATCCTGGAACCCATCTAGAAGTAATGGCTGAAAGTTGAAGCAAGATAATTCAAAGAAGGCAGACAAAGAGTAGACCAGGGTATGAAATACCTGAAAGAGGTGTATTGGAAGGCTCACAGAGCCTTGAGCAAACTGAGAGCAGACCTAGACATGCCTCAAGGAAAGAAGAAACAAAAGAATGGATCTTGTGATCATGGGTCCAGTGTCCACAAACTTGAACCAAAGCTGAGGAGTACCTTGGTTTTCTTCTCCAGTTTCTCTCTATCATATTTTTAAATTGAAAATTATTCTATTTAAAATTAATAATAACAACTGAGAGCTAGCTAAGAACAGAAGCTAAAAAGGTCACTTTTCAATAGAAAAAAAGGAGTAAACATGCATAGTGAATTAACACTGTATTAGATGATTTGGTAGTGTAAGGTCAGTTCGCAAATAGATATGGTATCAGGAAGCTTCAATCTAGGTGATACATGTCAATAAGAAGAGATTATTAAATCATCCATTAAAGTAGAAATTTATAATTATATGAAACTGTAGAGAAACAGAGAGGCAGGTAAAGAGAAGCAGAATTAATTAAGTCAGAGCAAACAATGGATTCCATAGGACATTCAGGGAAGCCACACTGGTGAGGAAAATTTGAGCAGACTAGATGAAAGTGTATACAGCAAGAGATTGAATGTTTGCTAGAAGAACATGTTAGATGGAAGGAGAGTCTAAGTGAATAAAAATTTGACATCAGAAGCTGGTAGCTGTGGTAGTGTTGTAGGCAAAATCGTCCTTTGCAAAATAATTGCAAAAATCTTTAGATTTACTCTCAGAGAAGTGGAAAATCACTCCAGTGTCCTAAGTAGATGAACCATGTTCTATGGGAAATTCCTGAATTATATGCTAAAAATACAATTAGTGTAAAAAAGTAAAGTCTTGAATACCTGTCAGTAATCCAGATCCAAAACAAACACAGTGAGCACTCAGACAAGGGAAGAGCAGAGGATAAAGAGGCTTTGAATTCAATGCCAATGAAGCTGTGATATACTCCAAGGAGGTTGTGAAGGGAAGAATAAAGGGTAACTCCAAAGTTTCCATCTAGAAGACATGAAAGGATGGTGCTCCTGGATTCAGTGGGAAACAGTGGTCAGAGAAGAGGAAGATAGAGAGCCCTGGTTTGGAAGACCTATGAGGCATCCATCTTCTGCACAGGGAGATGTAACTTAGAGAACACAGTGCACGTGTCTGGAGAAGAAAGGTCTAACCTGGGAATGTTGTTTAGTGATGCCAGTTTTTATCTGGTGCTGAAAGCCAGAAAGAGGTCAGAGAGTACTGAACTGTCAGAGAATGAGCGAGAAAAGTAAGAGGCACTATCTGAGGCTAGGGATGGGCAACTACAACAATAAGAGCCAGAACAAAAGAGGAAAAGAAATCTGACAAAACTGCAACAAGTATGGAAATGTCAGGAGGGAGCAACAGGCAGGTGGAAATTCTGAGAAATGGCTTCAACAAGGTGGGAACAATTGATAGTCTTGAAATAAGCAGGTTGTAGAAAGGTAATGGGGTAAATAAACATGAGACAGTACTTGGTAACTATAAGAAAGACTTGAGGAGGAAATCTTGAGGACAGTAAGTGCAGATTGTGGAGCCTGAATCCATCCTCAAAAAAGATTCCATTTTGTATTAAGTTTGACTCAGAGCTGACCTCCTGTTCCAGAACAACAACAAAATGTATCCAACCTTGCATTCCAGGAGTGTTCCCTCATCATCACCAGGTAGCTCACGCTGAGAAAGCACCCAAAAAAATCTAAACAAACTTCCTGATGGTTAAACTGACCGCAGCTGGTTAGTCAGTAACAAGGAGTCAATCAGAAATGGACATGACTAGCTACCCAAATGTCATCCAATCATATGCTAAAGAACCTGCTTCTTTGTCTAAACCCCTATATAAACCCTGTATTTTTGGAGTTTGGGGCTCTTAACTTGAACCACTGAATCAGTGAGCCTTGAGAGTCCAAGCTCTGACATTGAATAAACAACCCTCATGCATTTACATTGGAGTTGGCTCCTGGGAGGTCTTTGGGGTCTCAAGAACCAGACAGAACACAGACAGACAAAGCCTGCACAAGAGTTGGTGCTAAGAGAAAACATTAGTAAATTGGAAAGAGGTTAAGAATAAAAGTTTCCCAGTTCTTGGGAGGCAGAGGCAGGCAGATCTCTGACTTTGAGACTAGCCTAGTCTACAGAGTGAGTTCCAAGACAGCAAAGGCTACACAGAAAAACTTTGTCTCAAACAAACAAAAAATAAAGGTTTTTCTCCTAAAAGTTGAGATCTGAGAAATAAGAGCATTTACTCAAATGAAATAAAATCCTGAGACAAAAGAGAAAAATCCTCAGTGAGTCCCCAAATAGAAGTGAGGGGGTTGGAAATATGCTGCAAGAAAAGAAGTTTAAGGAGAATGACACACATTTTCTTTATAGGGTTTGCAAGATAAAGACAGCATATGCTGATGGTGACACTTGTGACTCCAGGAAATGTGTTCTGATGACTCAAACTCTCTAGTGATGTCATTAGGATTAGTGATATCATTTAGGACATATCTTAAATGACATAATTACAATTTAGGAGCAAGAAGGCACATCAATGATTTTGAGAAATCATTTGAAGAATGAGAAAACAAAGAGAATAGGTATTTAGAAAGTGATTGGCTGGTAGCACAAGACATTTCATTGAAATTTATCAATATAAAATAATATAAAAATAAAATCAACATATTTTTCACAATATTTTGACAGGATAATACAATGATCCAGGCAAGGAAGAAGAGCCAAGGGGTATGATGATAGTTGGTTTTAACGACAACTTGCCAAAAATTACAATAGCTTTAAGTAGGGAACCTCAACTGAAGAGTTATCCTAATTGCCTCATTAATGCAGAAAGACAACCCAGGTGTAGGCAGCACCTTCTGCAGCAGCCCTGGTTTAAAAGGAGAGGTCATGACAAAAGGAAGATTATCATCTTTTGTGTTCCCTCATGCCTGCTCAGTCTCCCTGTTCCCTGCTGAGTTGATTTATCCTGTTGCTTCTGTTAGTTCCATGGCTGGAATCAGAACCAGCATCCAGGCTCCATTACTGACTGAGAACCAGCTCTCCAGGAACCTTCCAAGTTTTAGGGGCCAGACTGGGACTGCTGAAGCTTTCAGCCTTTGGAATGAATGAAAACTGGGTTCTAGTCTTCTCTGGGGTGAGATAGCCACTCTGGGTTTATGCCAAATGTGGAGGAATCCACCCCCAAGTACCAAGCAACCCTTGGGTTGTCAGCCTCTCAGGTGCAAGAAAACCGTTGTTATTATCTTTATATTAAGTCTATTGAATACATTCGCACATGTGCGAGCTGTCTGTTCTGTTCCTCTAAAGATCTCTGACTACTGAAGTGTGTGTGTAGAGGTAGTTATAAAGACTCACTATAGGGATATAACTGAATAAGGATGTATGTAGGTTTAGAATAGGGTCAGTAGAATACTGGTCAAGTTGAACGAAACATTTATTATAACACATGACGAGTTGTTGGACTCCAAGATAGAAATGGATATGAACTGGAAAAATGGGAAATGCTGGTCAGAGTAGAGTACAGATATATGAAATTAAATTTATAAAATTAGTGATGAAAATGCAAATGGAGAATGTACAGCTGGAAATAAGTTATCCAAGACAACCAGAGATATCACATACAGACTTAAAGAAATTTTGTCTAAATACTCAAAAAACAGTTAATCAACCAATCAATCAATGTTCTATAGCTGTTTTCTTAAATTCTTGAATTCACTTTCAATTAAAAAAATTCCAAATAATGAAGATTTAAAGTAACTGCCTTACCCAGTGAGTTTCACTGCATGTGTCCGAAGTTTATTATACTTTTCTGATTCTTCACTTGTGCTGACAACATGTCTGTATATTCCTGACTTATAATAGAAGAAATCTTCATGGACTTGCATTATGGCTGAAATAAACCCAACAGGACAAACAGCACAGTTACTAAAAAGTCTCTTTAAAAATCTCAGAAGATTCTTTGTCAAAAAATTAAGTGACCATAGATAGGTGTGTGGGTTCATTTCTGGGTCTTCAATTCGATTACATTGATCCACTGGTCTGTTTCTATACTAGTACCATGCTGTTTTGTTATTATTACTCTGTAGTACAGCTTGAAATCTTGGATGGTGATACCTCCAGATTTTTTTTTTTTTTTTTTTTTTTTGTACAGAATTGATTTAGCAATTCTGGATTTTTTGTTATTCCATATTAAGTTGAGAATTGCTTTTTCCAGGTCTATAAAAAATTGTGTTGGTATTTTGATAGGAATTGCATTGAATCTGTATATTGCTTTTGGTAGGATAGCCATTTTTATTATGTTGATTCTACCTATCCATGAGCATGGGAGATCTTTCCATCTTCTGATGGCATCTTCAATTTCTTCCTTCAAGGACTTGAAGTTCTTGTCATACAGGTCTTTCACTTGCTTGGTTAGAGTTACCCCCAGGTATTTTATATTGTTTGTGGCTATTGTGAAGGGTGTTGCTTCCCTAATTTCTTTCTTATCCCATTTATTTGTTGTATAAAGAAGGGCTTCTGGGGGCTGGAGAGGTGGCTCAGAGGTTAAGAGCACTGGCTGATCTTCCCAAGGTCTTGAGTTCAATTCCCAGCAACCACATGGTGGCTCACAGCCATCTACATTGAGATCTGCCCAGGCATATATGTAGAGCAAATACTGTATACATAATAAATAAATAAATGTTTAAAAAAAAAGGGCTTCTGATTTTTTTTAAGTAATTTTGTAGCCAGCCACCTTGCTGAAGGTGTTAAAGAAGCCAAAACCATACAATGGAAAAAGGACAGCATCTTCAACAAATGGTGCTGATCCAACTGGATGTTGACATGTAAAAAATGAAATTAGACACATACTTATCACCTTGTACAAAACTTAAGTCCAAGTGGATCATGAAAGACCTTAATATAAGGCCAGACACACTAAATCTACTAGAAGAGAAAGTGGGGAAAACCCTCGAACTCATCGGCACAGATAACAACTTCCCGAATAGAACACCAACAGCTCAGGATCTAAGACCAACAATCAATAAATGGGACCTCATGAAACTGTAAAGCTTCTGTAAGGCAAAAGACACTGACATTCAAACAAAATGGCTGTCTACCAATTGGGAAAAAATCTTCACCAACCCCACATCTGAAAGAGTGCTAATATCCAAAATTTACAAAGAACTCAAGAAATTAAATGCCAAGAAACCAAATAACCAAATCAAAAAATGAGAAACATAGCTAAGCAGAGAATTCACAAACGAGGAATCCCTAATGGCTGAGATACACTTGAGGAAATGCTCAGCATCCTTAATCATCAGAGAAATGCAACTCAAGATGACTCTGAGATTCTATCTCACACCTATCAGAATGGCTAAGATCGAAAGCACAAATGATAGCACATGCTGGCAAGGTTGTATAGAAAGGGGAACCCTCCTCCACTGCTGATGGGAGTGAAGATTTGTGCAACCGTTATGGAGGTCAGTCTGGTGATATCTTAGAAAACTTGGAATAACTCTGCCTTGGGACTCAGCCATACTACTTCTTGGTACACATCCAAATGATTCCTCACCGAATCACAAGGAAGTTTCCTCATCTATGTTCATAGCAGCCTTATTTGTGATAGCTAGAAACTGGAAACAACCCAGATGTCCCTCAACCGAAGAATGGATTAAAAACTGTGGTACATCTACATAATGGAATACTACTCAGCTATCAGAAACAATGAAATCATGCAAATTGCAGCCAAATGGATGGAACTAGAGAAGCTCATCCTGAGTGAGCTAACCCAGACTCTGAAGGATGCACATGGCATCTATTCACTTATAGTCGGATTTTAGTCATATAGTACAGGATAACTAACTACAACCAATACCCCAAAGGGAACATGAACATAGACTTTTTCCTGTCAATGAGACACTTTGCCCTAGTGGTGCTGCCTTGAAGGTCCCCAGTGTATGAGGAGGCTCTTGGCTCTCATATGGCTGCTGAACTGGGGTGAGGGACTGTTATGTAGGGACACTCCATTCCAAAGGAGTGGGATGAAAGGTATAGGGGGTATAAGGCTGGGAGGGCGGGACTGGGAGGGGTGGAAAGATGACACTGGGATGAGATGTAACCTGAAGTAATAAATATTTAAAAAAAAAAAACACACACACAGAGAAAAAACCCTCAGCAGTTATCCCAGAACAGTCAATATCTAAGTCATGAAGTGTAGGGTCTAAGAAGAAATCACACCTAATTTTATTTTTATTAACTGATTATAATCTCTTATTCCTTAAAGAAACACAATTTCAGCTACTTAGAATAATACTTATGTACACATTTTATACTTAAAAAGTCTTTCAAACTTTTCTTTGTTGAGTTCTAATAAAAGAAAATCATGTGCAAAGGAATATACTATCAGGATTTCATCCCTTCTGCTCAGGAGAACTGAGTCAATGTTGCATTCTTTAAAAACCAGAGCCTATGTTTCATTTCTCATGTAGATGGCTTCTTTCTATTTTATGTGGTGCTTTGTGGAAGGGCTTGAGCAATTCACATTGAAGAGTTTAAATTTCTCTCTCAGGAGACATAAACTGAGGTTGTTTTTAATTGGGACTAGATATGGATACCGTGGCAACAAAGAACAAAGCTTACCTATCTTAACTCTACATGTGTTTTAAATAAAGTCCAAATGAAGGTCACTGGCATTTGCTAGATCCTACAGTGAAGCTCATGCTGCAAAGGGAAATGTGGTGTTTCCTGTTCTGTTTTTAGATCGGTTCTTTAGCACTCAGGGCCTTCTGGGGAATGTAAGTGTCATTGGAAGTTAAGTCTCCTTTATCCACTATAAAACACATCCCCACAGGGTTTTAAGATATTTAAATTGTACCCTATGCAAATTTCTGATATCTGAAGGCTTTAGAGAAATGCTCACAGAGTTATTTGTTCAAGGTTCAATCCATTTGACATTCTTTTGTCCCAAGATAGACGGAAATGTTGTAAGTTAAATCAGGCTACAGCAAGCAGACAATCAAACTGTATCTGCAGCAAGAACCAAATGGCATTTCTTTTCATTCACAAAAATATATTAAGATATTCCCAATGATTTTCCTCTCTGTATAACCATTAACTCATTTAATTCTCACCACTCGGTACTGCTTTAAGCATTATGAATAAAATATATGATAAGTGCTATAAAACCCTGCAAAACTAAAAACTAAAGCAAGGTATAACTAACCATCATGAGTTACTCAAAGGTACCCTCTTCTTTCAGTCTCTAACATTAATCCAAAGCAGATGAACCTACAAGCTTTGTGGGTGTGTAAGAAACCGCTCTTGCAAAGCTGCACACAGTAAACTATTGCACAGAAATGTAAGATGTGTGAGGACAGAAGAGAGAAGCACTGGTTAGGGCTTTCTCTTGACTCTAGCTAAGGCTGGTAGGAGATACTTTCTCAACAATTTGAAAGTGAGAGATCACTGACTTGTATTTTTATTTTATGGCCTTGAAATTTTTCTATTTCTAATTTATTTACTTTTTATTGAAAAAATTATTTTGTGAATTTCACATCATTTGCCCTGTTCCCTCCCATCTCCCACCCCACCCCAGACCCACCCTCTACCCTTGCAATCTGTCCCAGCATAAAAAAAAAAAAAATAACAGCTCATTGTAGAAGCTGCAGTGTATCTCAGTATGTCCCACAATATCTCATCTCCCTTTGTCCACACATTCTGCTTGCAAATTTTCATTATAATGACTCCTTGGTCTGGTGCAAGGCCTCTGGTTTCTGCTACTCCTTCATTACTGGAACCTCACTGGAACTCCTCTCAGATATGCTGTAACTGTCTTGTGTCATGAAGAGCTTGCAGTCCTGGGTTGTGGAACTGTCTTCTACTTGTGTTCCAGCTGTTCATCCATGGGGTAGATGTTGGGGTGGGCCAACTCAAAGCCCTGGTTCTGGACCTGCAACCTCCACCTACATGGCCAGTTCTACTATGGAAAAGTCCACGGCCTGCTCTCTCTAGTGCTGTAGCATATGAGGGGCAGGAACAGCTCTCCTGCTCTTGTGACCCCATCTGAGCAAGATTTCCTGTCAACCAATGGTGGTGAGGGCAAAAAGGGAGGGTAGGGCACCTTTCTCTAACCAATACCACCACATAGCATACCAGAGGTAGGGCGGGCTCTCCCACACTCACTCCCTCAGGGCTGGCTCACCCACAATCCCCACATCCAGGGCCAGGCAGAGTTCTTCTAGTTTCTGGTTTGTTTTCTGTCCTAGGAGTCCATTCATTGCTTGCCTGGTACTAGTCTTGTAGTCATCTCAGGTTATCCCATGGCCCGAAAATGGTGTTAGTATCCAGCTTCCTTTTTTTTTTTTTTTTTTCCAGGAATGTTAGGCTACTATTCATTCAGATGTTCATAGGTCAGAACATTGAATGTAGATATAGTCTCTCTCCTCTCTTCACCTACTGATGCACTATTTATAATTTATTATGTGAAATTCACACACACACAAAGTATGAACAAAGTAAATCTAAGTTTTCTACAACCTTAAAAAAATCAGGATCCAAACTTATTTTGATTGCAAACATGAGTTGGAGGGCTAGTATTACAATGATTTGGAAATTCACAATGATTTAAGCCAATTTTGTTGCCTAATGAATTGCTAAAGCCATTTGAAAAGAAAATGTCAAAGTGGGGGTTGTGAGTTTGGCCGTTCATTAATAATGTCTTCTGTCTTTCCTATTTGTTTCTCAGACACCACTAGACAAAACACATAAGAAAATTACACATGAATTCCCAAAGTTATAACAGCCAACAAATTTCACACATTTACAAAGAAAATAGCCTTATCTACTGGCTGCAAAGTTAATGTAAAGTTTTAAGATTTTTAAAATTAAATTTAGGACATATTTAGTGTAGGGTCTGATTTCTTGATAAATAAATTCAACACAGTTATTTAAATCCATGGTTCCTCCCATATCAATACTAATTGGATCAACATTCAGAAATAAAGAAAAAACTGCCCAACATTCCCTCAAATGTAAAAAAGAAGTGTTTTTAATTTATGTCCCACTGTATTGATATTATACTCAGACCCTTTACTGTTCACTACTTCCATTTCCACTTCATGCGTCATTTGGTTTGTTTCCCTATGCACTCCAGGGAAAATGTTATACAGAAAATACATTTTGTGAATTTATCTTTATTGACATTTTTGGTACAAGACAAATTCCAATAAAGAAAAAAATCAAATATACATTAAAGTCAAAATCTGTATCTACTATACCACTCTATAATTATATTATTTAACAATTCATTACTACAAATAACAAATTTACAAACCAGGTCAAATTTTAAAATGGTTTTGTAAAACACAAAAGTCATCCTAGTTTATTTGATTTTCCTTGAGCTAATATAAAAAGGAAACTATCTTCTTTGTTTCTAGTAATGCTCATTGGTTTTTTGTTCTGTTTTGTTTTTTGTCAATCCATTCCTAAAGCCAACTAAACTGAAAATGATTAAATATTCCAACCTTATGTGTGATTCTTACATGTGACCAAATGAATAATGTGAATCCTATTAAATTAATCACTGCATGTCATATGTGGCTGTCAGGTGGCCCATGATAACTCTGAAAAAACTCAGCCAACTTCCCTTAATGTGTCATTAGTATTTAAGAGTTCAACTCATAAACAAGTTTATCTTCTTAAAGTAAAATGAAAGTTCATGATTTGCTTTGATGAGCCAATCTTCTTTGATTGCACAAGTTAGAAGTGTTGAACCTTTATGAAGATGTCTAAGATTTTCTCTTTTATTAAGCTCCTTGATGTTATATCATATAATGTTGTTTACTATAGGAATTCAAAACTGAAAATGACTTTTCATCTCAGCTTACCTTGAACTGGTCCATTTTGTATGATTTCTCTCATAATTTCAGTTTCCTGGAATGAAATATATCAATGATAAATACTAAAACTAATAATGTCTAGTTTATAATATGAGCTGTTTTGCAATCCATTTAGTAATAACATAATCCTCAGTGACTTGACCAATTGCAGTGAACTGTAGTTCTGTTTTGAAAGGCCACATGCACCACACTGCATTGGTGAACTTACTAAAGTCAGGGTGTGCCCATTTGTGTTATTGATTTTTATTGCAATAATTTTGGAGTGGAGAGAAAAAGTAACTTTTTATGTTGATAAAGAAACATAGTTAGAAGATTTAGCTAGTGGATATTTATGTTATCTCTGATCTTATTACTACACCAACCGATGAGTGAAGCTCAACCTAAACTTCATTACAAATATTGCTATGCTGAACTCAGTAGGGAGGCAGTTCATTCATTCTTCCTTCCTTCCTTCCTTCTTTCCTTCCTTCCTTCTTTCTTTCTTTCTTTCTTTCTTTCTTTCTTTCTTTCTTTCTTTCTTTTTTCTTTCTTTCTCCCATACACATTCAGCACAAAGTATGTATTACAAACTCTAATAGAAACAAATTTTGATGCTTCATAGTCCTTAAGATAGTTACATCTTGGTGGAACAGCTAACATAATGTCATAAAATATATACTATTATATAGACACGCATGAAGGGCCATTGATAACAAAAAAGGAGCTTAATTCCACTTGCATGTAAAAGAAAACATCAGGAAGTTTTGCCATAGGTCAGGACTATTGCTTGACATTTCTCCAGATGGAAAGGTAAATACTCATTTGAGTCAAAAGAATTATTTCTTATATCTGTAAAGAAAATTGAGAAGCCATGATAGATGTAGATAATAGAAAATGATCTCACTTATTAAAATCTTTATGTGTGAGGAGAGGATTAAATAATGGCAAAACACTAATCTCTGTAAGTTGTAGATCAAACATGCATAAAAGGCCAGTACACCAGAATTAAAACACTGGATTGTGATCTAGAGAGAACTTGCAGTAACCAAATATTCATTTATTTCTTAAAGGAGTCCAGATAACCCTAAGGAGATCAGGTTAAAATTCTGTCAGCATGAATCATGACAATCTGGAATATAAGGGGATTCTTTTCTCCCTAAAACTAGGCTCACTTGTATTGGAGACTAAGGCACAAGATCAATAAAAGAAACTATTTTCATCAAAAGATGATGGCTTAACTGTGAATTGTCAATTCCATTGACATACATACTTTATAAATCATAATTAAAAACATTATTTTAGGAGGCATTTTAATACTTAAATCAATCCTTTACGTTACTGCTGTAACAATTTAAAACCTGCTCAAAGTGCAAGTTTTAATGGGCACTTTAAGAGGACAAAACTTGGTAGCAGGGAAGTCGACAGCCTAACTCTGCCAAGACAGGGTAGGTAAGTCCTTCATAATCCCTGCTCTACAACAAATGTCTGTCAGAGAAACAAGACCCAAAGGCTGAAGACTGATGCAGGAATGTATGGAGAGAAAATGGGAACTGTCCAGGCAGTCATTGGTATGTCCTTTCTTAGTTTTGGAAGCTGCAGGCCCTGCACTTCCTATATAAGCAGATATATTTATCCCTCTCAGGTCTCTGAGGTGGTTGAAGAATAGACAGCTAGAGTCTCATAGTTAAATTTTGAGTTGTTTAGGAATCAAGAGGGTGTTATAGATCTAAGAAGATACTCTTAAAATTATGTTGCAAGTTAGTATGAATGTTGAGTCAGATATAGACCTTTAAACTCATGGAGATGGTTAGATAGTAGAATGTTAAAGTCAGGGGCCAAATATGTATAAACTGGACATTGGGAAGGTATACTGGGCCATTTAACTCTCATAAATGTGGCATATTTATATCTGTTGTTTTGTATAGTACTTACTGTTATAAGAGAAGGAACCATCTGTTGGACTGAAAGGGGAAACTTCTGGGGGGAAGAGGGTGGAAGGGCGGGATTGGAAGGGGGAATAGGGAGGGGTTTGTGACTGAGATGTAACTTGAAGAAAAAAAAATAAAGTATTAAAAAAAAAAAGAATACCAACAACTGTATCTGAACAGGTCAGGGAGATTCAATGGGTAAAAGCATTTGCCACCAAGACTGTCAACTGGAGTTGAAATCTCCAGGACCTACATGATGAAAGGAGGGAACAGGTTCCTGTCAAGTTGTTTGATATCCACATACATGTGTAATACATTCATCCCTAGACAGACAGACAGACAGACAGACAGGCAGGCAGGCAGGCAGGCAGGCAGGCAGAGACAGACATACATGCATGCACACAAATGGTATGAATAACAGCAGAGCCAAACAATTCTTGCTGTTTAGACTTACATTAGAGGAGACTCTGTATGGGGGAGAACATTGGTAAATCCTGTTAGATTTCTCGAAGCTGTTGGGACATGGCTTTGTGGCATGCCGTTTTCCCCGCCCATCTGATCTACTTGCCATAGCACAGATGGTACTGGTAGTGTTTTGGTCCTTGAAAAGTGGGTAGCATGCATGAGATACCAGTCTAAGAGGAATAAAATTAAAAAAAAAAAAAAGAAGATTGTATTTAGGAAAATGTTATAGTATCCTGTCTATAATAAAGTTTGCTGAACTGAACATTTGTGAATCTTGCTGTTTATTCACCACATAATTCTAAACTGTCAACCAACTCCGTAGCAGACCACTTTAATGACTATAATCTTCCTTCCTTTTACTATTTTATTAGGATTGCAATGAATGAACTTCAATTCATTTTTGATAAATAATTATATACTTGTAATTTCCTGAAGATGAAAAGTATCCTGTAATAAATCAAGATTAATATAAAGATAATAAATTTGATTATTTGCAATGAATTATCTAAAAAACAACTAAATTTTAGAATTAAGATTTGTTTTTGACACTTTCATTAAGCTAATTTTCTTTTTTTTTATTTACAGGTATTTTATTTTTCACTCTTACTAAATGTACTCCTAACAGGTAAAATGTTCACCAATGACAAATAATAAATTATTACTAGGAGTAAAGTAAGAAAGTAAAGTAATTTTCTTAAGATTTCATTGAATATATGTCTAGTTAATGATACTGTGGGGGAAACAATATAATACTTAACATATTAAAATTTATAGAGTAAAAGGTTATAAGTTGTATAATATATAAATATTAAACTAGGCAGGATGTGATGGCACACCCCTTTAGTCCCAGCACTCAGGATGCACAGGCAAGCAGATCTCTGTGAATTTGAGGCCAACCTGGTCTGCAGAGTGAGTCCAGGACAGCCAGGGATACACAGAGAAACCTGTCTTGAAAAACCAAGTAAACTAACAAACAAACAAACTATTATTGGCAGATTTTGAAACTAAACACACAAATTATTTTTTTAATAATTAAAAAAATTTTTTTGAATTATTGATTATCCAATTCAAGGTGGTCAGCCCTGAAACCATATACAGGGTAACAACAAACTCAACAGGCCATATTCATATTTTTGTACATAAAATTCCATATATACATATGTATGGTTTTAACAAAAATAATCAGAGTAAAATTACAATATTGAGAGTTGGGGCATAGAAGGGTTGAATGAAGGGGCTAGAGGAAGGAGAAGGAACAGGGAAGTGATGTAATTGTACTTTAATTAGAAATGTATTCTTTTTTTTAAGATGTTGACTCTCTAAAACTTAGCCAATGATATCTGAACTTAGGCTTTAAGAAGATAAGCAGGTTTATGCTGTAATGTATGGAGAGAAAATGGGAACGGTCCAGGCAGCCACTGGTATGTCATTTCTTAGTTTTGGAAGCTGCAGGCCCTGTACTTCCTATATAATTAGATATTTTTATCCCTCTCAGGCCTCTAAGGTGGTTGAAGAATAGATAGCTAGAGTCTCATAATTAAATTTTGAGTTCTTTAGGAGTCAAGAGAGTGTTATAGATTTAGGATGATGCTTTTAAAATTGTGTTGCAAGTTAGGATAAATGTTGAGTTAGATATAGAACTTTAAACTCATGGAGATGGTTAGATAGTAGAAAGTTAAAGTCAGGTACCAAACACATATGGACTGGACATTGGGAATGTACCCTAAGCCATATAACCCTCATAACTGTGGCCTAATTACCTCTGTTGTTTTGTATTGTATCTATTATAAGAGAAAGAACCATTTGTTGGACTGAAAAGGGGAACTGTTGGGGGAAATAAGATATACCTTAAACTTTAAAAAAAAAGGGAAGAGTATAGGGGGTTGAAGGTGGGAGGGTGGGACTGGAGGGGGGAGTAGGGAGGGGAATGTGATTGAGATGTAACTTGAAGAAATAAAAAATACATTCCAGCATCAGTCTTCAGCCAAAAACTAAGAAATGACATACCAGTGACTGCCTGGACAGTTCCCATTTTCTCTCCATACATTCCTGCATCAGTCTTCAGCCTTTGGGTCCTGTTTCTCTGACAGACATTTGTTGTAGAGCAGGGATTATGAAGGACTTACCTACCCTTTCTTGGCAGAGCTAGGCTGTCGACTTCCCTGCTACCAAGTTTTGTCCTTTTTGGACAGCAGTCTGTCTGCAGTTGAAGCAAGGAGTTTTTACATGCCAAGAGATAGGCTTGCCACTAATTCAACCATCTCACACTGGAGATTCTTCGATGCTTTTCTTCTACTTGGAGTAGAATAGGGGGTGCTTTCAGGAGCTAATATGTCACGATATAAAAAAAAATCTTAATTTAAGACCACATCTTCGAATGCCATATTCTGCAGATCTCTTGGGGTTTTTGAAGATGCCCTATCTATCTCTTGTATTTAGATAAGCAAATGTTGCTTGTCTCTTAACAACTTGATTACTGAGTAGCTTAGAGAATATCTGTGATAGACTGTCATAGTAGCTAACAAGGTGACATGCATACATGACTAGGAGTTTGTTTTTCTTAACTATCCTAAACAGTTTAAGATGGTTGGTATCAAGAGGCCAGAGCTTCACATTTCATTTTTAAGTATCTCTAGGTACGATACCATTAGGAAGCGTTACCTTTAATTTTGTATCAATATACAAAGATCTATTCAAATGTGGCTAATTATACTCTGGACTGTATGGAGAGAAAATGGGAACTGTCCAGGTAGTCACTGGTTTGTCATTTCTTAGTATTGGAAGCTGCAGGCCCTGCACTTCCTATATAATCAGATATATTTATCCTTCTCAGCTCTCTGAGGTGGCTGAAGAATAGACAGCTTGAGTCTCATAGCTAAATTTTGAGTTGTTTAGGAATCAAGAGGGTGTTCTAGATCTAAGAAGATGGTTATAATAGTGATGCAAGTTAGTATGAAAACTAAGTCAGTTATAGAACTTTAAACTCATGGAGATGGTTAGAAGGTAGAAGGTTAAAGTCAGGGGCCAAATATGTATGAACTGGACATTGGGAAGGTATACTGGGCCATTTAACTCTCATAAATGTGGCATATTTAATTCTGCTGTTTTGTATAGAATTTACTGTTATAAGAGAAAGAACCATTTGTTGGATTGAAAAGGGAAGCTGTTGTGGGGGAAGAGGGTGGAAGGGTGGGACAGGAAGGGGGAATAGGGAAGGGTTTGTGACTGAGATGTAACTTGAAGAAAAAAAATAAAGTACTTATATATATATATAAAGAAAGAAAGAAAAAATAAATTATTTTAAAATTTTTTTAAAAACTCTTAAAAAAAGATAAGCAGGTTTAAGTGATGTCATGAGAATGGCTCTGCTATGAATGGGATTATTATTCTCATAAAAGTAAGCTATTTCTCCTATTTATGGGGATACTGTGAGAGGGAAGACATTTCCTAGCTAGGAAAAGAATACTTCTGATGGATTGAATCAGTCAGCATGTTGGTCTTGATTTTGAAAGCTCCAGAACAAAATATCTATTGTCTATGGATTTTTCTTTTCTTTCTTTTCTTTTTTAGTTTTACATCCCAAATGTAGCTAGCCCCTTCCTTCCTGTCCTCTAGGTCCCGCCTTCCTGTCCCCTTCTCTCATCTCCCTTCCAGTACTCCACAGAAAAGGGGAGCTTCCTTCCTACCCCTATCCCCAGCAAATCAAGTTGCATCAGGTCTGAGCTCTTCCACTGAAGCCAGGCACCACAGCCCCATGGAGGGGAAGTGATCAAAAAGCAGGCCTCATTGTCCTTAACAGAGACAGCCCCCACTATACTTGCTAGGGGCCCACATGATGACCAACCTGCCCACCAGTTACGGTGGTGGCCTAAGCAAATAAACACAATGAGATTTTGTTGGGTTATAATGTCAGCTTATGTATGTTATATATTTAATATAAACATATTAAAAATGTGTGTGATATGTATGTGCATATGTGTGATGGTGCTTCTGTCCATAATTACACATATGGAGGAGAGATTGAAGTTGATGTCTTTGTCTTTGACACTCCTTCTCTCTTTGAGACACACTGTCTCACTGAACCTAGAGGTCACTGATAGACTAGACTGACTAGCCATTGAGTCCCTGAGATATTCCTGTTTCTGACTCCCAGCACTGATATAACAAGCTTTTAATACCATAACTGGTTTTTTTTGCAGATTATGGTGCTTCTACTCAAGTCCTTTACCCACTGAGTCATCCCTACATAATAATAATAAGTATTATTATTAATTAATAATGATTATAATTTATTTTTTAAAGAATTTCATACATTAGTACTGGATTTACATCATTTCTATTTCTTCTCTCGCCTCCAACTCCTCCAATGTTCACCTTTCCCATTTCCTCTCAAATTTATGACCTCTACTTCTTTAATTATCATTATAGGATATAATTATCATATAGGATATATATATATGGATATACATATATATGTATATCTATACACATATACATAACTGGGGCCATTGTTCATATGTACATGTGTTTAGTATGACTACCTAAGAGTCATCCTATCAGGGGTTTCATCCCTGGAAAAAACTGATTCTCCCTCTCTCAGTAACCATGGACTGTAGCTCTTTATCTAGGGATGGGGTCCTGGAAATTTCCTTCCTTCACAGTGGTATGTTGACTGATGCTGTTAATATACAAGATGCAGGTCTCATTTAGGCAACCACATTGCTTAGATTTCATGGGTGTAACGTCCCTGCAATGTCTAGAAGATGTTCTCTCACAGTAGGCATCCTGGTCCTCTAGCTCTTAATCTCTCTGCCGCCTCTACTGATTTGCCCTGAGACTTCAGTGTAGAAGCTGCATTGTAGATATAGCAACCATTTCATTTAATTATGAGGCCAAGCAAAAGTTAACCTAACTGGAAGATAAAATTCCAAATTGGAGGACTTCAATCCATGACAATTGCATTAGGTAAAATAAATTAAATAAATTAATATATTAGCCCCCATTAATACCTTGCATGGCTCTCACTCATGGCTGCCTGTGATCAGAAGCCAAGAAATAGCAGTCACATTAGAACTGTATGGCAAAGAACAAATGAACCACACTCTGTACCACTGCCTGTCAGCTGCAGTTCCCTTTGTCCTTTAATAACTTTGATTTACAGTCGACATAGGATGTTGCATAGATGACAAACAACATAAATGTCACTTGCCATTTCCCGTCAAATAAGGTGGAGGCTGATGAGTCACAAAAAACTCTAAATCGCCCATTTATTTTATTTTACTTTTGTATTTAATACGATATTTCCTGGTGTTAGATATTCCTTAACCTGGATAACCAAATGGAATAACAGATTTATCAGTGCCATTAGCCAATGTTACTCCCTCTGTAGAGACCCAGTAAAACTGTTTGGCTCAGAGCAATAAGAACAGATACTTCTTTCAGTCTTCACATTAATTTAGCTGGAAATGTATCCCATCTCTCAACACTATCTCTAACAGCTGATAATCCTAGCAGAAATCAGGTACAATACACATTTAAACGTGGCATTTACTTATGGTTATATATATGTGGTATATTTTAGGATTTCGTTGTTTAAAAAAACTTGAAACAAGTTTTTTTCTATATTCTCACTAAAAAAGAAAAACCACTCATAAGAATCTTAGAAATACATGTTGCGCAGTTATTTACCCACGTTTTCTCAGGAACCACCAGGCCCTGTCAATGCTTCCACTGTTGCATCCATGACGGTCCTTGGCACAACACGAGATCAAATTCTGTGGGGAGAGATTGGCTGTATATCGACCCTTAGACTGAATTGCTATTCTGTCAGCTGCCACACCTGTTTCAAACAAACTGCTGATTAATATTCAAATAACATGTCATATTATATTTTTAATATTTTTATTTGCCCTCACTAGTTTTCAAAATGGGTATTGCTCCAATAAATCACTGCTTAAAGGTTTTTCTAGTTCCACATTCACTTGTAGTCTCTATATATTTGGAACTCCTTTTCCATTAACAGACTTGTCAAGTGGCAGATTTTCTGAGAGAAAGAGACTTCTGTACCTGAATTGCCTAACCTTTGCATCTGGAACAGCATCTCCCCTAGAGTTACAGGTGAATCTATGTCTTACATGAACAAAAATCAAGAAAGTCTATCACAGAATCATCAACTATTAATTGACCATACTAATTTTATATACTAGACTAATAACCAAATTCATAATTTTTACATTGGCAACTAATATAACTACCCTGAAGACCATTTTTTGACTAATTTACACTACTATAAATCTATATTATACTATAGCTAAAATCTTTATACCATACTTTTATATTCATAACATGATTCAAAATAATCATATTTTAGTAAGCATGCAGTTAATTATTCTGTATAAACACATATGGCTAAACATACATATGCCTATACGTGCAACTAGGTGAGTGTATTACTAGGTATGGTTATAAGTATTATTACCATAATACTTCTAAAGATAATTAGCTGCATATAATGATTGTCTGAATGGTAAAGGTCTCCAATAGTCTCCAGCATTTGAATACTTATTTCCCAGTTGGTTGCAGAATTAAGGTGAGTTTAGGAAATATTGCCTTGCTGGAGGAAAAGTGTCATTAGGTTAGGTGTGGACTTTTTCTGTTTGTTTTGTTGTTGTTGCTGTTGTTATTGTTCTTGTTGGAATGCCATGACACTTAACCCCATGCATACTATTTTAAATGTTTAACATGAAAAATAAATACATATTAACTGGTGAAGAGTAGAGAAAGAAAGAGCTAACTTATCTGTACCCTCACAGAATAATAGAATGGAAACTGAATCAACAGTAGCAGAAATCAACTCATGTCATCAGTGAGACTGCGCTGTCATGGTAAACCAATGTAAAGGGAGATGAAAAATTAAAGTGAGAACCACTTCACTGGGAAATTTTGAGGTGTTAGAAACTTACCATCATCTCATTGTTTATACTTCATCACAGGCAAATCCCAAGTCAGTATTTTACAAACTTTCAATTAAAGGCAGAAAACTCAGAGACTTTCTTTAATGTCTTCTCTTTTCTCAGAGGATTTTAATTTTTGCTTGTTTGAGTTTTTTCCCTCAACAAAGTTTCATGGGAATCCTCAAGCTGTCAATTTGGAGGCTTTTTTTCTTAAGTAATTCACTTTATAGTAACTCATATAGACATGTGTCATCGCATGCTTTCCGCATGCCTGATATGTAGGTATTATTCTGCTGTGTTTGGATGTGTTCATTGATAGCTTCCCCTTCATTCTCAACCCCATTTATTTTTTTAACAGAATACACTTCATACAATAAAATGACAGTACCTGCAGCCTCTGATGTTCTTGAGAGGATAAATCTTTATCATCTAGTGGAGAAAAGAAGTTCTTTGATATGTTGATACTTGTTTATATGAACCAGGATCAAATATATATTTTAATGTTTGTATAACATTTCCTTCAGAATACTTTTACAATGAAGAAAAACAGTAGTGATGGAGTTGGAAGCTTGAGGCTCAAAATAATTTCTGACAATTCTTGTCTTTGTGAATTAATTCTCATGCATGGGTTTCCTTTATAAAACAGGAGATTACCAGAGGCTGCACTGAGAGACTATCTTTATAGTCATGACTCTGGAACACTAATGCACACATCCCCCAGAGCAGAGTTAGCAAGTTGCTGGCTTCATACTGCTAAGAACATTTACTTAAATGTATTTGCAAATATTGATCTACTGGAATACCCTAAGTTTAAGGAATCCACATATTTTAGGAGGTGTTTACCACATAAGCACAAATTAGCAAATGTTTTAGTTGACTAAATCTTTCTTCACTTGTCTGAAAGAATGCTCAAAGCAATCATGGATTGGGATTCCTACCTCAGAAAAAGAAACACTGAACAGACAACATTTATACTGATAAAGTGGGCAGTAGTGCAGAATAAAAAGATATAACTACTTCTGGGGTGAGCTATGGTTATGCCAGAGCATGTCTAGAGTAAACTAGTTAATACTAAAAAGTAAAGATGCAAAATGATTAGCAGTTTTCTGTCCCAGAGAATGCCACTGGCTGAGCAGACTTCCACAAGAGCCTAGGTGCTCATTACACAATGATTGTAATGTTTTAGTCTGCTCTTGAATGCTCTTTAGGGCCACATTAAAGCCCCAGAATATAGTTCTGTGAAGATGCTGATAGTATCTAGACATTATCATTTTAAGTTTTGTTTAATTGTGGGAAAGTCTTTGGGGATAATTTTGGAGATCAAATCTTGAACCAACCTGAGCATCTTATTTATTGAACTTAGGAACTTTGTATAAAAGTAGCTTCTGGAGAGGTGAGTTTTACAGTTTCAAATGAACATTAACATTAATTTTGAAAGCAACTGTAATAAAGATGTTATTTCACTATAAAGTTAAAATCTATAGATTTATTTTGGATACAATGAGGTGAAAACTTTAATCTACTATGACCTTACTTCAAAATAGTTTAGTGGCTATAGTTTTGTAAATCTTATAAAAATTAATGTGAAGATTTTGTGTGAGTTTATACATGAATATTAGCATTCTAGATGATGTTATGGTGAAAAGAAATCAAAATTCTCTTCTCATTACATGGTCCAAACTCAAAATTAAATGAATTTTGTCATCTTACTTTGCTTCTTCATTTGTTGTCTATATAAATTAGGCATTAATATCCAAGTTTTAGATTAAAATGTAAAGTCCTCTATATAATGCTAAGGGTATTCTATAATCCTCTAAAAACAAAGGACACATTATGAGGAAGTGATTGAAATGATGTCATTACTTGCAGTGGAAAACGCCCAGGATGCAGCACAGTTTTTTTGATCCAATGGACCATGAGTCCATCCAGGCCACTTATAAGAAGCAATGAAAACCTCAGGAAGATCAGCTCTGGGAGGAAAAGATGCCTAAGAAAAAAAGAAATAGACATATTATATGTTCTCAAGTATGTCCCCAAAGATGCATGCATGCCTTCCTACAATATTTATGATTTTGAATTTTCTTATGAATTCAGGTTTCAGAGGGAAGCATAGCTACAGAGGATTTCTGTTCCATTTCTTTTGAAAGGCAGCTATATGTGGAGGGTCACATCAGGGACTGGATGTTTTTTCTGGTTATCAAATAATGCAAGGACATTTCCACCAGTGAACCTGTATTCTTGAATCATAACTTGCTCATTTACATATAAAAATACATGAGATAGTGAAAATTGTCACTCACTCATAAAGAATGTTTACTTCTGTGACTCTCTTCTTTTTGAGTGTATATATGACTTCTAGGGGAAGGAAATTTCAAGAGAAGGCATTTTGGGGAACTGTATATTAACATAAGAAATCATTCAATTTTCTATCATTATGACAAATGAACCTGAAATTAATTTTTTCATGTTTATAAAATTATTCAAAATTAAAGAGAACTATGAATTTTGTGTAATACCAAAGAGATAATGCCATGATGTCATTAAAACCCACATTAAATTCCTAACAGGGTCAGTTCTTGCTACTATCTCAACATATCTAGGTGACATAATAAGAGGAAATATTTTCAGCCTTCTTCAATAAATGAGGTAATCGACTTCTAAAAGCTAATGGATATGCCAAAGACTCAGTTAAACAAGACCTTCTCCTTGGACTGGACCGCTGGCTTAGAATTTCGCTGACATCATGCCCCATTCTTGTCATTTCTATGAGAAATGTGTGGATGTTGCACCTCGTGTCAGAAACTAAATTCTGTAAATGATAAAAGTTCATTGATTTAATTACTTCTGACAATTACAAAACAGACTCAGAGTCTAAAGCAAGTAAAATTTAAAATGTACCTGTCTCTGTGGAAAAGGCACCCACTCAACATAGTTTAAAGGTTAGAGTGGTGGTGAGAGAATTCACTGTAGAGTTAGAGAACTATTACCACCCAACAAGAGAGTAAGAAGTCCCGAGTCTGTTCCAAAAGCATTGCTCCTTAGACAGAAGAGTAGAAAAAGGACATAGAGCTGGTTACCACAAAGTGCCTAAGTGATAAGGACCAGCATCAAGAGATCTGGAATACCAGTGTTGCTAGATGAACCCTGTGGCAGAAGCTCAGAGTTGGAACAGCATAAACATAATGGTCTGGGAGGAATCACTGAGGAGATGCAGACTCCACTTCAAAAGTATCTTTCTAAATGGAAAAAAGACACACATCTTATATCACCGTGCTTTCTCACATCACCCTTACTGGCTTATCAGTGTGCAGTTAAGCACTTATCACGTTAAGTGACCTCAAGCTTCCAGAAAACTTCATTGTCTGAATATCAGTTGTTATTTTCTGTCTTTAAAATATGTTTTAAGCATACAGTGAGGTGTAGCGAGGTTTGGATTTCTTTGGAAACACAGCTATGTTGAATGAATGTATAAGGGTTGTGGGGGTGCTTCTGAAAATACAGACTCATAAAAGGGGGATTGTAGGAGTTAGATAAATTAGATTTAGAGAATATATAGGAGTTTCTGATACTGTCTCTTAATTCGGGGCCTGAAGAGCATTATCAACATGAAGTCAGGAAAAACAGGAAAGACTTAATAGACTGAAAAACAAGGTTGAAGTCAGGAAAAACAGGAAAGACTCAATAGACTTGAAGAAACAAAGTATCTGGCCTGACATTGTTTTCAGCTGCTAAGTGGGCGGAGCCCAAATTAAGCTGAAACAGAGTTCCTCCTATTTGAGGACAGTGCATGGAGCCCAGAAAGAGAAGAGGCCCCTGATGCTAGAGAGCTCCAAGAGTCCTGCTGAAAAAAACGGCTGGCCATTGATGGCCAGCTCTCTCCCTGAAGCAGAAAGAAGCCGGTGAGCAAAGAAAGCCTGAGCAAGACACCAAAAGGCCAAGGACTGGACCCTGTGGCTCAGCTTTTGCCTGGAGGGGTTTGATCTGTCCGATCAGTGGTCTAGGGGAAACTGTGCCTGGCTTTAAGGACTGAGGCAGAGCAGCTGAGTTCCTGATTCAAAAGAAGTAAGTTGGCCTGCAGACGGCTGGAGTCTCCCACAGAGAAGAAAGCATGAAGCCTTATTTAAGGTGAGACTGCAATAACCAACTTACCATGACGAACCTGCATCTGAGAGATCCAGAAAAAGGACTGCTAAGTGCATTAAAGAATCTACAACAAAGACTGTGTTCCTGACGACTGAGGACCTGCCCCAGAGACTGTATCATTCTAAAAGGTTATGAAAGTAGTTGTTATAATTATCAATAGGTTTAGTGGATATGTTAAAGGGGTTGTAAGAATTTATAAGATTAATAGTTAAGAAATAGTTGGTGTTTGTTATATTTGAATTTAGTAATAAATAAATAAGTGTTAAATAATAATTTAAAAGTTCGGTTTACAGGGGATATAAAATCAGTCTAAGCATTGGCACCTGTGGGGAACACCTGGAAGCACTCGTGGTCTTGGTTAACAGGTGTACCTCGGGAGGAGGCTTAAGGTTGGCCAATGAAAAAACATCCTGGTCCATTATTAGAGTAAAAGTATAAACAGAAAGGCCTGTCTTCTCAGGTCTCTGAGGTGGTTGAAGAATAGATAGCTAGAGTCTCATAGTTAAATTTTGAGTTGTTTAGGAATCAAGAGGGTGTTCTGGATCTAAGAAGATGTTTTTAAAATTGTGAGGCAAGTTAGTATGAAAGCTGAGTTAGATATAGAACTTTAAACTCATGGAAATGGTTAGATAGTAGAATGTTAAAGTCAGGTGCCAAATACATATGGACCGGACATTGGGAATGTATGCTAAGCCATATAACTCTCATAATTGTGGCCTATTTATTTCTGTTGTTTTGTATTGTATTTATTGTTATAAGAGAAAGAACCATTTGTTGGACTGAAAGGGGGAGCTGGTGGGGGGGAGATATACCTTAAACTAAAAAAAAAAAAAGGGAGAGGAGGGGGGGGGGGGGGGAAGAAGGGGAAGGATGGGACTGGAGGGTGGAGTAGGGAGGGGATTGTGATTGAGATGTAACTTGAAGAAATAAAAAATAAATTATAGACAGACAGAAAGAAAGAAAGAAAGAAAGAAAGAAAGAAAGAAAGAAAGAAAGATCCGGAAACTCAAGAAGACTTATTGATTGGCATTGCTCCTCAACATTGCTCATAGAGGCTTCACTTCAAAAACCCTAGACAAAGGTTGTTGCAGAGACTTGATGAGACTTTTGGCTGAGGTTGGGCAGAGTCCAGGTTAGGCGTAGCCCAGAAGAAAAGCTGCCCAAGACCAACGACGAGGCCCCTTAGAGGGCAGCACTTGCCTTGTGGATTTGGTTGGGCTAGATGGGGAAGGAAGAGACTGCAGCCTCAAGATAGTGTGCCAACAGCCAGCTCCTAGGCTGTGTTAGTACAGCACCTGCTCCCAGACACAGAACAGGCGGTGAAGTGCCACACCAGCCATGAGGGTTTTAGCTCATTCAAAGGGACAGGAGAGAACTTGGCCCCAAGCAGGGGTGTGGCAACTGCTATTGCTAGAGCTGAGTGACCACTGGGCTGCTGCTGATTGCTGTGTTCCCTTTGAGGCACGCTGATTTAGTTGGACAGCTAATTAATTACCCCAAGAACTTTCAACTGAGAACTGTCTTCATTTTGGTATCCTTTCTAATGTACCTCAGGTGGGTTGGCTAGAAGGTATTTAGAATTATTAATGAATAGTTTAAAGATATGCCAACAGTAAGAACACATCCATTCTGCACTGTGGAAGCAATTAAGCAATGATCTATCATTGCTAATACATTACACCAGGATTCAGCTATGTAGAATGCAACTTGTGTGTGTGTGTGTGTGTGTGTGTGTGTGTGCTTGTGTGTATACAAATCAGGTAGATTTCATCTCTCAAAATATGATTTCCTCTTTAGGCAATTTAAACTATTGTAGCACTACATATTTATTACTTTCATGATTTATTCTTTAAAACTAAATAATGCAAAAAATTGGATAATCCTCAGTAAGATAACATAATAGACACATAACAATTATAATAATTTTACTGAAAACATTTACCAACACATTAAGCAAAAAGAATTTATTAAATTCATATATTGCCATTTCAAAGATTTTTTATCACTTATTTAATGTTGTTTTTCCTTTAAAACTATGACTTGTGGCGCACGCCTTTAATCCCAGCACTTGGGAGGCAGAGGCATCTTTGGATCTTTGCGAGTTCAAGGCCAGCCTGGTCTACAAAGTGAGTCCAGGACAGCCAGGGCTACACAGAGAAACCCTGTCTTGAAAAACCAAAAAAACAAAACAAAAAAAAACTATGATTTGAAGCTTGTCAGAGAAATTACCTACAATTTTATTTCCCTCATGATAGCAAATGATTTAAGTAAGGAACACAGAGAAAATCCCATAAGTATTGTATTCCCCTAGAATGTTTTTGAGAGCCAAGAAGAAGTTTGACTTTAATAAATGATACATTTTAATTAATTATTTTTGATGAAAGATAACCCAGTAACTAAAAAGAATCAGGAAAACAACCTAAGAGTGACAGAAATTACAAATATGGTGTCTTATATAAAACAGAAATTTGTTTCCAAATGGAATATGCACTCTTCCATGAGGAACTTTTTAATTCTTTATATTGCTATATTGAAAAAAATCAATTATAATTTGATATATGATTTCCAAACCAACATTAGTCAATTTTGCTATTAAATTTGAACAGTCTCCCTATTTCACCATTTTATTTGGAAATAAATAATGGTACTGTGGGCAGATATACAAATCCACAGCAGTGCTAATCTCCAAAGACTTACTGTATTTAATTCCATTATGGGGAATGGGAAGTCCATCACTGAGAAGCTTAAGACACACTTATTTTCTCAGAAACACCATTAGATATTCTATACATTGTTATTATTGAGTCTATACCTACAAGATACTATCTCCAGCTCCAACTTTACCTCCTCCCCCATTTTAATTTGGATAGCCAGAAACAACTCAAATTCAAATACTGAAACTGAGAACTTAAGACTATTCCAACTTTTCACAGTTCCAGGTCAATAGCGAAGAATACCAAGACATTTCTCTGGATTGTTTCATCCTGGGGACGAAAGCGATGTTTTTTTGATGGTCAGGGGATGCATGCGTAAATACTTCTCATCCTCAACAACATTTAACTTCCCGTGTTAGCATTTGAAATTCTTTGATGGCTCTCTATGGTCACATACTCAGTGGCTACTGTCAGTTCTTCTCCAGTCTTTTCTTTCTTCATAGTCATAGGATTTTTACTGTGGCACACACAGGCTCAGGAAAGGGATTACTCTGGCCAGACTCCAAATGCTGTTGTTACTATTTTCAGTATAAAACATGTAAGTGTCTCTTGGTAGTGTCTGATAATTTTCTTTGAAAGACAACTCATTTTCTCCTCTCTCTGCTTTTTCCTGCTACCAGGAATTGGGTCTTATAGATAGGCTGAGAGGAGATTCCTTGAGCTGTCTGGAAATGAAGGAGCAAGCACAGATGGAAAAATAGCCCCATTTGCAGCTTGGGTCCAGGACCCTATCCCTTTCGTGGCTTTGCTTGCAGGGTGGGGAGTGACTTTTGCCATTCCTGTGCCACTGTCATGTTTGGTTTTGTCACTCACAGCTGAGCCCTATCATATTCAGTAAAGAATAAAGAGCTGTCATTGAAGTTTCAAGGTCAGTGCTCTATTTCATTGAATCAAAAACTTGAAGTCTAAGAAAGTTCCCCATTTTCAGAGGTACTCAAAAGTTTAGAAAAATTCATATGAATTGGTTTTCCTACAACATTAGTTTGAAGAAAAATTAACAGGTAATTTTAAGGGGAGTTGATTTATTTGAACAAACTGTTTTTAATTAAATTGGTTCATATTTTCACCACAGTATTTTAGCAGGTGCCAATGAGTGTGAGGGTCTAAAAATCAGGAATAAAATTCATAGTTTTAAAGGCTTATCATTAGGCTCAATTCAAATTGTTTCATTTTATTCCATTTCCTTTTCCATGCTAATGATAAAGCAAAGAATTAACGTACTGTGCAGCAGATTTGGGGAAGAAATATGAACAGAAAAGAGAGACCCTGGTATTAGAAAGCCAGTTGGTGGGATATGGTACATGAGCCACTCAGATTAGTTCAGAAATCTACTTTTTAAAGCCCTCATGAAGATCGATCTATCTATCTGTGGTGATCAGTCAGGTCCCTGCCCTGGTCTGGTGATGCTCAGTTGCTGTCACAGAATCATGCAAACAATATGACATAGTTTTAAGAACCTTAACCCAGTGACGGTGGGCATGTCTAACATCCTGGTTTGCTCTTGCCACTGCTCTACATATGTGAGAAGGTTCTGAAGAGAACACACAGGCGCAGCTACCACCACGTCTGACCCAGTCTCTAGCACTCTCTGTACTCACTGTGCTCCCTCCAGCTGAATTCTGTTCGGGACTGTGGAAGCCAAACAATTTTGTGGGGAAAGTGGCCATTTTGTCCAATATTATGTGAATTATAGGTATATAACTGTCACTGTTTTTGTCCCCACAGAGCCTATTGTCACACAGGTGACATGTCAGGATGAGTTCTTCCTTCAGAAAGGACTATTTTACTCAAATAAAAAAATTTCAATAAACTTTCAGCGGCTTATGCAAACTAAACTGGGAAATGTTCATTTTAAGTTTTCTTCCTCAAAGACATATCTGGTATCTCACCACTTGCTTTCACTGACGTATATTAACCAAGTTCAAGTATTTTTCTTGTTCTGGTGGTTTTTGGTTTTGGTATTTTTTTGTTGTTTTCTGTTTTTGTTTTTGTTTTCTTAGAGAGAGAGAACATGAAATGGGAAGAATCCAGGAAGAGTTGATAGAGGAAAAATAGCATGATCAAGACATATTGTGTGAAAATTTTAAAAATAAGTAGAAAATGAAAACACACAGATTATGACTAAATGACAAGTGGAATAATAAAGCAGACAATCAGCCAACTGGTATGTGCTACAGAGGTAGTGATAAGATGAGCAAATGAAATTTTTTCTCAAACATTTTAGGGGCTTTAAAAGCTAGCATGTAATTTGTAAAAATTTTTTTAAACTTTCAACATGCCAACATACCGTGGAATATTTATGTCATCATTTTTCATTTGTTCAGTTTTGTCAACTAAGTTCATTTACACTTAATAACTGAATAAAAACCCTCATTAGGGTAACTGTGAACATTTCTGCCTATACCAACTTGACATCAGATATGAGAATATGGCTATGGGCGTCAGCCAACTTAACAGCCGTCTTAACATTTTAGTGTTTACCAAAAATCTCTATCTTAGATGTAACACCAAATTATTTTTATGAGGTGATCAGCAGAGGCAATAACAAAACTGTTTATTTCTTAAATTTATTGAGTTTTGGTGAATGTGTTTGCATGTCTCTCCTGAATGCATGCTTGTGTACCACTTTCATGCCCGGTGCCTGAGGAGTCAACGATGGCATCAAATTAACTGAAACTGTAGTTACAGGAGTTTGTAAGCTGTCGTGTGGGTGCTGGGAACTAATATGGGTCGTCTTTAAGAATAGAAAATACTCTTAATCACTGAGCCATCTCTCCTGCTCTACCATAAAGAATGTCAACTGAATCAAATATTTTGAATTAAAAATACTATTTTTTCTCAAAAATCTTCAAAGTGTCACATAGCTCAAACACTCTCCTGATAAGAAACTCATCCAGTGAACCTGCAATTTTTTCCCCATCGCCACTGCCCCTGGGATAATTAACTACTACATTTCCTTTCTTCTGATAGGACCATACCCAGCAAATCAAACACATTTACCTCCAAAACTCCTCCCCACTGCATGATGGTTTATAATGCCCCAATTCACAAAATTAACTCTCTCTTTCTCTGTTCTTACACCAAAAAAATAAAATAAAATAATTTAAAAAAGAATTAATTTGTTTATCTATAAATTTATATTTATACATATAGATTTGTATATATGTATATATCTATACATATATAAGTATATATGTATATATGTATAGACATACAAATAAATTCTTAATTAGCAGGGTTTTGAGAAAAAAATAGTATTTTTAACTCAAAATATTTTCAATATTTCTAAATAAATGTAACACAAGGAGGCTTCTTGGAGCTATTTGATAAATTCCCAAGCACTTGAATATTAAATCTGTTAATGTCAATCTTATACTCTGTTGATTTGATCTGATCTGATTTGGTTTGGTTTGGTTTGTTCTGAGAGCACAGTAGAACTTTCAGGATCATAAGAAATTTATAAACACCATCAGCCAATAAGTGAAAAGCTGCACATTTTAGCAGAAAATAAAAGGTTAAAAATGATGGTGTAAATAATTAAGTCCTTACAGAACTAACCTATTTCAAAGTTCTGCTGTTCTTTCAAGGTTAAGGAAATCAAGGTCAAAAATATAAAGGAGAAAAGCACCTAATACTATAAAATAACACTCCCTTAATGTTTTACCGTAGTCCGTTTTGCTAAACACATTTGGAGCACTTTATAAAACTCATGAAGCTTTAAACTCTAGCCTATATAGACCCTAGATAGATAAATGCACGCACGTATCTGTGTAAATGTATATAGTACTAGAAGTGGAAACCAGGGCTTTGCAAACACTAGGCAAGCACTCTACCACTAAGCTCATTGCCAGCCCCCCACATACCTTTAACATCTCTCCAGCAGTAATGTTTCTACTGGCTCAGAAGAGCCTCAGTCAATGTAAGCCTTGCCTGTGACATAATAATTGGTTGTGTCCATTTTTTTTTTTTCCTGAGGAACTGGCAATGTTCTATTTTTTCCTCAGGTTATACTTCTGTTTCTTCCAGTACCTTTCTTTTTCTTTTTCTTTTTCTTTTTAACCTCAAAGCAGTATTTTTTTAATTGCATTGTGTGGACCCTAAAACCGTATTACTAACAAAAGCTTTCTCTAATATTTTGAATTTAAGAAATGCTGCATGAAAAGAAGCTGATGAAATAAAAATTGCAGTGTTCTCAGTATCCTTATGAATAGTCTGCATCTTCAGAAGAAAGATATGATGTGCTGTTTATCACAATTTCCTCTGGAATTGGCTGAAATACAGCTCTCCTAGTCATCCACTGCCACCTGAATATCATAGTTTAGGAATTCAGGCCAATCCCCTCTCAGTCTTCTCCATTTTGCTTCTTCTGGTCTGTGCTCTGCTTGTGCACAGAGAGAATATGTTTACTTGCTTTTTGTCTGCCCTCACTTAGGAGTCACAAAACCCATGGAAAATGTGGCAGAAGCAGTTTCTGAATTAATTTTTAATTAATATTAAATTACTATTAATATTAAAATTTATTAACTCTTTTAGAATTTCATACCATATGTTGTGGATCATATTCATCCCCCACCCTTCCTCTTAACTCTTCCAAGATCTACTTCCAACTCCCAACTCGCTCACAATTAAGATTATATTTGGCCACATTGGTATTGATCTTTGTATATTGATACAAAATTAAGGGTAACGCTTCTTAAAGGTATTGTTCCTAGTGATTCTTAAAAATGAAATGTCAAGTTTTGACCTCTTGCTACCAACCGACATAAACTGTTTAGGATAATTAAGAAACGGAAACTAATAGTCATGAAAACGTGTCATTTTGTTAGTTACTATGACAGTCTATCACAGTTATTTTCTAAGCTACTCAGAAATCAAGTTGCTAAGAGACAAGCAATATTTGCTTATCTAAATATGAGATAGATAGGGCATCTTCAAAAACCTCAAGAGATCTGCAGAATATGGCATTCAAAGATGTTTTCTTAACTTAAGATTTTTTGATATTGAGACATGTCAGCTCCTGACAGCACCCCCTATTCTACTCCAAGTAGAAGATGAGCATCGAAGAATCTCCAGTGGGAGATGATTGAATTGGTGGTAAGCCTTTCTCTTGACAAGAAAAACCCATTGCTTCAACTGTAGACAGACTTCTGTCCAAAAAGGACAAAACTTGGAAGCAGATAAGTCGACAGCCTAGCTCTGCCAAGACAGGGTAGGTAAGTCCTTCATAATTCCTGCTCTACAATCAATGTCTGTCAGAGAAACGGGGCCAAAAGGCTGAAGATTGATGCTGTAATGTATGGAGAGAAAATGGGAACTGTCCAGGCAGCCACTGGTATGTCATTTCTTAGTTTTGGAAGCTGCAGGCCCTGCACTTCCTATATAATCAGATATATTTATCCCTCTCAGGTCTCTGAGGTGGTTGAAGAATAGATAGATAGAGTCTCATAGTTAAATTTTGAGTTGTTTAGGAATCAAGAGGGTGTTCTGGATCTAAAAATATCTTCTTAGATCCAGAACACCCTCTTGATTCCTAAACAA
>CAJQZJ010031917.1:4972196-4993612 GCA_907164525.1 Lophiomys imhausi
ATATATTTATCCCTCTCAGGTCTCTGAGGTGGTTGAAGAATAGATAGATAGAGTCTCATAGTTAAATTTTGAGTTGTTTAGGAATCAAGAGGGTGTTCTGGATCTAAAAAGATATTTTTAAAATTATGAGGCAAGTTAGTATGAAAGCTGAGTTAGATATAGAACTTTAAACTCATGGAGATGGTTAGATAGTAGAATGTTAAAGTCAGGTGCCAAATACATATGGACTGGACATTGGGAATGTGTGCTAAGCCATATAACTCTTATAATCGTGGCCTATTTATTTCTGTTGTTTTGTATTGTATTTATAGTTATAAGAAAAAGAACCATTTGTTGGACTGAAAGGGAGAGCTGTTGGGGGGGGAAGAAATACCTTAAACTAAAAAAAAAAGAAGGGAAGAGGATGGGGGGTTGAGGGGGAGGAGGGTGGAAGGGTGGGGCTGGAGGGGGGAGTAGGGAGGGGATTGTGATTAAGATGTAACTTGAAGAAATAAAAAATAAATTATTAAAAAAAATAACCCACAAAGTCCAGTTTATACCACGATGTTCATGGGTTTTGGGTCATTCATTGTAGCATAGTCAACTGTTCATTGGCAATGGCTTTGAACAAAACTGACTCTCCCTTCCACAGAAGCCATCAACTCTCAATAGTTCCTCAGTTAAGGGTGGACGCTCATGAACCCTTCTCCCCTTCATGCTAAAATACTAACTAGCTTGAAATTTTTCAGGTCTTAAGTAGACAACTTCAGCAGCAGTCAGTTCATGAGTGCTACAAAGTTTTGAATTTATTGTGCATATCACTCATTGATATTCCTCTAACTAAAGTCCAGTAGACTATTAAAGACCAATTGTGACTAAAGTCAAAGAATAAATCCAGAAGATCAAATAGGGAAGAGAAGAACTTGCCTAGGAATTAAGGATGATTCAGCGCCCATTTTTGCAGGGCAGAGGAGCCCCAACCTTCATCTAGGCAATGTGGCCAAAAAATGAGAGAGATTTTGGAGTTAGGGTACAATGGATTTTCTCAGCACACCAGCATTCATATCATGGTTTGGCAAGTACAAATGTAGATCAAAAACAGACCAATAACCTCATTAAATGTATAGCCCTCCAGAAGATTTTATGCCAATAACTCTCTTACATATATAGCCCATACTGTGCTAAAAATAATTTTAAATGGATGTAATATCAATTATTCAGGAATACAACTGCATACATTTTTTATTCTTTCTGTACTTTGAGTCAGTCTGATATCATTTATTGGGTATTAATTGTAGAGTCATAAGGCTACATCCTCAGCCTTTCTGTGGCTAGCAGTTCAATTCCGTTCACGTTGACCTCATGTCCTTCATAGAAGCACTTGCCTTAGTTCTAGTCTCTTTTACACGACTAGTATTTAAGACAGGTCTAACATGTAGAAACATGAGCCTTCAAGCTACTGTGCCCCGAAAGTCAGAATCTATCTCCACACCTTATGTCATGATTAGTTAACTACGGAACTCCTGTAGGTCATCTGAGTTGTTCTTGATGTTTTCTTGGAATTACTTAGCAACTGGGAATTTTAGACAATCCTAGAATACTAATATTTTTTCATTTAAATATCATCACAGAAACTTTTAGGCAAACAAATGCCCAGAAACCAATAAATGGCTAGAATGAAATATTCTCTTGTCTGCTGTGGTGAGTGATGACTTGAAAAAGTTCATCATGTGTTTTTCTAGACTAGGATAAATCACCAAGAAGCTGGAAAGTTATGGAAATATTGGAAACAATCTTGAGGAAGTTTATATTAACGTTTACAAAAATAATTGGGCTCACTGTGGCCCTCAGTGAAAGAAAATGCAATAATCATCATTATCTTAAACAATACTAGGGGCAAAAAAAAAAAGACAAAAACCACCAGAAAATAAAATGACTTTTCAAGTTGAGCATAAAGTTAAGTCACTAAAAACCATGAAATGGGTCATGCTCCTAAAGATTTTGTCAGACAAGCTGTAAAAGACCATAAAATATGTCTAATCTGAGCATCTCTCAGAACTAGCACTTGGTAGGAGATTAACAATCTTGTATTCTATGTTGAATGTGAATAGTGAAGTTGTCTGGACCTACTTACAGTACAGACCATCAAAATGGGGGAAACAGAGAAGGTTCTGCAATATAATGAATTCTGAGGCAGCCCTTTGCTTTTCAAACTCAGTGCGACGTGAGCTCACTCAGTCTTAGTTTTCTAGACATTGAGGTGTTGACCAAAGGCAATACTGAGGACATCAAGCTGCTGTGGGAACTGAAAGAGATTGAAGTATGAAGGTATTTGCATGCTTTGCACACATCTGCTCAATAAATGTCAGTTGGTAACATTTTTTCTAATGCTAGCTAGCTATGATCTAGCAATACTGGAATCTAAATTGGACTTAACTGGGGTGATCACATGCCTACAAAAAAAAAGCTTGGGTAGATGTTTTAATAGGCCCTAGTTAATTCACAATTCCTCTAACAGCAGAATGATGAGAGCATTTGGCCAGCTGGAACCTAATACCTTTACTGTAGACTAACAAGCTGCACCACAATGCCATCTACTCTACTCTGGACTCCAGTGACAGATGAGACATTCCAACTTGAAGTGTGTGCCTAGGAAACACTTATACACTGAGTGGCAAGTGCTTGTGGTTCCTAGAAAGAGAGAAGCATCTTTATGCAAGATGAAATACAACCTTTCCGTTAACACAAGGCATGGCAATACTAAGAAACAATTTCATAAATGAATGAGCCAGGTCTCCACACAAAATTCATATATATCTTTAAGGCACTTTGAGGACATTTTTCCTAATGATCATAGAGTGCGTGTCTGAGATTACCAGAATTTACTTGACCTCCTATGGTAATGAACAGTTTGAGAGAGATCACAAAAGTTTTGATGAATTCACAAAACACTTTATTTTAAAATAAAAGTATGACCAGTCACAAAGGCACCCTCCTGTAATCTCAGTACACAGGTGATTTTTAGCATATTTATGACTTCAAGATGACCTGGACCTATATGGTAAATCCCATCACAACTTGTCTTATACAATAATGGACAATGTCTGAAAATTACAATGAAAATAAATACAAATAAATTATATAAAATGTGTCATTCAGACTTTTTGATATGTCAAAACCCTCAGTCTAAACTATTTAACAGGGAAGGATTTATTTTGGCTCATGGTTTTGGAGGTTTCAGGCAGTCCTGGGGAGACGGCAGGGGAAGCCAGCAGCTCCTTCTTTAGTGAACAGGAAGCAGAAGTGGGAGCAAGAGTTCTTGAACAGTCAGCTTCCTCCCTCTCCTCTCCTTATTGTATGTGGGCCTTAAGATTATGGGATGACAACACTTACTTTTAGAGGGGGTCTTCATCCCTTAATTTATACTTTCTGGGTGCACTCTCACAAACATGCCCTCCTCAATCAAATCAACTTGACAATCAAGATTTACCATTGAAAACACTGAACAACACTTCAGTAGAAATATGTATTTCTGTGAAATCATTGATAAAGAAACAGAATACCAAGTTACTGCTTCATGAACACACCAACTTTCTAGGCATGTAATGGTTGTTATATTTATATTTAAAAAACTTTTTTTAGTTTATATGAAAAAGTCACATTTTCGTAGCTCTGAAAAGTCAAACTGTATATTATAGTTCATATTTCTTTAAACATACATATGAATTCACCTTTAAAAACACATTTAGATCTATGAATCAGAAAGAACACTTACTGTCATTTCATTCATGCTCAGAAGCATGGGGCTAGGTGGCAAGGTCCCAAGGCGATATTTGAACCCTTCTTCTAAAGTCATTCCCCAGAATTGGCTATAGTTCTGTGCTGTCCATCTACCTTACAAATGAAGCAGAAAAATATGTATAGGTTACATGATATCACTCTTATTAATATATGTTTATTTCTTAGTCTGAACAATATATGGTAATGGGATCTCAAAATATGGGAACTAACAGTACAGGGTGGATAGCCTTCACACAGATTCAGCACTGATTATTCTAAAACCAAGGTCATGAAACACTAGTCTTGGGTTTAGCCCATCTCAGTTATGACTGATTCAAAAAACATGAGGCCACATAATTGTAACATGAAACCAGGAATATGAAATGTGAGAGCTTTATATTGTATAAAAGGAGGAAGTATAATAAGGGTGATATATGCAGTTTCCTTTAAATGTACTTAATTGCCCTTTAGAAAGAAGTTTGAGTCTATAGACAAGTACTTACAAGTTTAATAAGACAATCTGTGCCTTTAGAATTTTTTTTGAAGTTTCTCAATTAAAAAGAAGTGCCCATGAAAAATTGAAAGCTAGCTAGCTAGATGTCTTATTTTTGCAGTATTGGAGACTGAACCTAGGACCTCGTACATGAAGGCAAGTGCTCTACCATTCATCCTCTGTTTGGTAATCTTCATTGTCCTACTTTAAAGAGATTATATCAGCAACTGTTAATTAGACAGTAACATAATTACATTAAGGGAGTTAATTTGTATCTAGTGTTAACCATTAACAGCTACTGGCAAACATATTAACTCCATTATTGTGAAATTAGCTATTTAAATGCATGTTTTTCTAAAGACATACTTTTCTACCTTGTTCTTAAAAAATGCCTTATTTTCAAAATGTGATATGGAAATTTGAAAATAGAGTTCTCCAGTAGGTAATAATGACTGAAAACTGGACATCTGATGGGCACCTAAGCATTGCTCATCCAAACCATCTGCATTGCAGAAAAATATTTTCAGCATTTAAATCAGTTCTATACTATATTTTGTTGTATTTATTATCAAAATTACTTAGAGTTGACTGGCTCCTTTGAGTGATTAGCAATTCAATTCAGTTTTCAGTAACATTTTAAAAGCAAAATCTGCAACAGGAATTTCAAGGTGGAAACTCTGGGATGCATGTTATGCCTGGTAATGTTGTTTAAAAGACAAAGAGAAACTGATTGAGTAAAGCGTGATAGGGGCACACTCCATTAGTAGTCTTTAAATAGGTCAGAGACATCCAGGGTTCCCTTAACTCAGCACTCAATTTAATGAAAGGAAGAAGCATTTTGAACTACAAGATATGGGTACTGATCTGGAGTGATGTTCCTGCCTTTCATCCCACCACTCAGGAAACTCTATGAATTCAAGGTCAGCCTGGTCAAGAGAAAGAGTTCTAAGCCAGCATTTGCTGCTCTTGAAAAGGAGTATAATTTTGTTCTCAAGACTCACACAGTGGCTCATAATCCTATGTTGCTCCAGAACCAAGGGATGCAATGTCCTCTTCTGACCTCTGCAGGCACCAGTCACATATGTGATATGTATATATATATATGCAGGCAGGCAAAACACTCATACACATAACAAACACATAAATTTTTTTTAAAAAAAAGCATAAGATAGAGATCTTCTTCCTCTTCCTGGCTGAGGGCATGCAGGGACTCCACTTTCCCTAGAGCTTCTGCAAGGCATGTGGGATCTTTGAGTTAAATTACGGGGAAATGGTGGATCAGAAATTGTGTCTGTATCTATAAGGCCAGGTTAGTGAAAAAAGTCACAATAAAAAGCCACCAACAGAGGAAATAAAAGAAAGAGGTATGGACCATGGAACTAAGACTAGGCAGACTTTGCCACAAAGAAGCCAGGGCAACAAGAAACACACAACTCTGGCACAGAGCTAGATCCTGCCAGGGAAGATGGCGAGGATTTCAGCACCTCGCCCTGTTGGAACTTGGAGAATTAGTTGGCTCTGCTGGAAACCCAAATTGTAGGTTGACCTTTCCCACTAAAGAGGAAATTGGAAGGAAGCCTCCACGAAAGCACTAGAAGAGTGTGGAGGAAATCTGAAACAGAGAGATTTCCAATGCTCATGATGTGTCAACCCTGCCATTGCCTGAAGAAGCATATGATCAGACTGTAGATCCACAGGACAGACTGAGAAAAGAGCTGAAAGCTGCACTAAAAGTGAGCTCAGCCTGCCCAAACCCACCCTAACGTGACAGAGGCTCAGCAGCCACAGACACAGCTCCAAAGAATAGATAAAGGACCCTAAAGCTGGAACATCTGTACAGCTCAGCGTCACCTACCTTCTCTATTACAGCAAGAGTGAGAGGTTCACTGGGATTCAGGGGAGTATGTGACAGAGCTTAGAGCACTACATGACTCCCAGTGCAGACCACAAATGATGTAGACAGCAGCTAATGTGTGTTAAGAAAGAGTGGGGAGGGGGGGATCTTGGATAGTTTTGTTGTTAACTTGAAGCACTTGAGAAAAGGCAAAGTCAACCAAAAAATTGTCTCAATTGGATAACTCTTTGGGACATCCTCTTGTGTTGATTGATCCAGGAGGGCCCAGCCCCCTGTGAACTGTGCTATTCCTGACTGGTGGGTCTGAGATATATAAGGAAACTTAACCTGAAAAAAACAAAAACAAAACAAACAAAAGGCAGCACTTTTCATGGTCTCCGATGGAGTTCGTGCCTTTAGAGTCCTGCCTTGAGTTCCTGTCTCGTCTTTTCTCCATGATGAACTGTGAGCTATTAGCCAAATAAACACTTTCCTCCTCAAGTTGCTTTTGATCAGAGTTTTATCACAGAGAAGCAAACCTGGACAGAGATTATCAATACTCTTACTCATTCCATGCCATAGAGAGGCCTTACAGATGGTGATTGTGATGGACTTTTGCATAGTATCCTGAAGAACAGAGAGACCTAAGCTGCACCAAGACCTCTTTCAAACCATCATTTTTACCAGTTTGACTCCAATTGAATCCAGAACACAAGAACTCACTAAAATAAACAAGCAAAAACAATGGGAAAGGTGGAAACTTATAACTGGAGGACATATTCTCTCCAGTGGAGTGCAAAGACACAATAAAGAAAAAAATACACAAGACACCATTTCACCATGACATACCCACATTTGGGAGTTGCCAGTTCTGGAGAACAAAGATGGCAAGCTAGCACAAATGACAGAGAAAAATTTTCAGAATTCTACTTTTTATAAGGTTCCATGACCAAAAGAGAGCTCAAATAAACAGGTGAGCAATTTATTACAAGATGTGTACAGAAAAAGTTATGAAATCAAGACAGATAAGTTACCAAAGAGGGTGAAACTTGGAGAAAAAATTTAAAACACACACAAAAAAATAAGAGCCTAGAAATTTAGTTTCTAAAAAAGAAGCAAATAACAATAACCTTAATCAACATCAACCAGAGTCTAACAAATAAAAAGCTCTGTATCGTATTTGAGTTAATTCATTTGGAGTTGTTAGCCAGTGAAGTCCTATAGACTTTCAAATATCACAATAGTGCCATTGCTCTTGTTCACCCTCCATAACGTAACACCATGACAGTATTGCTGAAAATATCACATGCTTGACACATAGAGCATGGCAAAATCAATCTGATACAGTCCTGAAAGCTTCATCTCTACTGGCTAGCTTACTTAGTGCTAGAAGGTGCTATGTGTGCTATCAGAGGAGAAAAGTATCACTAATAACCATTTATTTATCCTTTGAGCTGCACTAATGACTGGCTGGCAAACATGTGCACTGGTGCAGTAGTGGCATGAACATCATGGAAGTAACCAATCACTTTCTGATTGATTCTCAGTCCCATTCCAGAGGATGAAACCCATGCCTAGCATCATGGACAGAACTATGAATCTATGACTAAACAGATCATAAGCCTCGGGAGAGAAATTGCTAGAAATTCTGCTAAATGGAGACGGTATTCAACTGACTCCTAGTAGTTTATATTTATTCCCATAAACTAATGCTTCTTTTATCCCTCATGAATGATACTCCTAATTGCAGTAGAGTGTGGTAGCCCAATAACTCACAAATGGTCGTAGAGGTGAAAATAAGTCCACAGAATGTTTAGCACTAAAGGAAACATATATCATAACCCCTTCCCCAGTTTCGAGGATTGCTGGAGATGACAGAGAATGTAAATCTGGATCAGTGGATACATGAAAGGAGACATTATCTTGTAAACACAGAAGGGCAGCTGCATACATGAGTTCACAGGATTTTAACTGCTTGAATAAAACACATGTAAGTCAAAGCCAGGCTCAGTCCAGTAAGGAGAGAGGAGCTGGATGCATAGTCTGACCCCTTACTATGGAGCTATTGGTAATTGCGAGGTATTTGGAAGAGGGAGAAACTTGATCACTCTCCAGTAGAAGACCACATACCCAAGAATATTTGAGATTTGTTGGAGGAGGATAAATGAATATGATTGAAACACATATGAAACTTTCAAAGAACTAATAAAACTTTTTTAAAACAACAAAACAAAACAAAAAAACCTCACCTGAATCTGTTTGTTGGCATGCATAAATTAAGAGAACGTGTTTTGTCTTATTTTCTTGCATTGTGGTGTTAGTTTAGTTTAATTTCTCAGGCAGAATCTCATTCAGTAGCCAAGATTGGCTAGGTCATACTCAAGTTGACCTTAAACAGTGATCTTTCTGCCTTGGTCTCTCAATTGCTGGGATTGCAGGATTGAACTATCAAGCCTGGCTGAGTTTGTAACTTTAAAGTGTTGAGTTTGGAGTGGAAGCTTCACAGTTTCAGATAAATATAACAGGTATAGATCTCCATTTGTTCTGCTAAATCACTGAGAATTAGTTGTACATTTTAATTTGGCTTTATTTTGCTCTGGCCTTTTGTAACGGTTTGGCATGTTAGCTTTTCAAGTTGAGGATTAAATTAATTTAAAGCAGAAAATATGTATTTGTATGTTCAGCAATTCCATGAAAGAAAGTCTTTTTTTATTAATTATTGCCATAAAAAATAACACAGACAAGTGGGACATAGTGGCTCCTGCCTACCCTACTAGAGTTTGGGAGGGCAGATAAGGACTAGTGTCTTGATTTTGAGATCTGCCTGGACTATGCAGCAAAATTCTGTCTCAATAGATAAATAATATAAAAATAAATAAAGTGTGTAAATATATATTATAGTATATTATGTACAGAAAGTACAGATCTGAGCTTAAAATGCAGTGAAGATTTGGAGAAGCAATATCTTCAAGCAAAGCTTGTGTATTTTTAAATCACGTTTTAATTATTTTTACAAAAATAAAAAGCCAAAGCCTCATAAGTAGCTTTCCATTATACTCAAAATAAGCATATTAGAGGGCAAAAACTCTTCCTAGGAAGGCAGGTGCCAAACATCATCTGTGTTCTTAAGAATGCCTGCTTTCCACCTGCTCAGGAGTGGTCCCTGTGCATGCTGTAACAGTAGAAAGCTGGAATGTTCTCTTATGATTTCATGGAAATTTGTGAGGCATAGGTCAGGACTTTAAATCCTTTGAGAAACCTGACTAGTGTCATTTATCAAGATGATACATACTCTTGTGTTTGTAATGCCTTTTCAATGATTTGGATATAACTTAGGCACAGGAAACCATAATCAGTTTCTATAGAAACACTCAAAGGTCATCAACTATCACCTCAAATACTAGTAAACAAACACATCATACAGAGAACTTAAGAATGGCATCAGAATACTAATGTCAAAAATGTTAGTTTCTGTACTTTGTGTCTTCCAAGAAAATACTTTAAATACATTGAAATTCAATGTTACCATTGTCCTGAGGGACAGAAAATTTTATACCTGAAAGAAACACTACTTATATTTTAAAAATGTATCTCAGAATCCTTTGAGATAGGTCAGGAGGTAATGGGATATACTACCAAGTCTGAAGGAGTTCAATTCCAGGTGTCCACATGATGGAAGGAAAGAGCCTTCCTCCTCCTGTTGTCTTTGACCTCACTCATGAGCCTTGTTGTAGAGAGCTGCGAAGTGCCGTGCCCTAAAGATGGTGCTGGTCTCCGCCTTCCACCAGCCCGACGGTGAGCGCTCTTTATGATAATAAGTTCATATTTGGCAAAGACTGCTGATCTGGCTTGCTTCCACATACGTAGACCTCTAAGATAGCACCACTTGGCTTTACTTGACTGGCTGTTTAATTAGTATTTAGCCTGTGGGTTGGGTCTGCCCCATTATTCGGAAGACTGTTTTCAAGGGACCTGAATAAACTGCTGGAGAAGAGCTTTTGTGAGTTGCGTCATCCTTGCTGGACAAGGGGGGACGCGACACCTTGGCATGAGCATCATAGCAGAGGCACTCTATTCCCACATTCCTCCACATACACAAAACTTTTAAAATGTCATTTCAAAAAGCCTTTAAAAATATGTCTGAAAATTACTTCACTTTTCTAGTTGCTTCAACGTGGTCTTTTTATATTAGGTATTTTGAAGAATGTCAATAATGTTATCAATGTCAATATAGACTGGTAAGTGGTAATGGAGAAAATGTAAGGCATTGATTAACCAGGTTATTCCCTTTTAATTCAGTTCTGTAAAGAAAACAAAAGTTGTTGGATACCTACAACTTATCTCCCTAAATATAAGTGGAGAAATGATCAAATCTAATAGTCTTCACCTGAACTATGATTATTCCCAGTGTTTCTTGGTCTTCCTTATATCATAAAATTGCTAGCAACATAGTTCATCTCCACATGTCTTTTGATGTCAATAAAAGTAAAATTTATTAAATGTCAATCATTTCCATGAAACTGTAGATTAATTAGTACTATATTCGGGGTATTGTTAAGATAGAACACCATCTGATAGCTCATAGTCAACCTACAATAGCTGAGTGTGGGTTTGGTTTGGTGAAGGCAACAGCAGTGAGAAACTGATCAGAATGACTTGGTCTTTTCAATCTTCTGATTTTACCTCATATATGCAAGGGCATATTCTTTCACTTTCTCACCACACAATAACACCAATCTTTCCTAGATATCTTAAGGCTAACATTTATGTTTCCATTTTATGTACACATGTTATTTTAACCATTTACTGTTCACCTTGTAGATCTGAAATGCACATGTTTCTGAAACAACCCCCTTCATATTTTACCTAATCATGTTTTATAATTAATAACCATGTTAGAAGTAAATGACACACAGTATGTGTTTTGAGTAAGTAGAAATGCTAAAAGGCCTATACTGAAAGATATGCTTACCCATAGTCCCCTTTATTGATGTGGTCAATTAATTCTGGATGAACAAGGCACACATGCTGGGAACATTTCCATTGCTGTCCTGAACATGTACTGTAAAGATAAAACAGTAATACAAAAGTCCTTTGGACTTTACAGAGTATATTTTGAAAATAGTAATAAGATAGTACATTATTAAGTAAGTCATGTAACAAATTTCTTGATTAATGTTAGCCATCTGCCTATTTGATTGTTGGAGAAAATAAATCACAAAACCTGCATTAGGTGCTAGTCAGTGTGCTCTGATCTTCTGAAGTGACTATATATGACATAACTTCATATTCATTGAAGTTTAAAAGACAAATTAAAATATAGATTTGATATACTTATATTTGAAATTTTCTGTAGGCTGATTCAATTTAACCTGCCTGTTTTCATGTGTACTTACTGTGCTCAAAAAACACTATCTGTCAGCAGCCTATCAAAACATGTATAATTAAGAATATACTTAATGAGTATTTGCTGTATGTAGAAGGCTTACTATAAAGACATCAAACTTAAAATTTGCATTAATTATATATATAATTACATTTCCAAAATTGTTTTCATTCTTCTGAAAAATGTATGTCTAGGGAATGTGATTTTTGCCTAGATGTGTTTAGTTGTATGCTTTACTCACAAGATTTCCTGATTCCTGAAGAAATATGCAGACAAAAGCGGTCTGTGTCGCTTACATTACTTACCAGGAGTTGCAGTTTTCCTTAACTACTGACCCTTCATCATAATGTTGGGCATCTCTGGAGCAACCTGATAAGAGGACATGCAAGCAAATGAAAATTCTGATCTGAGTAAACTATATTTGGTGACAAGCCTTCTATGATTATTATTAGTTCATAGACTGAGAAAGCCTACTTAGTGCCAATCTGACAGCAGTCTCCATCTGGTTTGTGTTAAGGTTTATATATCAAATTCTTTTATCCTTTTTCTGTGAGGTTTGGTTTTTACAGTGAGCATTACATTCCAAAACAGAAAGTCACAGCCAAGTGGATGGAACTAGAAAAGCTCATCCTGAGTGAGCTAACTCAGACTCAGAAAGATGCACATGGCATCTACTCACATATAATTGGATTTTAGCCATATAATACAGCATAACTATGCTACAACCAACAGACTGAAAGGAACAGGAACATAGACTTTGTTATCTATTAATGGGACAATTTGCCCTAGGGGTGCTACCATGTAAGCCCCTAGTGAAATAGGAAGCTCTTGGCCCTCATATGACTGTTGAGCTGACAGAGGCTGATATGTAGGGCCACTCCACATCAGGCGAGTGTGATGGGTGGGAGAGGTTGGGAGGGTGGAACCGGGAGGGGTGGAAGGAGGACACTGTGATGGAGATATAACTTGAAGTAATAAATTAACAAAAAAGTAAAATAAAATAAAATGTGAAAACTTGATTATCATAGAATTTTAATCAGTAACTTTGCTTTTTTAAACTAACTTTAACTTTTAAAAAAATGTTTAAATGGACTCGGCAAGATGGCTGCAATAAGCTTGGACACATTCTGATTGTCAGGAAGACTGATTGGACCACCGCAGAGATATGCTCCTGCTGAATGGCAGTTTGAAAGGCGCCTATCTAGGCCTGCCCAGCAAAGACGGGACAATGAAGAACTCTGTACTAGACATATAGACACTGGAAGAACAGAGATGCCAGACACAGGAGACAGAGCACTTCCCACTGCAGTGGAAGAACCAGCAGATCAGATATTTCAGAACACAGCTAAGGGCTTCAACCTCCAAACAGAGGCCCTCCTCATTTTCCTTAGTCCAGAGCTTCCGTGCCGGCTGTCTGACACCCAAAAGAAGACCAATGGAGCCACCAAGGTAAAAGTGAGGGGAATTCTCCCTGGAATTTGCAACATGGCAGCATCTGGCTGATGGGTGTTGGGGGGGGGTGGGTATCAAACTAACAGGCACTGAGCTTCCCTGAGCCCAAGTGTGCTGTGGACAGGATATAGACTTCATATTGGAACTCCCTGGCTCCCGCTCACCTGGCCCCTCAGCTGGGCACTCCTGTGGGCACTCCGGGTACAGCATCTATACCTCAGCCCAGAGCAATAAAGCAGTTCTGGACCATTGTGTGCAGACAGAGCAACTAGGCTACACCAGTTCACAGAGCTTCAGTCTAAGAGGCAAGGGTTGACCCTGAGACTCCCCTGAGAGTAGCTTGGGAGGACCATAACCACAGTCCTGACACCCTAAGCTACATGGAAACTGTTAGAAGCCCCACTGACCCAGACAGGCTGCTGTGGAACACAGCACTTCCGGCAGGGAAAAGGCAGCTGAACTTCCCCTGAGTCCAAGTGCTACAGACCCCTTGTGAACTCCATATTGGAACTAACTCTCTGCCCTTGCCTATTTTGGCACAGGACTCAGTATACAGCCTTAGTCCACAGCATCAAGATCTCCACCTCGAACAATAAAGCAGCGCTGGACCATTGTGTGCTGCCCCAGCAAATGGGTTGCACTGGACCACAGAGAGACCTCCCTGAGAGTAGCGTGAGAGGACCATAACCAAAGTCCTGACATCCTAGCTGCAGGGAAACTGTTAGAAGCTCTAATGACCCAGACAGTCTGCTCTGGAACACAGCAGTTCTGCAGAGAAAAGGTGGCTAAGCTTCCCCTGAGTCCAAGTGCTGTAGACACCTTGTGAACTCCATATTGAAACTCCCTGCCCATGCCTTTGGCAGGGCACTTAGTCTACAGACTCAATCTACAGCATCTAGATCTCAGTCTGGATCAGAAAAGCAGTTCTGGACCATTACATGCTGCCCCAGGATGGACCACAGAGCTTCTGACTGAGAGACACAGGTTGAAATTGAGAAACCCCTGAGAGCAACCTGGGAGGGCCATGACTACCTACGGTCCTGAAAACAGTCCTGACTTCCTAGCTACAGAGAAACTGCTAGAAGCCCTGCTGGCTCAGGCAGGCTGTACTGGAGCATAGTGATTTCTGGCCGGGAAAAGGCATCTGAGCTTCCCGAATCTAAGCATTATGGACAGAGTGTGAACTCCATATCAGAACTCCCTGCTGGCACTTGCCTTGCTCCTCAGCTGAACACCAAGGCTACAACACAGAGAGCTCCGATCCTGGAGCAGTGAAACAACCCCAGACCATTGATCACTGCCTAGGTATCATGTGCTGTACCAGATCGCAGTGCTTCTGGCTGTAAAGTGCACATTGAACCTGAGAGCCTCCTAAGAGTAGCTTGGGAAGTCCATAATAATGGTCCTGACACACAAGCTGCAGGGGAACTGCAGCTCGAACCTACAGTCTGTGGCCTGCCAACACCACAAAGAAGACCAGCTGGATCTCAAGAACAGGCAGCAATAATACATTCCAACCCAACCCCTGATCTAAGTACCCAGTTGGGACACAACAGGAAGGGGTGAGCTGTGGGAGGACCACTGAGAACCAGTCCCCAACACAAGGCCCCATCCAGCCTGTGGAGAGCTACAGATCACCAAGATTATACAGCCTCTACACCAAAGCTCCTTACTTGGCACCAAGTCCAGAAGGCACCAGGAATAAACAGCTAAGGACAACAAGATGTTTAAAGACAGCAAAAGAACAGAACTGACAAAAGTCAGGGAAATATGACACCAACAAAATTCAACTATGTTAGTACAGCAAGCCTTGACCATCATACCACAGCTGAAACACATGAAAATGATGAGAAATCTACACTTAGGAAAATGATAGAAGCCTTACAAAAAGAAAATAAATCCCCAGCAAAACTTTCTATCACAATAGACAGAGAAAACAAGATATTCCATGACAAAACCAAATTTAAACAATATTTATCCATAAATCCAGCTCTACAGAAGGTCCTAGAAGGAAAATTCTAATCCAGAGAAGATAACTACACCCAAGGAAACACGGGAAACAAAAACTCCACCACAGCTAAAACAAAAGAAATACATAAACACACAACCACCACCTACATTAAAATAACAGGAAAAAAACAACCTATGGTCATTAATATCTCTCAACATCAGTGGACTCAACTCCCCAATAAAAAGACACAGGCTTACAGAATGGATCTGTAAATAAGACCCATCATTTTGTTGCATACAAGAAACACACCTCAGTAACAAAGATATGTTCTACCTCATAGTAAAGGGCTGGGAAAAGGTTTTCCAAGCAAACAGTCCCAGGAACCAAGCTGGAGTAGCCATCCTCATATCAAATAAAATAATCTTTCAACTGAAATTAATCAAAAAAGATAGGGAAGGACACTGCATACTCGTCAAAGGAAAAATTCATCAAGATGACATCTCAATACTGAATATCCATGCCCCAAAGACAAGGGCACCCACATTTGTAAAAGAAACTCTTCTAAAGCTTAAACCACACATCGATCCCTACACATTAGTAGTGGGAGACTTCAACACCCCACTCACAACAATGGACAGGTCATCAAGACAGAAACCAAACAGAGAAGTAATGAGTCTAACAGAGGTCATGAACCAAATGGACCTAACAGATATATACAGAACAATTCACCCAAACACAAAAGAATACACCTTCTCAGCACCACACAGAACCTTCTCCAAAATTGGCCATATAGTCGGACACAAAGCAAGCCTCAAGAGATACAAGAAAATTGAAATAACCCTTTGTATTTTATCAGACCACCACTTATTAAAGCTGGACTTCAACAACAACAGAAATAACAGAAAGCCTACACATTGGTAAAACTGAGCAACTCTCTACTCAATGACTACTGGGTCAGGGAAGAATAAAAAAGGAAATCAAAGACTTCCTAAAATCCAATGAAAATGAAGACACAACATACCCAAACCTATGGGACACAAGGAAAGCAGTGCTATGAGGAAAGTTAATAGCACTAAGTGCCTACAAAAAGTCCTGGAGAGAGCTGGCATACAAGGAGCATACCTAGAAATAATAAAGGCAATACACAGATATTCTTTAGAAGCCAACATCAAATTAAATGGAGAGAAACTTAAAGCATTTCCCCTAAAATCAGAGACAAGCCAAGGATGCTGCCCACTCTCCCCATATCTCTTCAGCATAATACTTGAAATTCTAGCCAGAGCAATAAGACAACTAAAGGAGATCAAAGGGATACAAATTGGAAAGGAAGAAATCTAAGTATTCCTATTCACAGATGATATGATAGTAAACATAAGTGACCCCAAAATTCCACCAGAGAACTCCTACAACTGATAAACACCTTCAGCAAGGTGGCTGGATACAAAATTAATTCAAAAAAATCAGAAGCCCTTCTTTATACAAAAGATAAATGGGCCGAGAAAGAAGTCAGAAAATCAACACCCTTCACAATAGACACAAATGATATAAAATATACCTGGAGTAACACTAACCAAGCAAGTGAAAGACCTGTATGACAAGAACTTCAATTCCTTGAGGAAAGAAATTGAAGAAGACATCAGAATATAGAAAGATCTTCCATGCTCATGGATAGGTAGGATCGACATCATAAAAATGGCCATCCTGCCAAAAGCAATATACAGAGTCAATGGAATTCCTATCAAAATACCAACACAATTTTTACAGACCTTGAAAGAACAATTTTCAACTCCATATGGAATAACAAAAAAACCAGAATAGCTAAATCAACCCTGTATAATAAAATTCATCTGGAGGTATCACCATTCCACATTTCAAGCTGTACTACAGAGAAATAGTAATAAAAACAGCATAGTACTGGTATAGAAACAGACCAGTTGATCAATGGAATCGAATTGAAAGCCCAGAAATAAACCCACACTCCTATGGTCATTTAGAGGTTACAAATGACTAAGAAAACAGTGTCTTCCGGACATGGTAAGACTTATGCACATAAGAAATCATGGCAGTACACAAAGGCCTGTACAGGTTTAAGCTAAACGTGGTACCAGCACTGAGAGGAGAAGTGAACACAGAGTCTTACCCCTAACCAAGAAGCTATTTGTAATTGATAGCCACTTACAAAGGAAAAATAAGATTCCTACAATGAAATGTCACTGACTATATCAACCATACTTTAGACCAGGCCCCATGATCAAGTGTAGTCAGGTAGCACAAAATGAACTCCATGCTATTCTGTGTATATGGTTTTTGTTTCATTTTGTTTTGTTTGGACATTTTTGTGTTATTGTATTGGCTTGTTTTGGTTTTCTATTTTGTGAAGTTCTTTTGAGAGAGACAGAGAGACAGAGCAAAAGAGACAGTCAGAATTAGATGTGTAGGGAGGTGGAGAGTATGTGGGAAGAATTAGGGGAAGGGAAAACATGATCAAAATATATTATGTAAAATATTTAAATAAAAGAGAAGAAATAAGAAAAAGAGATCCAACTTAATTATTAACTGAAATTGGCTGTTCACTGGTTTGTAAAATTATGTAAATTATCCAAAAGAGACCAAAGATGAATTATGATAATATGGAAACTGTTAGCAACGTTTTTAGGAAAGTAGTTTCCAGGCACTGAAGGGGTTGATATGTGAGGGGCTCCCTTTATCTAAGGAGAAGGAGTGGAGGGAGAAGGTTAAGGGGGTAGGAGGGGGAACTGGGAGGGGTGGAGGTAGGGGGCTGAAATCGAGATGTAACTTAATAAATAAAATTTAAAAATAAATATATATAATTTTCAGGAATGTAAAATCAATGCTGAATTAGCAAAGTGAACCTCTATTTATGTAATTGAATATTTTTCAAACAAGAATATATAATTGATTTATAATATCAGTAGCCCCTAGTTTAGCAAAAGAAATTCTATTATTCTTACATTTATAGGAAAGTCTCCAGGAGAGTTGATTCAACAACTAGTCACAATGCAATTTCTTATTTCTTTTTTTTTTAAATACTTTATTTTTTTTCTTCAAGTTACATCTCAGTCACAAACCCTTCCCTATTCCCCCTTCCTATCCCACCCTTCCACTCTCTTCCCCCCAGCAGCTTCCCCTTTCAGTCCAACAGATGGTTCCTTCTCTTATAACCGTAAATACTATACAAAACAACAGATATAAATATGCCACATTTATGAGAGTTAAATGGCCCAGTATACCTTCCCAATGTCCAGTTTATACATATTTGGCCCCTGACTTTAACATTCTACTATCTAACCATCTCCATGGGTTTAAAGGTCTATATCTGACTCAACATTCATACTAACTTGCAACACAATTTTAAGAGTATATTCTTAGATATATAACACCCTCTTGATTCCTAAACAACTCAAAATTTAACTATGAGACTCTAGCTGTCTATTCTTCAACCACCTCAGAGACCTGAGAGGGATAAATATATTTGCTTATATAGGAAGTGCAGGGCCTGCAGCTTCCAAAACTAAGAAATGACATACCAGTGACTGCCTGGACAGTTCCCATTTTCTCTCCATACATTCCTGCATCAGTCTTCAGCCTTTGGGTCCTGTTTCTCTGACAGACATTTGTTGTAGAGCAGGGATTATGAAGGACTTACCTACCCTGTCTTGGCAGAGCTAGGCTGTCGACTTCCCTGCTACCAAGTTTTGTCCTTTTTGGACAGCAGTCTGTCTGCAGTTGGAGCAAGGGGTTTTTTCATGCCAAGAGATAGGCTTGCCGCTAATTCAACCATCTCACACTGGAGATTCTTCGATGCTTATCTTCTACTTGGAGTAGAATAGGGGGTGCTGTCAGGAGCTGATATGTCTCGATATCAAAAAAAAAGAAAATCTTAATTTAAGATAACATCTTTGAATGCCATATTCTGCAGATCTCTTGGGGTTTTTGAAGATGCCCTATCCATCCCTTGTATTTAGAGAAGCAAATGTTGCTTGTCTCTTAACAACTTGATTACTGAGTAGTTTAGAGAATATCTGTGATAGACTGTCATAGTAGCTAACAAGGTGACATGTTTGCATGACTAGGAGTTTGTTTTACTTAACTATCCTAAACAGTTTTAGACGGTTGGTATCAAGAGGCCAGAGCTTCACATTTTATTTTTAAGTATTGAATATGCCCTTATACCTTTGTATATTGATACAAAATTAGTAGTATATTTAGCTAAAGTGGTATTGACCATTGTTTATTGTGCAAAACTAAGATTGTATTGGATTACATCGGTATTGATCTTTGTATATTGATACAAAACTAAGATTATAGTTGGCCACAATGGTATTGACCCTTGTATATGGACATAATATTAAGAGTGTATTGGGCTACATAGGCATTGATCTTTGTATATTGATACATAATTAAGAGTATATTTAACCACAATTGAATAGATCTTTGTATATTGATACAAAATTAAAGGTAACGCTTCCTAATGGCAATTTCTTATTTCAAACCCTTTGATTTCAAAATAGGGAAGCTGTCACTGATATTCCCTTTAATGAACTAAAGCTCCAAGTATCTACCTCTCTCCACTCTCGTCCATGAAAATTTGACATTTCATAATAATTTACTGGGCTTTCCTGAGCAGGTATTTTTCAATAAGGTGAACTCAAGTTAAGGGTAGAATTAACTTTAAATTAAGCTTAGAATGTAATGACTCTACAGGTGAGGTGGTTTTAAAAATGAGTCAATCCAGCTATGACTGGAATAAAGAACCAGTGCTGGGACATAAAGAATTCTAAGACTGAAGGTTTATAGCAGCAATTAAGTACTTACTTAAGACACAGAAAAGCTTCTGTTCTGCTTTGTATATTTTAGTTTAAATCCATGCTAAGTATCTAATGGAGCTATTGATAGAAATGCAGAAATGATAATATATATTATAAATTTCTTTTTTAAATATTTATTTATTACTTCAGGTTACATCTCCATTGCAGTGTCCTCTTTCCACCCCTCCCAGCCCCACCCTGCCACCCTCTACCCCCTATCCCATCTATCCCACTCCTCTGGAATGGAGTGTCCCTACATAACAGTCCCCCTGCCCCAGTTCAGCAGTCATGTGAGGGCTAAGAGCCTCCTCATACACTGGGGGCCTACAGAGCAGCACCACTAGGGTCTCACTGACAGGAAAAAAAGTCTATGTTCATGTTCCCTTTGGTGCATTCACATAGATGCCATGTGCATCCTTCTGGGTCTGAGTTAGCTCACTCAGGATGAGCTTCTCTGGTTCCATCCATTTGGCTACAAACTGCATGATTTCATTGTTTCTGATAGCTGGGTAGTATTCCATTGTGTAGATGTACCACAGTTTTTTAATCCATTCTTCGGTTGAGGGACATCTGGGTTTTTTCCAGTCTCTAGCTATTACAAATAAGGCTGCTAGGAACACAGATGATGAAACTGCTACATGTCTATTGCAGTAGTGTGTTAAGACAAGAAAAAGTTGTCCAGAACTGAGTTCAAAGTGCTCTGGATGGGAAACATTCAGAAGAAACTAGAATGGCCTGTAGGGATGCAGGGAATTCAACAAAGGTTGAATCTGAAAGAAAAAAAATTCTTATGTGCAAAATGGCTGGTACACTGGCTATTGTTTTGTTTTTGTTATTTTTGGGTGTTGTTGTTGTTGTTGTTGACTTGACAAACTTGGAGTCATCTCTCAATTGGGAAAATGTCTCCAGAGTAGCCTGTAGGGAAGAGTGTAGAGCATTTTTAGCTTAACGGTTGATCCTGGAGGGCTCATCCCACTGTGGACAGTACCAATCCTGGGTGGGTGGCATAAAAAAAAAACAAACTGAAAATTCCATGAGGAACAAGCAGCACTCCTCCATCCCTTCTGTTTCAGTTCCTGCTTCCAGGTTTCAGCCTTGAATGCCTGCCCTGGCCTCCTGGGATAATGGATTTTAACTGTCAACTAAAATAAGCCATGTTCTCTCTGAGTTTCCTTTTGCCTGCTGTTTATCAATGTCCACCAAGCAATGGTAAACAAACTAGTACAGCCAGTCATGTACAATATCACCCGGAGATGAAGAGCAAGAAAGAAGAAATAAGGACATTACATACAAAATTGGAGAAGCTGCCAATGGTCTCATCAGGAAAGGATCAGCAGAGTAGAAAAAGGTGAAATCTTGTGGGAATGAGGTGATGAGGAACACAAAAAGCAAGTGAGCAAATTTTTTTCTTTCAGATATTTTGCCATTAAATGGACAAAGGGAAATAAGATAGAATTTATTAAAAACAGAGTTGAGGAAAGTTCTCTTTAAGTTTTAATTAAAATATTTAAAGATCACATTTAGAAAATTGATAGGTAATTGAAAAGAAGTGTGTGTGTATGTGTGTGTGAGAGACAGAGAGAGTGTGTGTGTGAGAGAGAGTGTGTGTGAGAGAGAGTGTGTGTATGAGAGAAAGAGTGTGTGAGAGAGAAAGTGTGTGTGTGAGAGAGAGAGAGTGTGTGTGAGAGAGAGAGTGTGTGTGTGAGAGAGAG
>CAJQZJ010031917.1:4993622-5033675 GCA_907164525.1 Lophiomys imhausi
GTGTGTGTGAGAGAGAGAGTGTGTGTGTGAGAGAGAGAGTGTGTGTGTGAGAGAGAGTGTGTGTGAGAGAGAGTGTGTGTGTGAGAGAGAGTGTGTGTGAGAGAGAGAGTGTGTGTGAGAGAGAGAGTGTGTGAGAGAGAGAGTGTGTGTGAGAGAGAGTGTGTGAGAGAGAGAGTGTGTGTGTGTATGAGAGAGAGAAAGACTGTGTGAGCGAGAGAGAGAGAGGAGACAGAGAAGTGTAATATGAAAGAGGGTGTGGGAAGACAAAGGAATACAGGAGTTCAAGGTCAGGAGAGGGAATCAGTTCAACTGAAGTGAGGACGGGACCGAGATGGAACTAAGATGAAGCTAATCCTCTTTTTTTTTTTTTTTAAGGTAAAACATATTTAAGTATCTCTGAGAAAGTTCATCAAGTTGTTTATACATATAACAGTTTTGTCAAAAACATTACATTAAGTTAAAAGTAAATCTAAAGACTATTGAAATTAAGGGGTCTTATAATTTAACAGCTTTTAGAATTAGTCTAATCAGATATTTGGGGAAGGAAATAGTTGGTCTTGTTGCTTCAAGAAAGGATAATAACTCCGGGATCTGCCTCTTTCTGTCTCCAGTGTGCTGGGAGCTGGGACCAAGGGTGTACTCTTCTTGAATGGTGGGACCAAGAGTATGCACCCTCACCACCCCGCTCCATATGACTCCAGAGTACATAAGACCACCAACTCTAAGGTGCCCCCCCCCCCGGTCTCTGCTGAAGTCAAAGGCATGGGCCAATACCACAATTCCCTTGTATTTTACCTTAGCTCCACGTCTTCTCTACACCTGGAGGTCTGCAAATCCAGGCCGAATGGCTGTATCCTCTGTTCCATTCACAGTGTTTCAGCCCTGCCCCCTGCCTTTTTTTTTTTTCTTCTAGTTAATAAATTTATTTGTTTGTTGCTTCAGGTTACATCCTTATCATATTGTCCTCTTTTCCCGCTTCCCAGCCCCACCCTCCCATGCTCTACCCCCTGACCCTTCCGTCTTGTTCCTCTGGGGTGGAGTGTGCAAAAAATAAGATTGTATTGGATTACACCAGTATTGATCTTTGTATATTGATACAAAATTAAGATTATAGTTGGCCACAATGGTATTGACCCTTCCATATGGACGTAATATTAAGATTATATTGGGCTACATAGGCATTGATCTTGGTATATTGATACATAATTAGAGTATATTTAACCACAATTGAATAGATCTTTGTATATTGATACAAATTTAAAGGTAATGCTTCCCAATGGTATCATACCTAGAGATACTTAAAAATAAAATGTGAAGCTCTGACCTCTTGATACCAACCGTCTAAAACGGTCTAGGATAGTTAAAACAAACTCCTAGTCATGCAAACATGTCTCTTTGTTGGCTACTATGACAGTCTATCACAGATATTCTCTAAACTACCCAGTAATCAAGTTGCTAAGAGACAAGCAACATTTGCTTATCTAAATACAAGAGATGGATAGGGCATCTTCAAAAACCCCTTGAGATCTGCAGAATATGGCATTCAAAGATGTTATCTTAAATCAAGATTTTTTTTTATATCAAGACATATCAGCGCCTGACGGCAACCCTATTCTACTCCAAGTAGAGGATAAGCATCGAAGAACCTCCACTGTAAGATGGTTGAATTGGTGGCAAGCCTTTCTCTTGGCATGAAAAAACCCCTTGCACCAACTGCAGACAGACTGCTGTCCAAAAAGGACAAAACTTGGTAGCGGGGAAATCGACAGCCTAACTCTGCCAAGACAGGGTAGGAAAAACCCCTTGCTTCAACTGTAGACAGACTGCTGTCCAAAAAGGACAAAACTTGGAAGCAGGTAAGTCGACAGCCTAGCTCTGCCAAGACAGGGTAGGAGAGTCCTTCATAGCCCCTGCTCTACAATCAATGTCTGTCAGAGAAATGGGGCCAAATGACTGAAGATTGATGCTGTAATGTATGGAGAGAAAATGGGAGCTGTCCAGGCAGCCACTGGTATGTCATTTCTTAGATTGGGAAGCTGCAGCCTTGCACTTCCTATATAATCAGATATATTTGTCCCTCTCAGGTCTCTGAGGTGGTTGAAGAATAGATAGCTAGAGTCTCATAGTTAAATTTTGAGTTGTTTGGGAATCAAGAGGGTGTTCTAAGAAGATGCTTTTTAAATTGGGATGAAAGTTGAGTTGGATATAGAACTTTAAACTCATGGAGATAGATCGACAGTAGAATGTTGAAGTCAGGTGCCAAATACATATAGACTGGACATTGGGATTGTATGCCAAGCCATATAACTCTCATAATTTTGGCCTAATTACCTCTGTTGTTTTGTATTGTATTTATTATTATAAGAGTAAGAGCCATTTGTTGGACTGAAAGGGGGAGCTGTTGGGGGGAAAAGATATATCTTAAACTTAAAAAAAAAGGAAGGGGAGGGGTGGGTTAAGGCGGAAGAGGGTGGGAGGGTGGGACTGGAGGCGGGGTAGGGAGGGGATTTCAATTGAGATGTAACTTGAAGAAATAAAAAATAAAGTAAAAAAAAAAAAAAAAAAAAAAAAAAAAGAAAGGATAATAATACAGTGCATGTGATTTATTTTAAAATACTTCATTATAGTGTGTTATAAATATCTGTGCAGGATGAGGTTGCAATGTAGGAAAGACTGTCACTTGCTGTAATCAGGAGTCTGCACCCCAGGGGTGTGCACTAGCATGCATTCTAAGAGGCCAGACTTGAGGGTAGTTGCTCTGTGTACTTACATTATCCACATTTTCAGCACCAGAATTAGCATAGTGAATATAAAAATGGGATTTCATTTGTAAAATTAGTGGTTTGTTAATAAGCACAGTGGTCTAAATAGTTCATTCTGGTTAAGTTAATAGTATCAATTTAGGTGCTTAACTAAAATATCTCAGTGTCACCTTGTGCCTCTCACTTCACAGTTCATATTTATCTGTTATTCTTTAAGGTTAAATCATACATAATCATGAACCTGGTCCCCTCAGATTTCACTCTAACCTGTATGATGTGATATCACTTAAGATTTTCCAATTTGATACCTACTGCAAGGGTACTAAAACCCAACCTCTGTAATAGTATCACATGTTCCTCCAGTAATTTTTTTTTCAAGAAATGAATACTAACAGGACAGAGACTTGAAATTTCACCCAGATCACAGAGGTTAGGTGGATTCCCTTGTGTTTCTTTACCAATGCACTTTTTGGAATGGTTAACATGTGTAGCAGAATTTGAAATTTTGATTGTGATTGATCTTCATTCTAATATGGTTAAGGAGATTGCAAAGGGATAAAGTAACTCATAAAATGAAAATACAGCAGTATACACACACAAACATATGTCTTTGATATACACGTTTGTATTTATATATGTGTGTATGCATGTGTGTGTGTGTGTGTGTGTGTGTGTGTGTATTCTCCATATTGGTTGTGTTTTAAAGTATATCACTACTTTTTTCTATTTGACATTTGAAATCCTCAAGTTACTAGAAGTTATCTTCAGATATGGTGCTGCACAGAAAGAAGAAAGGAATATAGCCAATGTATATTCTACTTCCACTTTCTACAAAATTGATATATCATCTTTAATCATTAAGATAATATAGAATTTCAAGGTTTGCATTTAAACAGATCTTTTTTAATGTTTATTTATTACTTCAGGTTACATCTCCATCACAGTGCCTTATTTCTACCCCTTCCAGGCCCACCCTCTCCCCCCATCCCTTCCATCCCACTTCTCTGGAGTGGAGGGTCCCTACATATCAGTCACCCACCCCAGTTCAGCAGTCATATGAGGGCCAAGAGCCTCCTCCTACACTGGGGGCCTACAAGGCAGCACCACTAGGACAAAGTGTCTCATTAACAGGTAACAAAGTCTATGTTCCTGTTCCCTTTGGTGAATTGGTTGTAGTATAGTTATCCTTTACTATATGGCTAAAATCCAACTATAAGTGAATAGATACCATGTGCATCCTTTTGAGCCTGAGTTAGCTCACTCAGAATGAGCTTCTGTAGTTCCATCCATTTGGCTGTAAATTGCATGATTTTGTTGTTTCTGATGGCTGAGTAGTATTCCATTGTGTAAATGTACCACAGTTTTTGTATCCATCCCTTGGTTGAGGAACATCCGGGTTGTTTCCAGTTTCTACAAATACCAGCTGTCTACCAGCTTTACAAATAAAGCTGTTATGAACATAGATGAGGAAAAGTCCTTGTGATTTGGTGAGGAATCATTTGGATGTATACCCAGAAGTGGTATGGCTGGGTCTTGAGGTAGGGCTATTCCAAGTTTTCTAAGATATTACCAGACTGATTTCCACAGTGGTTGTACCAGCTTGCACTCCCACCAGCAATGGAGAAGGGTTTCCCCTTTCTCCACAACCTCACCAGCATGTGCTGTCATTTGAGTTTTTGATCTTAGCCATTCTGACAGGTGTGAGATGGAATCTCAGAGTCGTCTTGAGTTACATTTCTCTGATGATTAAGTATGTTGAGCATTTCTTCAAGTGTCTCTCAGCCATTAGGGATTCCTCCTTTGTGAAATCTCTGTTTAGCTCTGTTTCCCATTTTTTGATTGGATTATTTGGTTTCTTGGCATTTAATTTCTTGAGTTCTTTGCAAATTTTGGATATTAGCCCTCTGTCAGATGTGAGGTTGGTGAAGATTTTTTCCCAATCTGTAGGCTGCTGTTTTGTTCAATGACAGTGTCTTTTGTCTTACAGAGCTTTTCAGTTTCATGAGGTCCCATTTATTGTTTGTTGGTCTTAGATCCTGAGTTGTTGGTGTTCTGTTCAGGAAGTTGTCACCTGTACCGATGAGTTTGAGGGTTTTCCGCACTTTCTCTTCTAATAGATTTGATCGACTTGGACTTAAGTTTTGAACAAGGTGATAACTATGTGTCTAATTTCATTCTTTTACATGTCAACATCCAGTTAGACAAGCACCATTTGTTGAAGATGCTGTCCTTTTTCCATTGTACGGTTTTGGCTTCTTTGTTAAAAATTAAGTGACCATATGTGTGTGGGTTCATTTCTGGGTCTTCAATTCAATTCCATTGATTCACTGGTCTGTTTCTATACCAGTACCATGCTGTTTTTATTACTATTGCTCTTAGAACAGAAATAGGAACAACCTTTTAAGTAGGTCATATAAAACTAATAAATCACTGAATAAATATGTACCATCATAGAGAACAGCTGCTTTGTATATAAAAAATAGTGTAAATAATATACCTTTCTTCTTTTTATTTCAGTGAATTTCACAAATTTTTTCAATTTCACTAAAGAGTACTTCACAAAGTACTCTTTCCAACAAATTTTTTCACAAAGTAAGACAAAACAAGAGGAAAATTACCTTTCTTGAGAACAATTATAGTCTAATGTGAATTTTTTGCTACTAAGTGAAATGAGTAATTGCTTCTCTCCATGATGAATGGGCTAAAAGCTATCTCTGGAACATAAATTCTACATAAAATATCACTCTTGAGTTGAATTCTTTGAAATATTCCCTCTCTCAAGCAAAAATGAATGTTCAAGAGGTAGCAATTACTTATGAGAATGGGCTGTATGTTTTAAATAAGAAAAGCCTGAAAACACTGAAGTATATCAATAGCACTACAGCTGAATCAGGCATGTTAGCTCACACCAGTAATCCTGAAAAGTTGGAGAGAGCCTGGCGGGTGGAGAGGAGCATGCTGTGAGCTTAAGGCCTATCGGTACCACAGAGTGAGGTATAGGGCAGCTTGGGTTTCAAGTTGAGACCATGTCACCTTTGTTAATGAGAGAGAACAGTGACATATTATTTTATAATACTAATATGCAAAATGATAGTACATTGTGTTTAGGCACACCTGTATCCCCAATATTCAGGAAGCAGAGGCAAGAAAATTGACTGAGTCCAAGAATTGAAGCCTGGCTTGGGAAGCAAAGCAAGGCCCAATCTCAAGGTAGGAGATAATTATACTTCAATTGTACTTGAAATTGTGACTTAAACAAAAAGGTAAGCATATTTTACATGACTATTAATTTTTGCAGAGACTGCAATGGTTGTTTGCATTACAATTCTTTACTATTTGTGTCATATAAAACAGAGCCCCACGTTTAGGGAGGTACACTTCCACAGAGCAAAAACAAACCAAACAAAACTAAAGCTTGGTATTTAGCCTCTCAAGAAAATGTGGCTATCTGACTAAGTTCTGTCCAAATAGACAAAAGTAGATGTGCTATTTTGAACTCTAAAATCTCTTCTTAAAATGTGAAGAGTATGCTAGCATTCTACTTTTATTTATTGGAGCTTACATTTGACTAATAAATAATAAAATGTTGATCTGAATTACAAACACAGGAATCATGGTCTAGTGAAGACATGGAAGAATTTAGACCTAAATGGAACTTAGGTTCAAGAATTCAGGAAAAATACACTTGCGCATTAAAAATATGTAATTTGGGGTTAGTAAGATGACTCTGCAGATAAAAGCACTTCCTGTTAAGCCTGATGACCTACATTAAATCTGCAGGATCCACACAGTGGAAGGAGAAAAGCAACCTCTGCAAGTTGTCTTCTGACCTCCATACAGTCCACACAGGCACAGTCAAACACATGCACAGAAAATTTTAAAAGATAATAATAATGCTATGAGAACTTTAAAAATATTTACATTAAAGTTTTCACAAACTCTACACTAAAATTTTCTCACATGTTTTGTTTATTAACAAAGTATTAACCACTGCAGGACAATCTCCTTTCCAGATGATGCTGTAGGGTTATATGGTTGTAGATAAGGATATATGTATTATTCCTTTACAATGGTCTTAGTTGTTTAATATGCTAAAATCTTATTACTCATTAGATCATAGATAATAAGTTTCTCAAAGCATGGAAGCTTTATAATACTCTTTTAGTAGCATGCCAATGATTACTTCAAGTAGAGACACACTATAAGCTTTAAATATCACCAACAGCTTCTGTCAAGATGTTACCTTGAAAAAGGATGTAAGAATTAGCTATCAAAACTTGGAAAATGGTGCTTGGCTAATTTACAAATACATTTTAATAAATATCTCATGCTTGAAAAAAGTCATTCTTTTTTATAATTTATTTTTTATTTCTTCAAGTTACATCACAATCACAATCCCCTCCCTATTCTCCCATCCAGTCCCTTCCTCCCACCCTCTTCTCCCTCAAACCCCCATCCTCTTCCCTTTTTTTTTTTTTTTTGTTTTTTTTGTTTTTTTCGAAACAGAGTTTCTCTGTGTATTGTTGGCTGTCCTGGACTCACTTTGTAGACCAGGCTGGCCTCGAACTCACAAAGATCCGCCTGCCTCTGCCTCCCAAGTGCTGGGATTAAAGGCGTGCGCCACCACCGCCCGGCTCTCTTCCCTTTTTTTTAAGTTTAAGGTATATTTCCCTCCCCCAACAGCTCCCCCTTTCAGTCCAACAAATGGTTCTTTCTCTTATAACAATAAATACAATACAAAACAACAGAAATAAATAGTCCACAATTTTGAGAGTTATATGGCTTAGCATATATTCCCAATGTTCAGTCCATATGTATTTGGCACCTGATTTTAACATTCTACTATCTAACCATCTCCATGAGTTTAAAGTTCTATATCTAGCTCTGCTTTCATACTAACTTGCATCACAATTTTAAAAACATCTTCTTAGATCCAGAACACCCTCTTGACTTCTAAACAACTCAAAATTTAACTATGAGACTCATAAAATGTGTTTTTTTTAATTATATAGACAAAGAACTATAGGCAACAGAGGAAAGCTGGGATCAAGAGATATGGTTTTCTCTAAGGAAAACCAAACTAACTGGTTGTCTAGTGCCAAATGGTCTGCTCTGAAATCATACATACAAAAAAACATTATATGCACTGATAAGCATAGATAGATAGATAGATAGATAGATAGATAGATAGATAGATCTGCATTTAGAAAGATATACAGACAGACATAGATAAGGATATACACATTGCCTGCACACAAAAACAACTAATGAAAATTGAGGTCATGAATTTGAAGAAAGCAGAAAGGGATATATAAGAGGGTTTGTAGGGAAGAAAAGGAAAGATAAAATAAATAAAAGTTAAAATATTTCAAAATAAAATTATTATTTGGTGACTATGGCATTCAAAAACAAAAATTTTTCCAGACATCAACCCAATACTATTAGAACCAATATTTGATAGGAGTGGATCTTGAACCCATAAGCATCACTTTACTAAATCAACATATTCTATTAACTGTATTCTAAATATTTGTCCTTATGCCTGCAGATATGATTGGCCTTCCCTCTTTCTTTAAGAAGTGTCTCTTTGAAACAGATACCATCACAGAAAAACAAAACTCATTAAAATGCAGAGTCATAAAGCCCAGTTCAAACTAAATCTACAACCCAACTCCTGCACCTAAGGTTCAGTGACCATTGTGAAGAATGGACAGAAGACTGTAGGATCCAACGGACCAGGGAGTTGCTAGGAAGCTGTGTCTCCTAGGAATGCCAGAAGCTATACTCGTAAAGTCTCAACAATATGGCTACATAGCATGGGCTTAACAAGGATGATGCAAACAGAAATGTAACATGGACAGGGGAAAGCCCAGGAGGCCTCAATTCTACACAAAGAACTATAGGCAACTGAGGAATACTGAGAGCAGGAGAAATAGTCGATTGTGTGTTGTAAGTGGTAACTCAATTTCTCCCATCTACAACATTCAAGCATGCTCTATTCTGGATACCACTTACAAAATAATCTTACCTCTGAGTGATCTTGGGTGTAGAGCTCTATTTTATGCCCATACATTATCAATTAAGTTAATAATATAGATTATTATGTAATTTGACTTAGTTCCTTTAATAAGCATTTCATTATGATAGAATAGACATTGTAGCATTGTAGTCTATTCTACAAAGGCAGCTCTGAATCTTCTTATACTTTTCAAAAATTACTATTTTTCAAACCTACAATAGATGCTGTAGTGTCCCATGGGTACTGTATACAGTTATGCAAATTGAGTTTTGGACACAGCCAGAATTTCTACTCAGAGGAACTAAAGATGCCTTTGCATAAAATAAAAAAAGAGGACTTAGTAAAATATAGATGTTGTGGAATATTGTTGAGTGGAAACTACATGTGTTCCCATGGTGACATCTATACCCATCTCTAGGAGAAAGACCCAGAATCACCAAGTCTTCCAATTCCCCAAGGGTCACTAATAGTTTACATTCCATAATGAAAACATTGATTTCAAATGTAACCCATATTAGTGGTATTTTCTGTTGTATAATCACAATGACTCCAATAATGAGAATTTCATCTCTTCAGTTTGTTTTGCATAATTTTAAAAGCATTAGCAGGGACCTTCCTATTTAGCAGTTGTGAAGATAATACAGTTATATGGCCTGTAACTAGTCTTAAAGAAAATTATAGCTAAAATTTCCCATTATTCATGGAGTTTATTTTGTAGCTTCTTCACTGCAATAATTAATTGCATTATTATGTCTAAAAGTAAAAGAATTGGGAAAGTTTGCCAGGTTGTATCTAAACAAACATGAAAACATAACACTTATTTAAAATAGCAAAAACTAACTCTAAATATATCCCTGGGTCTAGAGCTCAATTGTACACTGCTTACCTACCAATCCTGAGGCACTGGGTTCAATCCCCAATAACACAAAAAAGTTCACAAATTCACATAATATATATGGCTACTGTAAAGAAAAAATGTATTATTTTATCTGAAGACTTCTTTAAATACTCTTAGTAGGAGAAATGCTCTATACTATTAGATGGAATATCAAACTTTACAAGAGCAATAATATTGAAACAGGTTTATAACTTCTTGTGGTTACCAGAGACTTGGGAGAATAGGAACACTGAGGCACAGAGAAGGCTGTTGAGTAGCAAAATGTCAAAGTTAAGTAGGAGCAGGAAGTCTTGATGTGCTATTGTACAGCAGGGTGGCAAAAGACAAAAATAATGTGCCTGTCTGCTACAGTCACTAGAAAAAAAAGGCTTTTTAATGGTTTAACCATAAACAAATGATAAATAACAAACTTGATTTAGTATTAAACAATACACATGTGTACCAAAACATCATACTGTACTCTTAATACTTACAGTTTGTTTTGTGTCAGTTAAAAAAATAAACTTATTTTAAATAAAAAAATTAAAATTCTAAGCAATAATTCTCATCGTCTTAGCTTGTTTTAAGTAACAACATAACTTCTCTTAAAAGACTAAGTTCCTATCCTGTCATCTATGAAAGAGAAGAGAGCAAATAAATAAACTGGCTGTTCTAGATGTTAACACAAAGTGAAAAGCTGTAGATGGTCAAAATAAAATCATGAGAAGAAAGCCCAACATAAGATAGGATGAGAAGCTCAAATCCATCAGTAATCGGGGGAGAAACCAGTTTCTACTGCTCACCTAAGGAAAGGTTACAACATTTAAAATGTTGGATAAATGAGTTTGTACACAGTGCCAGATGGGGACTAACAGACTGGGATAGACAATCTTGAGAGCTGTGAAGCAGTGCTCAGCTTAAATGATGGTGTGCTCCAGTCCTCGGAATTTCAGTCTTTTGTTGTTGTTTGTTTTCGTTGTTGTTGTCACACAGCTCCAGGCAATGATATCTAAAAATGGGGTGGGAAGATATAAGAACCAGAAAATGGGAAAGAGTGTTGTGAAATGCCATCTTCTGGACATGGCCTAGTTGTTATAGCCACAAATTCACAGAAACAGTAGCTGCTGGGCCCATTAATGGTGTGTCCCAGATGGGGGAGGAGGATATGAGGCCCCAAGTCTCCCTGAGAGCGAGAGACTTTACTGTCTATCAAGGGATGAGGCATCACACGCCTCTCCGCGATGTAGCTATTATTAAGTAGCCCTTGCTCCTCTAGTTAACTCCCACCCAGGCTAAGGCAGGAAGACCCTAACTAAATATAGTGGGCACACACACATGAAAACAGGAAAATGATTTGATGGAAAAGGACCCATGAGTGGGGAAAGTAAATAGGTTAATTGGGGGAGAATATGATCAAGCTACATTATGCATATTTAAATAAAAATACATTAGTTTAGTATGCTGAGACCAAGGTATTTTTTAACATTATTATTATTATTTTATAAGATAGAATAGAACAGAATGGAATGATTTGTGGTAAAGTCAAGTAAGGTTCAATTAATTTTTTCAATGTTATAAACATTATATCATAATAAAATCAAGCTTTACTGTAAATTTTGTTGCCATGGGTTATGATAAAAACTTCTGACACCCTGACTGTAGAAAAACCTTTACGCAAACACACACTAAAAAAAATGATGAAAATGTTGCTCATACCACTTTGTAATACACACAAAGTGAATATAATAAAACTATCCATAAACAAAGACTGACATTTAAAGGAGAAGGTGTTCATGAGACTTTCCTCCACGTATTTTGCTGTGGTTGCAGATACCCATTCATCATGGAGACAACAGAAAGGGAAATGACACAAAAGAGACAATCACAGAGGTCTAGACATCCACAAAGGCACAGCAAAGACTCTTAAAATCCATGCTGTCTAAAAGACATAGAAAGAAAATTGTTTTTAAGAGAAAGTAGTTTAAAAAATTAATAATTCAGATGTGAAATAAGCCCATGGGTTTATAATAATACATAGAGATGTACAAATAGACTTTAATGAGCTCAATTCTCTGTCCAGAAATGATCCAGAGGGGAAATGACATATTTCATTTTGCAGAAAATACTGTATATAGGGCCAGATACACATCTATGGACAGGCAGTATGCAGTATGAAACCTCAGGCACTTAGGTTCTTAGTGCATTACCCAGTGTTCATGTGTAACCCTCCTTCCCTCCTGCCTAATTACTGATTCTGCACTGTGCAGTTTCTTACGATCTCATCATGCACATACTCCATTCCCCCTGAAAATAACTGCAGCCCATCTCACTCATCTCTAGATGACCCACTCATTTCTGATGACTCAGTTCTAGCGTCCTGGGTTCTAGCTGATTGTGTACATTACTGTCACCTATTGTCCCTGAGTGTCATTAACTTTTCTAAGGTCCTCAAGAGTAAGACTGTGGCTTTTAAAGTTTCTACTTTTACACTATCTGAGCCTAGTTGCTGCAAGGCTAGTCCATGCTACCATATGTTCTCACACTCCCAAACTACTTAAAATCTGAAGCATACATAAATTGAGGAGCAAAGTCAAAAATTATGATTGGGACCTGTTGCTTATAGGTTATCAAGAGCTTAATGATGGCATCGACTGAGTGCGGGAGTCCTCTGGAAATGGGAAGCTCTTTGATTATACTGTGACACATCTAGCACACTTCATCCCTACTCCAATGTAGCATCTTTTGATAAGTTCTGCTAAACAAATGTGATCTCAAATACCCAACATGGCCTAAATGGTCTCTCATAACATACAATAACTTTTACTCACTTCCCAAACTGATCCCCATCACTCATCCTTCCTTCATCATCATGATTCTCCAGAAACAATGACTTTCTTCCAGCTGATGAATAGTGCTGTGCTCTTGATGCTCAGGTTTGTAACATCCTTATGCAACCTACTCTCCAATTCAGCTCCTTCTTTATCAAGTGGCAGTTTGAATGACTTCTCTTACTAGTCCTCTAGTGACACAGATGGCGTATAGCTTGGTATGTATTAATAATCTTGCGTTGGACTTCCTTGCAGCACTCGATTTGTGTGTGAGTGCATGTGTGTAGGTCAGAGGATAACCTCAGTGTCATGTATCAGGAGCTACCACCCTATTTTTCAGACAGCATCTGTTATTGTTGTATACCTGAACCTCTGGCATTTGCCTACACTTGTCTTTCCAGTCCAGGGGTCTTAAACACATGCCATCATTCCTGTATTTCCATGTGGCTTCTGAATGTCAAATGCAAGTCCTTGTGCTTCCGAGGCAGGTGCTGTGATTATCTAAATTATTACCACAGTCCACAGAAGCCCTCTTCTTTCCTTCAAAGAATGTGTCACTATTTGAAGCTACCCAGTAAATTTTCTAACCTTTTCCCCTACCCATCCAACTTGAATAATATTTATAACAAGAAGGACTTTTACATTGCCTGACACAACAGGGATACTTGAAGATTATTGAAAGAAGAATAGATCTTTCATACATAGTAGAATATCTGTCACTTTGCAAAATAAAGTAAATGTTTACTGAGAAGTCAGTTGGTAAAATTAAAGCCTGTTATAAATGGAAATTCTACTGACAAATCTAAATAGTAAATATACATTTAGAGAAACATTTTTTAACCTATAAGCAAGATGAGTATATTGAAAATAAGAGTGGCCATACCTAGGGGTAACTCTAACCAAGCAAGAACTTCAAGTCCCTGAAGAAAGAAACTGAAGAGGACATCAGAAGATGGAAAGATCTCCCATGCTTATGGATAGGTAGGATCAGCATAATAAAAATGGCCATCCTACAGAAAGCAATATACAGATTTAATGTAATTCCTATCAAAATATCAACATAATTCATTATAGAACTTGAAAGAATAATTCTCAATTTCATATGGGAAAAAAAAACAGAATACCTAAATCAATCCTGTACACTAAAAGAACATCTGGAGGTATCACTGTCCCAGATCTCAAACTGTACTACAGAGCAATAGTAATAAAAACTGCATGGTACTGGCATAGAAACAGACCCATTGATCAATGGAATTGAATCAAAGACCCAGAAATAAACACACACACCTATGATCACTTAATTTTGGACAAAGAAACCAAAACCATACAGTGGAAAAAGGGAAATAAGAGTGGTCAATAACATCTCCATTTTGATATAGGAATTTTAGGTGCCTTTTAACTACAAGTTCTAGTCAGAGACTCAACTACAACTGTATGACCGGCCTCTGAATAACCACAAATTCAACAAATGGTGCTGGATGTCAACATGTAGAAAATGCAAATAGACCCATATTTATCACGTTGCCCAAAAGTCCAAGTAGATCAAAGACCAAAACATAAAAAATGGATACAATTAATCTAATAGAAAAGAAAGTGGGGGAAAGCATCAAACTCATTGGCACAGGTGACAACTTCCTGAACAGAATACCAATAGATCAGACTATAAGAACAACAATCATAAATGGGACCTTATGAAACTGAAAAGCTTCTGTAGCACAAAGGACACTGTCATTAGAACAAAATGACAACCTACAGATTGGGAAAAGATCTTCATCAACCCCACATCCGAAAGAGGGCTAATATCCAAAATTTACAAAGAACTGAAGAAATTAAACACTGAGAAACCAAATAATCCAACCCAAATACAGGGTACAGAGCTAAACCGAGAAGCTCAAAAGGGGAATCTCTAATGGCTGAGAGACACTTGAAGAAATGCTCAACATCCTTAGTCATAAGGGAAACGTAACTCAAAATGAGTCTGAGATTCCATCTCACACCCATCAGAATGTCTAAGATCAAAAACTCAAGTGACAGCACATGCTGGAGAGGATATGGAGAAAGGAGAACAATCATTCCTCCATTGCTCCTGGAAGCTTAACTTGTACAACAATTGAAAATAAATCTGGTGATATCTCAGAAAACTGGGAATAGTTCTTCCTCAAGACCCAGCCTTACCACTCCTGGCCACATGTCCAAAAGATTCTTCACCAAAACACAGGGCATTGGCTCAAAATGTTCATAGCAGCTTTATTTATAATATTAGAAACTGGAAACAACCCAGATGCCCTTCAACTGAAGAATAGGTAAAACAAAAACTAACAAAAAAACTGTGGTACATTTACACAATCAAATACTACTCAGCTATCAGAAACAAGGAAATCATACAATTTGCAATCAAATGGATGGAACTAGAAAAGCTTATCCTGAGTGAGCTAACCCAGACCCAGAAAGATGCACATGGCATGTATTCACTTATAGCTGGATTTTAGCCATATAGTACAAGATAACTATCCTACAACCCACAGATCCAACGAAACAGGAACCTAGCTAGCATAACTATCCTATGAGAAAATTCACCCAGCAACAGATCTAAACAGATACTGAGACACACAGCCAAACATTAGGTGGAGCTCTGGAAGCCATGTATAAGACAGAGAGATCCGGAGGGATCAAGATCAGCACATGAAGATCAACAGAAGCAACCAACCTAGGCTGCTACAAGCTTACAGAGACTAAAATACTAACCAAAAAAAAAAAAAAAGAAGCTTGCAATAGACCTAGACTCCCCCATACAAATATAGGTGATATGCAATTTGGTCTTCATACAGATCCCTTAGCAAGTGGGGGTGGCAGTCTCAGCCATGGACTTTGTTACCTGTTAGTGGGACACTTTACCCTAGCTGAGCAGCCATATCAGGCTCCAGGGCAAGAGGAGGCTCTTAGCCCTCATGTGACTAATGATTTAAGGGGGGCTTATATGTTGGGGCACCCCTCACCACAGGAGAAGGATAGGAGGGAGAGGGGGTAGAGAGTGTAGGACCAGGAAGGGAGGAGGGAGGGGGCTGTGATCAAGATGCAACTTGAATTAACAAATAAATGTAAAAAAAAAAAAAAAACAAGAGAGAAAAGAAAGGAAATAGAAGTGGTCAATACCATCTCCATTTTTAAATAGGAATTTGGGTGCCTTCTAACTACAAGTTCTAGTCAGAGACCCATCTATAACTGTGTGACAGGGCTCTGTTTAACCACAATTTCTGATGAAGAGATTTGATGCTATGAGATCTTCATCTCAGGTAGTGTATAGGGTACATCTATCCATGAGGTTTTGTTGGAGCAACTTCCTCAAATCCATATTCAGTCTCACTTAACTGCATCTGTGTAGCAAACACCATCATTCTACTTATGTTTACACATTGTTCCTATTTACCCTCCTTTGTCTTTAATTATCTATTTTAGACAGGCTTTCATTCAGCCCAGGCTGTCCTCAACTTCACTGTGTAGCTGAAGGTGACTTTCACATCTCACCATCCTTCCTCTACCTCTAGAGTGCTAGGAAAACAGGTGTGTGCTACCAATGTCCAGTTTATGTGGAGCTAGGGACCAAACCCATGGCTTCATACATGCTAAGCAAGCATCTTACCAACTCAATCATGTTCACACCCCTCTCTTCAATAGTCTTAAAATCTCCAAAGTGGTGAGATATAGCAAAAATATGTTTGAAGAGCTTAGTATCCTTAGGCAAGGATAATGACTATTTTATTTTGCTTTAATTAATTTTTTTCCTTTATTTTTTATTTCTTCAAGTTACATCTCAATCACAGTCCTCTCCCTATTCCCCCTCCAGCCCCACCCTCCCACCCTCAACCCCCCATCCTCTTCCCCTTTTTTTTTTCTTTTAAGTTTAAGGTATATCTTATTTCCCTTAAATTTTGAGTTGTTTAGGAGTCAAGAGAGTGTTATACATCTAAGAAGATACTTTTAAAATTGTGTTGCAATTAGTATGAATGTTGAGTCAGATATAGAACTTTAAACTCATGGAGATGTTTAGATAGTAGAATGTTAAAGTCAGGTACCAAATACATATGGACTGGTCATTGGGAATGTACGTTAAGCCATATAACCCTCATAGCTGTGGCCTAAATACCTCTGTTGTACTGTATTGTATTTATTATTATAAGGGAAAGAGCCATTTGTTGGGCTTTAATTAATTTTAATGACATTACTAATACCAAGTACTCTAATGCTACAGATTCATGAGCCTGACAAAATAATTAGTAAAATGTTACACTGGGGAAATGTTCAATGCTTCTAGATGGTCAGGGTATTAATTGTCATGAAACTCCCAAAGAAAACTGCACTCAAATGCTTGAAAAGCCTGATAAGTACATTATAGAAAGTTTAAAACAACACATATGTTGAAAGAATGTACAAAACAGAACCCGGATCAGCCCTTCCCACACTCATACCAGAACTTTGGTACTGGTGCCCTGCATTTGAACAAAAGAAACTTAATATTCCAACAAAAATTGCTGAAATAATCACTTTCATTCCATTGAATGAAACAGAGGCTAGAAAAAAAAGAAAGGAAAGGAGAGGAGAGGAAAAGAAAGGAAAGGAAAGGAAAAGAAAGGAAACGAAACGAAACGAAACGAAAGGAAAAAGAGGAAACGAAAGGAACAGAAAAAGAAAAAATGAAAAGGAGTAAGCAAACTAAAATTATGTCAGATCTAACGATTAGGAGAATGTTCACACACACTCCTAACGCCTACCTTCTGGGTCTAAAGGCTGCTTGAGAGGAGGCCGTCCTTTTTCTTCCTGGCAGAATGACTTGTAATCAGGACAGCAATCAGAGTTTTCCTGCTCACAGAAGCTGTCACAGTAACACAGCGCATTGGCCTCATAGAACTGAGTGACACAGGCGTCATCCCTGGCTTCACAGCAGCCAAAGTGCCTACAATATTGTCCTCGGAAAACGGCCCTTTTGTGCCGGGTACCTTCGAAAATGGTGTGATTTCTAGTGAAACGCGGCCCTGGATCGACTTCTCCTTGAGATAAATAATGAGTCTCTGCACAGATTTCTGTCGTCAGATAGGAAAAGATTAAGATCTTATATCCGGTCCACATTCTCTGGCTGTGGTTCAGCTTCCACTTTCAGCTATCTCCGATTCCTTTAGTCTTGGGTTTTTTGGGGGGGGGGTTCTTAAAGCCTGATCAGCAATCATCAGGATACCTCAGCCTGGACCTTGAGACTCATTCTGTACTTGAGCCTCTTATAGTTAAACATTAATTTTTAAAAACTTCCACTGTTTGCACAAGATAATACAAGTATTAGAAATGGACTATTATAATTTATCTAAAGTTAAAAATGGATATTTTATACAATGATACAAAGTTTATATGATCATCATCAAAAAAAAAAATCTACGTAAAATCTTAAGTGTGAAAGACACGTGGCATATTGTTTGTCCCTCAGAAAACCTAGGTTTCTAAATCCAAGAAAACTCCTGGTGCATGCATGTCCCAAATATGACTATAAAAACATCGGAAAGGTGCAGGATATTCAAGAGTCAAAAATACAATGACTCATCTCACCTACTTGCGTGATGACTGTACCCCGACTCCCTCCATGTCACCTGCTAGGATCTGTCCCATCAACAACATGCCCTCAAACGCTGATTTCACTTCCCATCTGCAGCTCATTTACCTACCACAAGCATTTCAGTTCTGGGCTTGCCAAAGCCCTATTCAGCAAGAATACTCTGAGTTTGACCTTACTTGACTCCCCACCCAAGTCCCTACCTAATGTCAGTGGTAAACTGTACATTCTGGAAAACATTTGTAGCCCAGAAAATCAGGTCTCCCTGCTGATCAGCTGTGGGGGAAGGAGCTGTAAGGGACACTTAGAGGTCAAGATGTCTGGTATTCCATGAAGCTGTGCATTTACAACCAGTTCTGCCAGGCTGTATTTACTCATTAACTACAGTAAGTGCCTTTGGATGTGGGATGAATAAGTACAGGCAATGATTCAGCAAGAGTGAGCAAGTGAGCTATTGAAAAGGATAGACCTTAGCAATCAGAAACCTGGACTTCCATCCCCCAAATATTTACTCGTTCTGTGACCTGGAGATCACTATTTACTTATATATTCCTCAATTACTTTCTTATAAAATAAGGGTTCTTCATAACTCAGACCCATCACCTATATATTCCTTGACTTTGCTCTGCCTTTGATTCTACTCACTGTCTTCCTCATAATGCCACTTCCTTTGGGTTGTCAACTCTCAGGGTAAAAACAAGTGTAATTCTTTCTATATTTAAAAGATGCATCACCACCTTGGTATAACTATTCTATCTCCTGTCTTACCTGCTGCCCAGTAGCTGATGATTCCACCTTTTTGCCTTATATTGAATCACCAAACTTCCCTACCATGTATGAGGAGGTCCTTGGTGCTACCACTAGCACCCAGTCCCCCAGGCGATTTTTATATTGAAGGACCTCCACATTGTTTTCCAAAATGCTGAATTAGTTTACACTTCTACCAACAGCATACAACTTTCCTTATCTCCATATCCTCATGAATATTTGCTAATTTTTGTGTCCTTTTGATCATACCCATCCTAACAGATATGAGATGATCACTCATGGTTTTAGTTTTTATTTACATGATAATAACTTTAGAAATATTTTCTGTACTTATTAGTCATTTGCATGTACTCTCTTGAAAAACATATATTTGTGTCTTTTCCCATTTATCTTTTCCTCTATTTTAACACAGTATTGAAATTTTTTCCACAATATTTAATCCTTGAGTGAAATTTTTATTAGTGGGTTTTACTATGATATTTCCATGTATGATTATCATGCACTTGGATTATCTTAACCCTCCAATACCTTTATATTCTTCAGTTACCTCTCCACTGGTCCCTTTCTTCTTTCCAGTTTTTTTCCTTCTGCATTCATGCCATATATATAAAATCTGTATCTTATTTGTGAGTGAAAACATAGAATTTTTGGTTTGTTTTAAAATTTATTACTTCAAGTTACTCTCTATTACTGCCTCCTCTCAACCCCCTTCCAGTCCCACCCTCCCACCCAATACTCCCTCTCCCACCCATCCCATCCCTCAGGTGTGGGGTTCCTGCATGTAGTAGCCCCCGTCAGTTTGTTAGTCACATGAGGTCTAAAAGATTCCTCTTGCACAGGGGGCATACATGGCAGTTCCACTAGGGTGGAGTGTCCCACTAACAGGTAACCAAGTCCATGTTCACATTCTTTTGAGTCTGTTGATTGTAGGATGGTTGTCCTGTAATATATAAATAAAATCCAGTTATAAGTGAATATATGCCATGTATATCTTTCTGAGTGTGAGTTACCTCACTCATGATGAGCTTTTCTAGTCCCATCCATTTGGTTGCAAATTGCATGATTTCCTTGTTTCTGATAGCTGAGTAGTATTCCATTGTGTAATTCTTCCATTGAAGGACATCTGGATTGTTTCCAGTTTCTAGCTATTACAAATAAAGCTGCTATGGACATAGTTGAGGAGATGTCCTTGTGGATTGGTGAGGAATCTTTTGGATATATGCCCAGGAGTGGTATGGCTGGGTCTTGGGGTAGAATATGTTTTAAAATGTTTATCCAGACCAGTGTTATAGAGCTTTTCAGAAGCAGATATTAAACAACACCCTAAAAAGCTGGCCTTTAAGGGTCATGTTCTGCCAGCATGTAGACAGGTTCTTTCTGGGACCCATATCAATATATACTGTATCCCATGGGAAGCTCTGTCATGAGTAGAATGGACAGAATTATCTTAATTCACTTGCTTATGCCATTTTATTAAATACTTCAGTGTTTCGGTGTCTAGTAAGTACATATATTGCTGATAATATCTTATTGTATCTAAATTATGACTTCTAACTTATTGCTTTAACCTTTGTGAGAGGACTTCCATGTTAAAAAATGTCCTATGTCATTCATATTCTGCTAGGACTTGTCGCCCTTAAGCCAGCATTCTCAGCAGAGCGTGATTTCATTCATAGAAATATAGCAGGGTCTGGGACATTTTCATGTCGTAGCTCTGGAGATGCTGCTGACACTTAGTAGTAGTCAGTAGACAGGGTCAATGCTAAGCATCCTGGTGTAAATAGAGTTTGTAACGTGCTTATTTTCAGTTTGTGTTTCTATAAAGTTCCAGCAGATAAACCTCCAATAAGTGGCCTCATCATGAAAGAGAGTAATGAAATGGCATGTATATCCAAGGAGAACCATCTGTCATCTGTGGATGTTTTGGAAATTGATAGGGTTTTTTCAGTGTGAGACAGAGGGTTATGAGAGAGACCGAGGGATAGAACAGAAAGGTGGACTTGCTAAAATAAGTCTTGAGTGGCTTAAGTTCTATGAGTATTGATTTACTAAGTGAAAACTTCCAGTGATTAGATGTGGTTTTTGGTAAGGAAAGTTAGGTAATGTGATCTCCCCTCTGGGCATCCTGGGCTTCATTTTTATCTTGACAAGAGATCTAGGATGGCTCATGGGTTGGTGAAGATTGGTTGGAATAGAAAGAATTCTAAGGACTTGGAAGTGAGGGATCTTTCCTCACACATTGACTCATCAAATCAACATTGAGACTGCCTATTTCTTCTCCACAAAGTTAACTCAATGTTTTAGAATGAAGAATTTCAGTGACTAAAGAAAACACATATATGCAAGTGTGTGATCAGATATGATCTTTGCAACTTCCTTCAATGAAGAGGTTATAACTATCATTCACGTTTCAGTTTTATAGTACATAAAACTAAATTTTACAGACTAAGGATCATGTGACTAATTAAGGTCACACAAAATGTTTGATATCATGTTCAGGGAACATCTCCCTGCCCCATCTGTTCTTCTGTCTAAAAATTAACCTGAGTCTCTTGTCTAAAGCCTTGCCTCCATTCATGAATCTGAAAAAAAAAAAAAGTTCTACATTATTTTTTCCAAGCTAGTCATCTTTGAAGAGGAGAGAATATGAAGGAGGTGGGTGGCAGGGGTAGAGATCTAGGAAAGGAAAATGAGTTTTGCTAATTGGCTATATGTTATAAAAATGTCCAAGTGATGAAAAAATATTCTGCAGAATTATGGCCATTAATGAAGGCTAGGTATCTAATTATACAATGCTGACAAAAAAAATAGAAAAATATTTAAAACCTCACAGACCCTCTTTTCCAAGATGGAAAAGAGGATCTTGAAGTACAATTCTGGATGCTGGCTAAGGTCTGAGCTTTTAGCAATCTTGTTCACAGTCTTCTAACATCTCATTATAGCTTGATGGATGCTTTTGTTACCACTTTCCCTTGTATTTCATACCGTCTTCTGTTTATAAACCAGCACACAGCTCTACAGTATTTGATTTGTGAAACTGCGTATGTAGACAAGCTAGATCGTCAAAACAGAAACTTCTAATAGAACTTCTAAGTTCTTCTGAGTCTGGAACTGTCACAAAAGTCTTGGCTCACCTCTTTCCTGGATTCTGCTCTTGTTGAATGGCCTCCTGAAGAGATAGTGTTGTTAACCCTTTGTTTCATTGTGGACTATGAAGGAGTCATTCAAATTCCATAATTACAAATCCCCCAAAGAAGCCAAAAATGAAACAGAAAATGAAGGGAAATTGCATATAGGCAGATGAGGTAGCAAAGACTAAATGACAGGAGAGAAAAGACCAACAGAAAACTATCTGCAGAATGAGGCTGCACATATGAGTCAGAGCAAAGTTTCACTTCAAAACGTTCATTTCAGTATATTGGAATGAGAAGGAATGGAGACAGCAATGGCATTAATTCTAGAGCTAAGAAAATGTTTAATTGGTACTTCGTTTCACAAGAAGCACTTGAAAAGAAGAAATAGGCCTGCTATCTCAACCTAAACATGTCCAGCACTTCCAGCTTTGTAATACTTTGAAGAAGGTAAATATTAGTCACTCTCTTTTACCCATAGAATGTTGGCCATTGAGACCATAGCTCATTAAGTAGACCATGTGCCTGTTGTTCAAGGGCCGCAGGGCAGGATCCCAGGAAATACAGGAAAAAAAAGGGGGGTCAATTTCAAACATGTTCCAAATGCCATCCCACATAATAGGGTATGCATATTAATGTTCCTAATTCTTAAAGACTAGCCCAGTGTAGCCAGGGAGCAAACTTGTTAAGAAATCCTTTCAGTGAGTCCTCTTAAGCTTTATTTCTGGGACCCATAAAAGGTTTTCACGAGGGCACAGAACAGGGTGCTATCAATCCCTCTGGTGGATATAAGGAAAATAACACTGAGTGATATTACACATGAGGATTGAAAAGTAAGGAGGCTGTTTGCCATGCAACTTGAAGACTGAAGAGAAGAATACAGCACACAGCACAACTACAAAGCTGGTTTGCCCATGTAACTGTGTCTTAAAATGACATGCAAGTATTAAGAAGTGGGGACTTTGAAAATGAAGAAGACTTGCTTGGTTTTGTTCTCACTCTTGTGTTTTATGTAACAGCACATAGTTTCCCTGGAGGATCTATCTACCCCACTTCTATCCTGATGTTCTAGTGGGATTGTCATCCACAGGGCTTTATCTTCATCGCCTCTCAGAGGTTAACTTTCAACTTTTCCTTACTTTTCTAAAAGTCAATATTCTGTTAAAACATTTTTTTTCTTTTTAGTTTGCCAGCAGAGAATTTAGTTGACTGTAGCCAAAGAATTTATCTCTTATGAATACTTTCCATTTATTTTTTACTACCATGTTGTAACAAGACAAAAATAAGGTCAAAATGACATTTAAAAACTATCAGCTCTTGACAGTGACCCCTACAAGAGCCAAAGATATAACAAAACCCCAAACACCACATAAAGAAGTCATCTTTTGAGTTGTTGAACAAAGCTGTGTAAGAAATTCCCCAGCATACAGTCTATTGTTATTGCCCTTGATTATCCCCTAAAGGTAGAGAGTAAGTCCCTATTGATAAAGATATGATACACATCAGGAACAGGGCCAAGAGACCCCTGAATTGGAATTGATCTGAATGATCCCTTCCTGAGAACTAGCTTTCATGGTACCAGAAGGCATCATGCAAGCTTCAAAAGGAGGGAAGAAATCAACAGTCTTACCCAGCTATGATGCCTATGGACCACATTAATGAATAGCATGGCCTGATAACCCTATGGGTCCAGTAGTGTCACACACACACACACGCACACACACACACACACACACACCTTGGCAGTAATCAATCCCTCGCTAATTGGACTTAAGACCTATTCAACAAGAGGGCGTCCATGCCTAGTACTGAAAACCTAGCTAACTATTTAGTGCTAGTAAAATCTTGGTTATTGAAGAATCCCCAACCACTAATTTACTAGACCAGCATAATCCCTAACAACAATCTATAAACATTTGTCTTATACCCACAGATTCACACAGTCTTCATCCCTCATCAAGGAACCTTCTCTTTGCAACAGAGACCACTGCAGAAAACCACAACCTATCAAAATGCAGATTCCAATCCCAATGAATGCAACTACAGAACATTTTCATATCTACAGCTCAGGGAACATTGTGGAAGAGGGGGCAGAAAGATTGCAAGAGACAGAGGATCAGAGAGTTTGCTGTGAGATCATGTCTCCTAGATAAGTCTCACCAACACGACCAGCCAAACCTGAACTGAACAAGGATGGCACCAATGAACATGCCAAACTGCACAGAGAAAAGTCCACAAGCTTCAACCCTACAAAGAACTACTGGCAATTGAATAAACCTGGGAGTGGGAGAGGTACTCCTCTCCAGGGAAGAGTGTACAAACTGATTGTCTGCTGCCAAATAGTCATCCTTGAAAACATACATATAAGTAGCATTACATGGATTTAACCAGTTACATTTAAAAATATATGTGTTTATACAAATATATACATGCCTACAATAACAATTAACAAAAAAAAGAGGCAATGAATTTGAAAGAGAGTGGGAAAAGTTATATGGGAAGTTTTGGAGGGAGGAAATGAAAGGGAGAAATGTTATAATTACCAAAAATAAACAACAAATAAATATCAGATCATAAAACAGAAGTACAAGTATCATTATATAGACTAAGGAGATTATATTTAAGAACATATATGTACATATGGATGTTATAACAATTATGCAACAATTAATGTTAAAAGGCTATGAATTTGAAAGAGAACAACGGGGGACATGGAGGAGAATTTGGAAGAAGATTATAATCTCATAAAAAAGAAAGTTAAAAAAAGAAAAATGTTTATTTATTTTGAACAAGAATTAACTGCTTATCTCAATCTATCCAGGATCTCACAGCATCAGCATCCCAAGTGCTGGGATTATAGAAGTACAACAGTGCACTTTCTAGAGTACTGTTTAAATAAATTACTATGCCATTATTATAGAGGACAGGTTCTGTAACAGGAAGAGTGGAGGTTAGGAGATGAGCTGGGAAAAGATTGCAGTACTTGCTATGAAAGATAATGAGAACCTCCTTTGAGAATGGACTCTAGAATGAAGAGACACAGTGAGGAGCTGAGGCTTTTGAAAGTCACTCAGATCTGACAGAATAGGAACTGTAGTTATCTACAGTGAGTTTTAGTTTTCTTGCATGAATGACTAGATAGTAGGTGTCAGTGGCTTGGAAAAAACAATTTAAATCAGAAATGAACTCAGTTTGCAATGTATCTGCTGGTTTATCCAGACAGAAATGTCTAATGAGAAACTCGCTTCCATCTTTGCCGGAGTGTAGATCTGGAAGCTATCAGCATATGGCTGATACTGAAAGCTGTGGAAATGAGGGGTGTTAACTGCTATTACCCAGGACTGAAGCATAACACTCTCATGTCAGTAAGATAATTAAACAGTCTAAATGTGTTTATAAAAGTCAACAGCAAGGAATTTTATTTTAATACCTCATGAGCTCTACTAAAATGTTTTATAATCTTTCTTTAAATGATATGAAAAGTCCAATGTACCTCAGATGCATATTTCTGAGAGACATAGTATAATAGCATGATTCTCCACTTTGAATTCAGTCCCTTACTAGCCATGGGACATTGATCAAGTTACATAAGGATAAGGTACATGTATCCTTATAGATTTGGCTACCTCAAATACCAGAGTGGGAAGTATAATATAAAATTAATATTACTAATATAAAATTAATAATAGTATTAATAAAATTAATAGAGCTGATTTAGAGATTTAATAAAAACAACACAGGTAGATGTGCTGGAAACATGAAGAAATGTCTGTACTCATAAATGATCAGTTCAAAAGGGGTGATATAATGTTCATGTGCTCTGAAGTCCAGAGACAGAGAAAATTACAAACTGAGATTCCCAAATACAATTCATCAAAAATGACTTAAAGTCAAATAAAATATCTTCTTTCAATTAGGAAGCCTTTCTGAACCATTTATATAATTATATATATTATATATATATAATATATATAATATATATATATTATATATATAATGGAATCAGCAACTTTTCCCATGATGTCCACATATGAACAACCCTCCTCTCTGCATACAATGTCAACAATCACTGACTCCTCATTGGTTTTATTGGCTACATTGAGTAGCTTTGAGCCTGCCTAATTACCACTGGCATGGAGGGCAAATGTACTTCATTGGTACTTATAGATGCTCAAAAGCCTTTTCATTTTGAAACTCATAATCCCATTCCACAACTCTTAATCCAGTGATTTCACAATAGCTACAAATTAGAATTCACCAGGAAATGACACAATAAACTGTTAGCTCAAACCTCATCCTAAGAAACTGAACCCAAAGTGTATCTCAGGCGCTGGGCTTCACCTGAGGACACATAAATTGATGAAACCTGTTCCTTGTACTTAAGGATCAGCCAGTGTGGTCAGGGAAACAAACTTGTAGGCAAATCACAGGAATCAGCCCTATGTTTTATTCCAGGCAATATATAAGAACACACAGAATAATATCCCATTCCTCTGCTAGAATTAGAGATGTCAGCAAAAAAGGAGAGTAAAGAAATGATGGTTCACATCATTAGTGTCCAATGAGATGCAGGCAGCTGAATGACAACTACTGGAGCAACACCTGGTTTATTTGCCAATCACACTCTCATTGTCTCTTCCTTATCAATGCCAGCAGTATAGACTCAGGCCTTCCTATGCCTTGATTGATGATAACAAGCAGGATTCATTCCCTAAGAAAAATGAGTCACCATCCACAATTGTACAAAATTATCCATTTTCACATCACCTAATTTATAAAAGTTACCTTTACTCTCTATCCCATAGACTCTGTTTTTAGGTGCTCATTTGCTACTTATCAGGCATATAGGGTTATCCATGGTCATAAATTACCTCCAAAATGGTGTAGATGGCCTACTTCAGGCCCATGGATCTAGAAACACAATGACTAAAATGCCCTAACACTGTCCTAACCATATCTAATGGTGATGGGTGATTCTAATTACAGTATAATTTTGTTCACTTACTGAGAGTCCATAAATTGAAAGTGTATCTGATTAAAAGGCTCTGCACCAGATGCATAATAGACAGTTAGTATCTGCCACTTCCTCTAAATCGTTTTCTTGGTCTGTCCTCCCTTTCCTATCATTTGCCTTCAGATAATAAATGCATTAGGCAGAACTTGTCTAATCTTAAATTCTAATCTCTGCTGAGTTATTATTCAGCAGCATTATGTGGCTCCTTTGTATAACAGAAGAGAGTTTATATTCATGAGTGGTTCCTCTGGGAATTTATTTCCCATTTACTCATAAAGATGATGATAACAACCCATTCAAAAAAATGGTGTTTAATCAGAACAGAATGAGTGAGATGAGATGAGAGACAGGATGAGACAGATGTAAGTGGGCTGAGATAGCTGATGGCTCTGGCCAGGACCAGGGCTCCTTGTTTTACCAGAAGAAGATACTTTTCTGTATATTGTTATAGAGATGACATGTTGTCAGCCATTCTTCCCAACCATAAGGCACATGCCATAACTGGCTTGAAATAGTAAGTTATTTTTAGCATTGCTTTAAATGCTAAAATTTAAATTAAAACCAGAGAAGAAAGAAAGAAACTTTTAATAAACACAAACACATACACACACACACACAAGAAATCAGAGAGGATAAAGACTAATAGCTTTCTAAGATGTTTCAGTGTTACAAACAGAAAGAAAGGAATAAAAGGGAAGGAAGGTAGGAAGGAAAGAAGTAGGAAGGAAGGAAAGAAGGAGGAAGGAAGGAAGGAAGGACAGAAGGAAGGAAGGAAAGAAGGAAGGAAGGTGTTGGAGTGATGTTTTTGTACACTGTGTAAAGGTTGACTTTGTATATTTGAGTACTGATTTCTGTACCAGCAGACAGATGAATACAGAGCAGACTTTGGTATTGTTAAGCATCACCTGTCTCAATGTTTTGTAAACATTGTTCTCCATCACCTTCTGATTGGTTGAATAAAGAGTTGAACCACCTGTAGCAAAGGCAGGAGTGAATAGGCTGTACTTCTGTAGAGATAGGAACTCTGGGAAATAGTCATGAAGGATTCACCTATGAGACACCGAGGAAGTTGTATGAAACTGAGGAAGGGTAAAGAACCATGTGGCAGAACAAAGATTAAACCTAGTATATAAGAGCTAGATGGGGACAACAGTAAGTTAAGACCTAAAGCTATTATAAATAAATTTAGTCTCCATGTCATTATACAGAGCTGGAGCAGAGAAAGGAAGGAAGGAAGGAAGGAAGGAAGGAAGGAAGGAAGGAAGGAAGGAGAGAGAGACAAAAAGAAAGAAAGAAGAGAGGGAGGAGAGGAAAGACATTTTTACATGACATAGAAATCCTCATAGCAAATACTAACACAATTCTTTACAGACCTTGAAAGAATAACTCTCCACTTCATATGGAAAAACAAAAAACCCAGTATAGCTAAAGCAATCCTGTACAATAGAACAACATCTGGAGGTATTACTGTCCCTGATTCCAAGCTATACTGCAGAGTAATAGTAATAAAGACAGTATGGTTCTGCTATAGAAACAGACCAGTGTATCAATGGAATCAAATTGAAGACCCAGAAATGAACGCACACACAGAGCAAATCAAGACAGCCAAAGCTACAAAGAGAAACCCTGTCTCAATAAGGATAGATATATCCACATAGAAATTAAATCTCCAAAGAAAGGAGCAAAGGAAACAAGAAATATATAAATGCATACCTTTGATCCCAAAACATGGGAGACAAAGACAGAGACAGATTGGTTTCTTTTGAGTTTGAGGCCAACCTAATCTACAAAAAGCCAGAACAACACAAAATAAACCTGTTTTAATCAATTAATAAATGTATGTCAACTGTAGAGGAGAATACTTAAACTCTATACAGTCTTATGCTGTATTTTCAATTTGAAATAGATTATATACAGCATCTATATGTAATACTATTACATGTCACGTTTTTATATGGCATGAATGGAGACTTCCAAATGTCTTTCTTCTGTTCAAACAAAGAAAAGAAAATATTCCTTAATTGATTTGTGCATCCTGCACATCCAAGGCATTTTGGTAATTGCAGAACTATATGTTACTTGTGAGAAATCATATATTTTCAGAACGGGACCAGAGTCCAAAGAAGACAAGACAAGTAACCCAGATGATCCAGCCTCACAGACTGCCTCAATAGCTGTTTCCTCAAAAATCTGCATCCAGAAGAACTTCAAACAGCTTGCTGAGATGGCCTAGCCCCAAAGACGGTTCCAGACAAGACAGCAATAAAGCCCTGAACTTTCCTACCCAAAGTCCAGACTACAAACTGCTCAGGACATTCAAATTTCTGAGCACATTGAGACTGGACAACAAATGTTACTATTAAATTGATTAACCATGTTTTCCGTTTTATTTGGGCCCCCAAACAGGTTTTCTGCATCCCCATTCAGCAGGAAGAAGTTTTGGGAGAGCAACGTCCCATTCCCAAAAAGTGGGGTGGATGATTCTTTGGTTATTTGATGGATTATAGATGATGTTTAGGGGGAATGGTTACAAATTGTTATATGGTCTTGTTAAGCAAGGTATAGAAAGTTAGACTTAAAGATCACTTTTTCTTTTCTCTATCCTTCATTCTTTCTTTTATAGGGGGAAAGGACTTGAAAAGAAAGAGAGGGGGAATATATGTACATAATATAGAAATGATAAGATATAAGGATAGATTATTGAATCTTCTCTGAAACTCAAAACTATTTTTATTCTCAAATGTTATCTTTCAATACATTGGTATAGAATTTTGTATATTGATACAAAAATACGGTTAATTTTTGATTCATTAGTATAGAATTTTATATTTAGACACATATTATGTATATATCAACTTATATAAGGTATTGTGCCTACACAAATCATTTAAAAGTATAGGTTTACTTCTGATCCTTTTATGGGTTGCTATTGCAATCTACTTAGGAGTCTGGGTAATACAGGTTGATTGCTGGCCAGTCAAGCTTCTGGTCATGTCAAATACTAGGTTAAACATATAATAAATGGATAAAAATATACAGTTTGTTTGTTCAAAGATAGAAGATAGATGATATATAGATTTATAAAAAAATCGATAGATGCCTTCAAAACCCTCAGAGGCATATAGAAAATGGTATTTAAAGATGTTTTTATTATTTTAAGAATTGTTTGACTTAAGACAGACAGCTCCTGACAGCTCCCATTTGACTTGGAAGAAGACAATGAGCATCAAAAAGAAATCTCCCATCAGGAGATAATTCCTACTGGGCAAAATGCCCCTGCTCTCTCAACAGACTATATATAGTCCAAAGATGGACTAGAGCTTAAATGCAGGTAAGTCGATGTCCTGATTCTGCAGAGACAGAATGGGAAAATCCTTATTATTTTTCCTGCTACACAATTTAGTCTGTAAAAATGCTTGGCCAGAAGGCCAAAGATGATGCTCCAACGATATCAAGAGATATTTGGGACTGTCTAGGCAACAAACTGTCATATTTCTTTTTGGAAGCTGCTCTCCTATGCTTCCTAATCACTCAAATAATAACTTTATCCCTTCTTATGTCTTTGATGGGGTTGAAGGCATAATAGCTATAAAATTTCAATTGAACTTGAGTTGTTTAGAATTTAAAAGGATATTTTCAAATGTAAATAAAATCTTTAGGTCTATAAATATAGGATATGATAGAAATTATTTAGGTTCAGAACTTTAGACACACCAAGATAGATGATTTTTTTCTTCTTCAAGATTGCCTGATACAAATAGGCTAAACATTATGTGATTAACTTTTATATATGGTTTTCTTGATTGTTTCATATTCTTATTGTTTTTACTATAAGAGTTAAAAATGTAGCCCTTTTTTTTTTTTTAGACAAAAGGAGGGAATTGTTGAGGTAGTGTTAAGCATTCTAAATGTTAATTGATCCTATTTGCTGTCTGTTACTTACATTGACTCTGATTGGTTAAATAAAATGCTGAGGCCTGAGATTGGGCAAAGACAGAGAAAGGTGGGACATCCTGAGATTAGAACAGGAAGCCTGCACTTTAGACAGACGATTATTTCATTCCAGCCAGCAGCAGGAAGAAGAAGGGATTCCAGCCAGGAGCAGGAAGAAGAGGAGGCACATCATGGGTTAGAAAAAGGAACCTCATTCCATATGGCCAGGAACATCGGCTTATGCTGGAGAATGGCAGTCCAAGGGGATGTATGTATATATGGGGTCATATTTGGGTAGTAGAATTAAGAGCTAGCTTAGATGGGCTAGGATTGCACAACTCAGGCCTAGGCTTTTTATTTAACCAATCAGAGTCAATGTAAGTAACAGACAGCAAATAGGACCAATTAACATTTAGAATGCTTAACACTACCTCAACATATGGTCACTTAATTTTTGACAAAGAATCCAAGATCATACAATGGAAAAAGGGCAGCATCTTCAACAAATGGTGCTGGTCTAACTGGATGTCAACATGTAAAAGAATGAAAATAGACCCATATTTGTCACCTTGCATGAAACTTAAGTCCAAGTGTATCAAAGATCTTAACATAAAACCACACACACTAAATCTAATAGAAGAGAAAGTGGGGGAAAGTCTCAAATTCATTGGCATGGGTAGCAACTTCCTGAACAGAACACCAATAGCTCAAGCTCTAAGACTAACAATCAATAAATGGGACCTCATGAAACTGAGAAGCTTCTGTAAAGCAATGAACACTATCATTAAAACAAAATGGCAGCCTACAGATTGGGAAAAGATCTTTACCAACCCCACATCTGACAGAGGGCTAATATCCAAAATCTATAAAGAACTCAAGAAATTAAACACCAGCAAACCAAGTAACCCAATCAAAAATGGGGTACAGAACTAAACAGAGAATTCACAGAAGAGGAATCTAAAATGGCCAAGAGACACTTGAGGAAATGCCAAACATCCTTAATCATCAGAGAAATGCAACTCAAGATGACTCTGAGATTCCATCTCACTCCTGTCAGAAAGACTAAGATCAAAAACTCAAAAAATAGCATATGCTGGAGAGGTTGCAGAGAAAGGGGAACACTCCTCCATTGCTGGTGGGAGTGCAATCTTGTACAACCACTATGGAAATCAGTCTGGTGATATCTTAGAAAACTTGGAATAGCTCTGCCTCGGGACCCAGCCATACCACTCCTGGGCATACATCCAAAGGATTCCTCACCAATCTACAAGGATATCTCCTCGGTGTTGCTCATAGAAGCTTTATTTGTAATAGCTAGAAACTGGAAACAACCCAGATGTCTTTTAACCAAAGAATGAATAATTTAAAGAAAAAAAAAAAACAAAAAACTGTGGTACATTTACACAATGAAATACTACTCAGCCAACAGAAACAAGGAAATCATGCAATTTGCAACCAAAAGGATGGGACTAGAAAAACTCATCGTGAGTGAGCTAACTCAGACTCAGAAAGACACACAGGGCATATGTTCGCTTATAACTGGATTTTAGCCATATAGTATAGGATAACCATCCTACAATCAATAGACTCCAAAGAACAGGAACATGGACTTGGTTACCTATTAGTGGGACACTCCACCCTAGTGGAACTGCCATGTTTGCTTCCTGTGCAAGAGGAAGCTCTTAGACCTCATATGACTAATGAACTGAGGGAGCTGATACACGGAGGCTCCCCACACTGGAGGCATAGGAGAGAGGGCCTGGGGGGTAGAGGAAGGGGGTGGCAATGGAGATGTAATAAAGTAATAAATAAATGTTAAAAAAATAAATAAATCCTCACAGCAATCCCATGACAGGCTGTGTGGACAAGAAAGAAGCATAGTGGACTTGGAATCACTCACATACATTTAGGATATTGTGTGAAAGACATCAGCATTTTTAGACCATATTAGGCAGGACACATTCAATAACTTCTTCCTTTCTGCCTCATTTACAAAAAATGATATGAACCTCATGACTATGTTTTCCTCCTGAACTCAGAGTTTCAATTTAAGTATCTCACTTCAATTTAAGTAACTGCTGAGTGAGAACACACACATACAACTGAACAAGAGTACACCAACCTAAGGCAGGCTGAACTCACAACTGACTCTGATATAACACTGTCTCCCCAATACAACAGTATGTGTAGCATTACAAAGTATGGCTTAATAATGTAACTTTTACATTGCCAAATAACTTACTTTCTGTTCCTAGAATAATGGCATTGGGATTACTTTATAGCTATTGATAATGAAATATTGGTTTGTTCTATGTTTGTGTGACAGATGGGTCCCTTAGATAATTTTTCAAATATAACTTCTGATTTGAGTGTGCAACTTCACAACAGGGAATAAGTTTAATAATCATCTCCCCCACGACTCAGCATTGGCTATGATCATTTTCAAAATTTATATCTTTAGTCTAGAATTTGCTTTAAGTCACCACACATATTTCTTAACTATATTCTAGATATAGTACAGGATAATGATCCTATAACTCACAGACCCAAAGGAACAGGAACCTAGCATAACTATCCTATGATAAATTCCATCCAGCAGCAGAGGAAAATAAAGATTAAGACACACAGAAAAACATTAGGTGGAGCCTTATATAAAACAGGGAAGAGGAATAGAGAGACCTGCAGGGGTCAAGATTGGCACATGAAGATCAACAGAACCAACCAATCTAGGCCTCTAGAGGCTTACAGAGACTGAAACGCTAAAAAGAAGAAGAAGAAAGCTTTGACTACACTTAGACCACTCCTATACAAATATAGATGATATGCAACTTTGTCGCCACACAGATCCCATAGCAAGTTGGGGTGGGGGGAGTCTCAGTGATGGATTTTGTTACCTGTTAGTGAGACACTTTACCTTAGCTGAGTTGCCATGTAGGTCCCCAGAGCAAGAGGAACCTCTTATCCCTCATGTGACTGATGAATTGAGGGGACTGATATGTACCCCCACACACACTGGAGGAGAAGGATAGATGGGAGAGCCAGTAAAGGGTGGGAGTGTGGAACTTGGAGGGGAGGAAGGAAGGGGCAATAATTGAGATGTAACATGAATTAATAAATAAACGTAAAAACATCTTAGTTATCTCAAACTTAGTGTTTCTAAACTAAACTCACATTGTGCCTGTTCACTCTCCTCTCATTTCACACACACACACACACACACACACACAAATGCATACCTATATGAACACATACGTGCACACAATCACACACATGAACACATAAATGACATACTCATAAATATACATATTCACACACACATACACACACCTTCTATGTACCAGTGTACATCAGGATAGGCTAGCCCTATTTTTCATGAGCAACATCAACAAAGTTTAAGAACATGACACATAAAGCTTATTCCTAGCTCATACAAGATCCTTTCTTGACTGGGCAGCAGTCCAAAGTGTCTGTCCTCCAGGAGGAGATTCACTAGTCTCAGCACTTCGATTCTGGGACAGAAAAAGAAGAAAAAAAGAAAGAAAGAAAGAAAGAAAGAAAGAAAGAAAGAAAGAAAGAAAGAAAGAAAGGAAGGAAGGAAGGAAGGAAGGAAGGAAGGAAGGAAGGAAGGAAGGAAGGAAGGAAGGAAGGAAAGCAGGCTACAGTATAGCTGAGGGTTTTCTAGCACCTCATCTCAGAAGTAGCATGTATCATTTCCAATTATGCTTAATTAGCCAGAGATGGTTACACATTTCCCCCGACCTCAAGTATACTGCAAAATACAATTTTTCTATGAGCCAGACAGAGAGAATAGGAAAGGAGAATCATATAACATTTTATTTGATCAAATTTCCTACTTCAGATTTCCAGGTCAGAAACTTCCATCATCCATCTTTTTCTACTCTCATTTGAAATGTGGACCACCTGCTAGACTATTTCTATGTTCCTTTAGCCAGTTCACTTTTATTCATTCCAAGCTGCACCTACAGAGGTCATAGAGGTCAAATCCTTACCGTTTCTCCTTTGTCACTTGGACAACTTTACATTGCATCTTTCTACTTGTATTAACCTTACCCTAAAATCAACCTTACCTTTAATCCATACTGAATGTTTAAAAGTACTAACATGATCACATGTATTAACTGTGGGCTTAAAATCATTAACATTCCATTGTTTAAAATCACCCTTCGGCTTAATAAATCTTTAAATGTGATTTATAAACTCACATATTGTCTGGTTATGCACCTTTTACTCTAGCTTTGTTTAGTTATGAATTACATTCTTATGTGCTATGTAGATTTCCCTTACAAGTGTGAGTCACTTTTTTCTAGCTGCTTCGATAGGACCAGCTGATGGCTCACAGCTGAAATGTTTTTCTGAGAATGAAAATAAACTGCCTTACCAAGGAATACTCCACCACATTTGAACCTTTATTCAAGGTCAATGGAAGGCAAATGCCCCCACCGTCAAGAATTCACTACTGATTTTTGTTTTTTTTCTGTGAGCTTGGTTGCAACTAGAATACTACCCAGCATGGTCTCCTTTAGTGTCTGATGATTCTTTTCGTTAGGAATACTTCCATACAACTCCTTGAATCAAAATCTGTACTTTTGACTACAGGGAAGGCTGTGTGGTTAAGAGTACATGTTGTTTTTCCAGAGGACCAGCATTCAATTGCCAGCACCACATGGCAGTTCACAACCACCTGTAACTCCAGTTCCAGGGCCCTCTTCTAACTAGCATAGGCACCAGGCACACATATCGAAAAGCACCCATGCAAATATAAATAAATCCAATTTAAAAATTGTCCTCAGCTGTTTCCTGGAGAGCCTAAGGCATGCCTTGAACTTCTATCTGAAGGATCTGTAGTCATTAGAAATTCAATTTTCTGAGAAAGTGCGAAATTGATTTCCAAAGTGGTTGTACAATTTGGCACTCTCACCAGCAATGGAGGAGTGTTCTCCTTTCTCCACACCCTCACCAGCATGTGCTGTCACTTGAGTTTTTGATCTTAGCCATTCTGACAGGTGTGAGATCGAATCTCATAGTGGTTTTGATTTGTATTTCCCTTATGACTAGGAACATTGAGCATTTCTTTAAGTTCTCAGCCATTAGAGATTCCTTTGTAGTGAATTCTCAGTTTAGCTCTGTACCCTATTTTGTCCTTGGATTATTTGGTTTGTTGGTGTCTAATTTCTTGAATTCTTCTTATATTTTTGCTATTAGCCCTCTGTCAGATGTGGGGTTAGTGAAGATTTTTTTCCTAATCTGTGGGCTGCTGTTTGTTTCTATTGATAGTGTCCTTGGCATTACGGGAGCTTTTCAGTTTCATGAGATCCCATTTATTAAGTTGATCCTAGTGCCAATGAGCTGTAAGTGTTCTGTTCAGAAAGTTGTCTCCTGTGCCAATGAGTTCAAGGCTTTTCTCCACTTTCTCTTTTATTAGATTTAGTGTGTCTGTTTTTATGTTGAGGTCTTTGATACACTTGGACTTGAGTTTTGTGCAGGGTGATAAATATGGATCAATTTCCATTCTTCCATATGTAGACATTCAATTAGATCAGCACTATAACATGAAATTAATAATTCTTTCTTACAAACGAAATTTGACATATGTGTCTTAGGATCAGAAAGCCACTCATACTTCTTAAGTTTCACTGGAGTAAATATACTTATGCTTTAGAACTTGGCAAAAATATATCGATAAAGACACTTTCTCATGAAGTCCATATTAGGCACTTCATAAATACCCTTCCCTCTCCTCGTGCTCACTTGGTCTCTATTCAAATCATTCTTCTTGGAATATTAAATTACAAGGCCCCTATGTTTGAGGTTACTGGAGGGACTCATCATTAAATCTGTGGTCTAGTCATTTGGCTTCAGCTTGAAGCATAGAACATATAGACTCTTCATTCTGAAAACAGGCCTGTGTTTCCATTATGGGATCATCAGTATCTCTGACCTGTGAAGTGCCATGTCCTCAGAACCCAGTACATGGACAAGGCTACCTAGCTATATCTTTACTCAACCATGTAGTAACATTGGAGTGTGAGAGCTAGGTGACAGCTGGGATTACTCTGGGAGTCTTCATCTTTCCTCTTGTTAACCTCTTTCTTTTTTTTCCTTGTCATTATCCTCAAAGCTAGTAGATGCTTTCAATGTCTCCTCCAGTATCTCGAGATCCCTCTGCACCTTGAACCCATTCTTCCACTTACATTGTGATACGCTAAGGAAGAATAAAACAATTTAGAAAACTTCTTCTTTCATTATGACTTCCTGCAGAGCTTCTGACTTCCTCAAAATGTAAAAATAACAACATTCACATATAAATTCAGGACAGTTACTTTTAGCAGCAGTGTAGCCCTTCTTCAGGAAAGCTCCGTGGCTCACCCTGGGAATGCTTGTGGCTCATCCTGGAAAAGGTCCTCAAGTATGCACACATGAGGTTAACATTTGTAAAGAAATTCACTCTTCCCCTACCACAGCTATTCTTATGTTTATTCCCTGAGGCTGCCAGTGGTATTTTTATTTGCCTTGGCAACTTGGATGACTAATCTAGTTAAATTTCATTATTTATGGTGGTAAAGGAGTCTCAGAATTGATCTGCCTGCCACTCAAATTCTGTTAGGCTACCTTTCCTTTCCTGTGGATGGTCACGTATTTATCTCTTCACACTTACCTTCATTCACTACTCATATGGTGATGGTATACATCCTAATTAATTTTACTTTTATGTTTATTAATTATTTTTCACCAACCAGATGCTGTTTTAGACATGCCATGAGACTATAACTTCTAATGCTTAGTAATATCTATCCTGTTCTGTTATAGTTTTTGACAGGTTTAAAATCTTCTAAATATAATTTAAAAACAATACCAACCAGCATGAATAAATATGTAAGTAAGGGAATCAGATTTGAGAATTATAAATAATTTCAAAATACTGATTCTAATTATATATTCAGGTGCACAGAATTTTTGAATTATTCTAAGACTTAGCTAAAATAATAAAAATAGTGACCGGTATATCTGATAATTTTAGAAATGGGGTCTGTCGGGGTCTGTCAAGTTCTGTAGGGTAACAAAGAACAAAGGCAAAAGCCTGTAATGTTTGGTGTCTATGCAATATCATTCATACCACTCAAAAGGAGGTTATCCATTTCTAGTACTAGGATTTCCATTTTCTAGCATGTGGTGTCTAGTTGGGGTATTATCACCCTGTTATGCAGTACCTCCATATGGATGGATGGATAGATAGATAGATAGATAGATAGATAGATAGATAGATAGATAGATAGATAGAAGTCATGTAGGTACTGACTGACCCGGAAGCTTCATATCTTCTGCCTAGCTTTCAGAGAGCTAGAAGGTGCTATGCATACTCCCTGAGGGAAACCATAACCAACAGTCTTACCCAACTGTGAATTGAGTACAGAAAAATGCAGTTAACATAAAATCCCACAACAGGTCACATGCAGAGAATGAGAGACTGCAAATGGCTCAGCCCTGAGTGGTATGTCTATATCACACTCCTTCCAGCAAGGCTCAGGGATCACCTTGGAAAAAAGGGCAGGAAGGTTGAAAGAGCCATAGGTGGGGGGTGAATGCATGGAAACAATGCTTTCCAGACAAGGACTGCAGATGTGCACATGAACTCATGGGAATTATGACAATATGCACAACATCTGTGCAAGCCCAAGAAAGAACAAATCCCTTCATGGATAGGGGATTTTGGTATGAGGTCACATCCCCACCCAAGGAGATATTGCCATTTGATAGCTTCTGGGAGAGGGTGAACACTTTGCAGTCTCCATTCTCTGTGGGTTTTTGTGTTAACTGCATTTTTCTGTACTCTGTTTACAGTTGGGTAAGACTGTTGGTTACTTTTTCCCTCAGGGAGTACACATAGTACCTTCTAGCTCTCTGAAAGCTAGGCAGAAGATATGAAACTTTTTACTTTTTATTTTTTCATTAATTTATCATTTTATTCACATTGCATCCCAATCTCAGTCCCCCTCTCTCCTCTATTCCCAGTCCCATCCTCCCACTGTCTTTCCCCATTCCCTCCTCCCCTTCTCCTCAAAGAATGGGAGTTCTTCCTCCCTGACTCCATATCAACCCATCCTAGCACATCAAGTCATATCTAGATTAAACACAACCTCTTCCACTGAGGCCAGACAAGGCAGCCCAGTTAGGAGAAAGTGATTCAAAAGCAGGACACAGAGTCCATGTCAGAGACAGCCCCTGCTCCAATTGTTAGGGCACTCACATGACAACCAAGCTGCCCATCAGCTACATATGTGTAGAGGGCCTAGGTCCAGTCTATGCATGTTCCCTGGTTGATGATTCAGTCTCTGTGAGCCCCCTTGGGCTCAGCTTAGTTGTCTATGTAGGTCTTTCTGTGGTGTCTTGACCCCTCTGGCTCTCTCGGTACTTTCCTCACTCTTCCACAAGACACTCTGAGCTCCACGTAATGTTTGACTGTGGGTCATTGATTCTGGTTTACGCTGCTCAGTAAAGGCTCTCAGATGACAGTTATGCTAGACTCCTGTCTGCAAATACAGTATCATTAATAGTGTCAGGGCTTGGCTCTCTCCCATGGGGTGGTTCTCAAGTTGGGTCGGTCATTAATTGCCTAATCCCTCAATCTCTGCTCCATGTTTATCCTTGGACATCTTGTAGTCAGGACAAATTTTGGGTGGAAGGTTTTTTGTTGGGTGGGTTAGTGTCCCTCTACCTCCACTGAAAGTCCTGAAGTGCTACAGGAGATGGCCTCTTCAGTACCCATATCCTCTGTTGCTAGGAGTCTCAGCTAAGGTTAGCCCCACAGAATCCCTGGAGCCTCCTCTGTCCCAGGTCTCCAGCTTGCCCCAGAAATGATCCCCCATCAATTCCCCTCCTCTCTCCCAGCCTTCTCAATCCTCACCCCTCCTTTCCCACACCTGATTCCTACCCTCAGTCTCCTCCACAACCCTTCTCTCACCTAGTTCCCTCTCGCCAGCCACTTCCAATATCTATTTTATTCGTCCTTCTTAGTGAGATTAAGCATCCTTTTTGGGGCCCTCCTTGTTATTTAGTTTCTTTGGGTCTGTGGTTGAAGCATGGTTCCATTGTACTATATGGTGCTG
>CAJQZJ010031917.1:5033685-5054977 GCA_907164525.1 Lophiomys imhausi
TTTTCATAGACTAGTTATGCTAGATTCCTGTCTGTTTGGGTCTGTGGGTTGTAGGATGGTTATCCTGTGCTATATGGCTAATATCCACTTATAAGACAGTACATACTATGTGTATCTTTCTGGGTCTGAGTTAGCTCACTTAGGATGAGCTTTTCTAGATCCAAACATTTGGTTGCAAATTGCATTAACCATGCTGATGGGTGTGAGGTGGAATCTGAGAGTCATTTTGATTCGCATTTCCCTGATGACTAAGGATATTGAACATTTCTTTTTCTTTTACTGCTTATTTATTACTTCAATTTATATCTCCACCACAGTTCCCCAATCCACCCCTCCCAGGCCCATCATTTCACCCTCCCACCCTCTCCCCCTTCTCCCACCTATCCTACTCCTCTGGTGGACTGTGCCCTACTATCAGCTCCCTTTAGTCCAGCATCCATAAGAGGGCTAAGAGCTTCCTCTTGCACTGGGGGCCTACATAGAAGCTCCACTAGGGCAGAGTATCCCACTAACAAGTAGCAAAGTCTATGTTCCTGTTCCTTTTGTTCTATTGGTTGTAGTCTACTTATCCTGTACTATATGACTTAAATCCAGTTATAAGTGAATAGATGCCATGTGGATCTTTCTTCATCTCTGTTAGCTCACTCAGGAAGAGATTTTCTAGTTCCATCCATTTGGCAGTAAAGTGCATGATTTTCTTGTTTCTGATGACTGAGTAGTATTCCATTGAAGTGCTATATGAAAGGAGAGAAGGTTAGCACTCCCCTTGACAAGGATGAAAGAGACCCTTGGGCCTAACAACACACATATGGTAAAGTCATTACCACCTACTCTTCCATTGCTGGTGGGAGTACAAACATGTACAACCACTATGGAAATCAGTGTGGCTATATCTTAGAAAACTTGGAATGGCTCTACCTCAAGACCCAGCCATACTGGGTATACATCCAAATGATTCCTCACCAAACCACAAGGACGTTTCCTCATCCATGTTCATAGCAGCCTTATTTGTAATAGCTAGAAACTGGAAACAACCCAGATGACCCTCAACCAAGGTATGGATAAAAAAAAACCTGTGGTACATCTACACAATGGAATATTACTCAGCCATCAGAAAGAATTAAATCATGCAATTTGCAGCCAAATGGATGGAACTAGAGAAGCTCATCCTAAGTGAGCTAACCCAGACTCAGAAGGATGCCCATGGCGTCTATTCACTTATAATCGGATTTTAGCCATATAGTACAGAATATCTATACTACAATCAATGCACCAAAGGGAACAGGAACATAGATTTTGTTACCTTTAATGAGACACTTTTCCCTAGTGGTGCTGCCTTGTAGGGCTCCAGTATATGAGGAAGCTCTTAGCCCTCATATGACTGCTGAACTGGGGGAGGGGGACTGATATGTAGGGACATTCCACTCCAGAGGAGTAGAATAGAAGGGATGGGGTAGAGGGTGGGAGGGTGGGACTGGGAAGAGTGGAAAGAGGGCACTGTGATGGAGATGTAACTTGAAGTAATAAATAAACAATTAAAAAAAGAGAACAAAAAGTTGGGTAAGTAGTGGGTGAGTGTGGTTCTGGGAGAGTTGTGGGAGAGGGAGTGAATTACTACTAAAATGCATTATATGAAATTCTCAAATAATTAATAAAAACATTATTTAAAATGTAATAAAAGCAGTGTATATTAAGTCATAGTGATTTAAAGAATGTTCTTTTAGTTACAAGTAACAAAATCCCATTTGAACTAGTTTGCACTGATGGTCAACAGTTATTAGAAGAGTGCAAAGAATATGTGGCAACACGAGGCAGTGAGAGCAAGGAGAACTCTGAAGCTCTTCACTTGGTCTTCTCTGTTGACTTCCACCATCAGTCCCCTTTTACTCCAAACCACATTTTACAAAAGCCAAATTCTCATGACAAAAAAAGATACAATATTTTCTTTCTGACCACCTTGAAGGAAGAATTCAGAGTTTTTCAAAGTTATGAAAACAGAAGCTTGCTATTTGCGAAGAGGAAGGAGATTCATATTGGTGAGGCAAGAAAGGTCAATGGGAGAGAATTAAAACGCACTAATAATTTAGCTTAAAATGCTGAGCACAGAAGAAATATAATAACATATTTGTTATTATAATATATATAGCATATATAATATAATGTAAATACTAGAATTAACAAAGAAAATGCTGGTGTCTGGACAAGGGAAAAGAGGGAAACCATGGGTGGTAATAAAGTTCCTGGACATGGAGACAAATGTGAGATTCAGCAGAAATGCTTCTGTGTACAGTGATACTCTGTAAGATACAGTTTCTCCCAGTGAGGAATTTCTTTGCTCACAGCTTAGAAAGGTAAGATTGCATGCATAACTTAAGATTTGGGGAGCTTGGTTAATGAGTTGTTCAGGAGCGAACTTTGGGGCTTTGGCCAACATTCTCTGGGCTTACAGGTCAGGATTAACATTCTTAAGTCATGTCTCTGCAGCCTAACCCCTGCTTAGATCAGTTGCTCAACACAACAAAAGGAAATGTATGAACTGACTGAGATAATTAACAACTCAGTCCAAATCACAGTTTTGTACTATACCCTCTTGAAAGCCACTCTCACTGCCAGAGTCAGCAAAAAAGTTTTCATGAGTGACTAATGTTAGGCTCTAAAGATCTCTGTAACAGGGTAGGCTTGGTAATATATTGACATCCATGTAACTCATTTTTTACCTCTAAAATGAAAAAGTCCCCAATTATTTATAGGAAGTGTGCAGAAAAGATAAATCCATGGAAAAATCAGGCTGATTAATGGTTGCTAAGAATTAAAGGCGAGAGTGACAGCTCCTTTGGGAGCTCCTTGGGGTGGTGAAAATATCTGAAAGTTGGGTAGTGATGACAGCTGCACAACTTAATGAATACATATTATTTTTTATCCTTAATTGTATAGCTTCTTTTTTTTCTTTTTTTTTTTAATGTTCATTTATTATTTCAGGTTACATCTCCATCACAGTACCCTCTTTCCACCCCTCCCAGTCCCACCTTCCCAGCCTCTACTCCCTATCCCTCCTGACCCACTCCTCTGGAATAGAGTGTCCCTACATATCAGTCCCTCACCCCAGTTCAGCAGTCATATGAGGGCCAAGAGCCTCCTCATACACTGGGGGCCTACAAGGCAGCACCACTAGGGCAAAGTGTCTCATTGACAGGAAAAAAAAAAGTCTGTGTTCATGTTCCCTTTGGTGCATTCATTGTAGTATAGCTATCCTGTACTATATGGCTAAAATCCGATTATAAGTGAATAGATGCATGGGCATCCTTCTGAGTCTGGGTTAGCTCACTCAGGATGAGCTTCTCTAGTTCCATCCATTTGGCTGCAAACTGTATAATTTCATTGTTTCTGATACTGAGTAATATTCCATTGTGTAGATGTACCACAGTTTTTTAATCCATTCTTCAGTTTAGGGACATCTGGGTTGTTTCCAGTTTCTAGCTATTACAAATAAGGCTGCTATGAACATAGATGAGGAAACGTCCTTGTGGTTTGGTGAGGAATCATTTGGATGTATACCCAGAAGTTGTATGGCTGGGTCTTAAGGTAGAGCTATTTCAAGTTTTCTAAGATATCTCCAGACTGATTTCCATAGTGGTTGTACAAGCTTGCACTCCCACCAGCAATGGAGGAGTGTTCCCCTTTCTCCACAACCAGTTGGACACAAAACAAGCCTCAACAGATACAAGAAAATTGAAATAACCCCTTGCATCTTATCAGACTACCATGGAATAAAGCTGGACTTCAACAACAACAGAAATAATAGAAAGCCTACACATTCATGGAAACTGAACAACTCTCTACTGAATAACCACTGGGAAGAAATAAAGAAGGAAATCAAAGACTTCTTAAAATCCAACTAAAATGAAGGCACAACGTACCCCAACCTATGGGACACAATGAAAGCAGTGCTATGAGGAAAGTTCATGAAATGTGTTATTAACCCCAGAGTTTCCATACTCCATGGAGGTGCTTTTGTGATCTATCAGTTACATGTTTAGTAATGGTATGACTTAGCAAAGATGAAAACAAAACAACTCAAGAGAATCTGGGCAAGAAATGCATGGGATGTGTCAAGAATAGAAAAGTGGAATGGTCTCTGAGTTCTCAGCATGAGTATACAAAATTACCAAAAAAAAAAAAAGTGTAGTAGTGAATTTAGGCAAGAAATAACCAGAGTGGCATTTGATGAGGGCATAAACATATAACAACTTCTAGATAGTTATAGTTTTAATTCTTCTTTAAATAGCCTACCTAAGTATACTTTTGATACATATAAGATAAGGATCTAAAATTCTTCTTTTGCATATCTAATATCAACACCTACACAATCCACTATGGAGCCTGCATGGGCTTGTGGTAGGCCCTCTGCATACATGCTGCTGTTGTTCAGCTTTGAGTTTTTGTTGGACTCCTAGCAGTGGGAGTCGAGGTGCCTCTGAGTCTTTTGCCTGCACCTGGGACCCTTTTCCTCCTACTGGGTTACCTTATCCAGCTTTGATATGAGGGTTTATGCCTAGTCTTATTGTAACTTGTTAGGCCATGTTTGGTTGATACCACTGGGAGGCTTGTTCTTTTCTGAAGGGAAGTGGAGTACAAGTGGATATAGGGGAGAAGGGATGTGGCAGGGTTACTGGAAGGAAAGAAGGGAGAGGATGCTGCAATCAGGATTTATTGTATGAGAGAAGAATAAAGAATAAAACACACAATGCAGTTTTCCAACATATTTGTTCTGAAATTATGCTATCTCATACCAGGTATGCATAGCCCTTGAGGAAGATACATTGATTATCAAATCATAAGCTTATTTCTGGTCGTCCTATTCTGCTTCATTTACTTATATACTTGTTTATGGCAGGTCAATGCAAGTTTAGTTACTGTATTTTAATATGTTTTGAAACATAAGTAAAGTCCCTCACCTTGTTCTTTCTAAGCATTGTTTTAGTTATACTGGATTATTGGTGATTCCATTGAAATTTAGAATTATTTTCTTATTCATCTTAAAAGTACCAATAAAATTTTGATGAAGATTTCAATGAATGTGTAGATTTCTTTGGAAAGTATACAATTTTTAAAACAGGAATTTTTCCCGCCCATAAACATAGAATACTTTTCCATTTACTAATGGTGTTCATTAGTTCGTTTTGCAATATGCTATGGTTTTAAGTGTACAGAACTTTCATCTCTAAATTAAATCCACCCAGAAACTTTTAGATTAATGTAAATATGATTTTCTTGATCATATTTTCAGTTTTATCATTGTCAGTGTATAGGTATATAATTGATTTTTATATTGGTTTTCTATTCTGTAATTTTTATGAATTTCCTTGTTCTTACTTTTCTTTACTTCTAATTTTAATTTTTAAATTTATAACTCAATATATATTTTGATAAATATATAATTTTATACTAAAGAGATAAAATATTTTTATCTCTTTATTTTTTATTTTATTTTATCTATGTGCATGGGCATGCAGGCACTATAGCATGTGTGTGAAAGTCAGGGTACACCTTGCAGGGGTCAGTTATCTCCTTCTATCTTGTGCATGTAGGGGATCAGACACAGCTCGTCATTCCTAATGGTAAGTTCTCTTACTACTGAGCCACCTTGCTAGTCCTATTTTATAGTTTAAAATACCTTTATTTTTATAATTACATACAAGTAGAATTTAAATACTTTTGTGTAAGATTATGCATGTTGTATACTCTGAGGTAATTTCGCTTCTTTTCTAACTAGGATATTTTTGTTTATTGCAAAATTGTTCTGACTAAGACTGCTAGAATAACATTGACTAAAGTTGTAAGAGCAGGCAGCTTTATCCTTATCTCAAAAGAGAACCATGCTTCTAATTTAAGAAAAATAATTTTGGATTTTTCTTCAACATTCAATATGATCTCAGCTGTGGGGTTTTGAAGTTTCTCAGTCTTTACTATGGTGGGACAGTTTCCTTCTACTAGTCTATAAAATATTTTTATCATGAAAATTCACTGAGTTTTATCATTTTTCTGAACCTACAGAAGATGATTGTGTAATTTTTATGTGTCCTCTGTTAATACAATGTGTTACATTGGTCGAATTCCATGTGTTGAAACATCTTTGCAATATACAGATGAATTAAAAGTATATGCAGTGTCTGATTTATTTAACATGATGTTGAATTTGTTTGATGGTGTTTTGTTGGAGACATTTCTGTCTATATTCATCAGGGATATTGTCCTAAGTCCTCATTTTAATAATGTGTTTCTGGCTTTTCCATTAAGGAAAAGCAATCTCATGCCAGTTGGGAAGATTTTGTTCCTTTTTAGTTTTTGCATGAGTTTGAGAAAGACTGACATTCAATCTCATTTTTGAATTCAGTAAAACTCATCAGTGAAACCATCTGGCCTTGGGCTATCATTTTTTGAGAGGTTTTCGAGCATTGATTCAATCCGCTTCCTAGTTACAGGTTTGTTTGGGTGTTCTGTTTTTGTTATCTAGTCTTGGTAGTTTATATTTGTATTTAGTCTTGGTGGTTTTTATATTACTGGAGTTTATTCATTTCCCTTTATATTATACAACATGTTACTCTCTTATATTTGTGTTGTATAAGCTATGATGTCCCTCTTTTACTTCAGGTTGAATTTATTTTAATCTTCTTCCTTTCATAGTAAGACTAAAGTTTTGACAATGCTATTCTTTTCAAATGTCAAAAGTTGCACTAATGTATTTTTCCAATGATTTTTTTTCTCTTCTTTGTTTCATTTTTTCTTCTCTAATCTTCACTTTTTCTTTCTCTTTGCTATGTTTGTGCTAGTATGTTTTCCTGTTTTAGTCCCTTGAGGTATTGCCTGAGCAACCATTCAAGATATTTGCTTTCATGTCAGCATTTATCATTATAGATTTCTCTTCTCTGTGGCTGTGCAGCCTCTCATAAATTCTGATAAGTAATTTATTTTTCATTTATCTATAGATATCTTCCCATGTCATAATTTTTCTTTTTTGATTCTAGTGACAGCTCAAGCGCTCGTAATCTTTATTACCACTTATTTGTTAATTTTCCAATTCCGATTTGCTACTAACTTCTAGTTTCATTCCTTTGCATTAGGGAAAAAGCACTTGATATGACTTCGAACTCCTTTAATTCATTAATACTTCTTCTATGGTCTAGCGTGAGGTATAGTTTTAAGAAGGCTGTATATATACTTCAGAATAACCCAATTTGTGCTGCGTTGGTTCAGTGCTCGCCATGTGTGTCTTAGCTCCATTTGTCTGTCGTATCACTGTGCCCCCTTTCCTTATGGAACTTCTTTCTGTATTTTTGGTCATTACTGAAAGTCAGGTATGAAATCCCCTGCTATTGTTATGTTGCTGTTGAGGTCTCCCTTCAATTCTGTTGTTCTTCACTTCCTGTATTTAGGTGTTGATATCAGGTGCATATATAATTTGCCATATGGTGAATTTACTGTTTGATATAGGTATTACTATTTATGATGCCGTTGGGTTACCATTCACACTGAATATTTTACCATGTCTTCATCTTCAACACATCTAAACCTTAAACAATTCTGTATTATAGATATAGAGATAGATCTTGTGTTCATTGGGAGGTTTATTTGGTTGGTTTTATTATCTACCACTATTATATTTCATTAAGGAGCTTAATTGTTTATACTTAGTGTAGTTACTGATGAGAAAACAGAGTTTCATTTTAATTTTCTATATGTTTAGCATTTTGTTCTTCTTTGCCTCTTTTACTGTCTCCCATTGTTTTGATTTTGTTGTGGTGGTGGTGGTGGTATGATTTGATTTTTTTTCTCACTTGTTTCCTCTGCATTTCAAAACAATAGAAACAGAAACCAATTTCCTGGACAACCTGTTGAAGTTGATTGCATCAAGCTGTAACAGCCTACCATGGGCTTTCTGGAGCAGTGGCTTGCTGCCCAGCTCTTTCTCATAACAGTGGCATCCAGGTATCTGTGTTATGCTGAATCTCTTCAGAGGTTCAGAACAGATGTAAATCTTTGGAAGCCTCTTGAAAAAAAGAAAGGAAGGAAGGAAGGAAGAAATATATATATATGTGCAATATGATGCTAGAGAGATGGCTTAGCAAGTCAAGATGCTTGCTGCAAAGATTGATGATCTGAGTTTGAGATTCCTGGAAGACATTTGATGGAAGGGAAAAAAAAATTCCCACAAGTTTTCCTCTGATTTTCACACCTGTGCCATGAAGCATGCATAGCCCCTTTCCTTTTGTAAATAAATAAATGTAATTTTTTTTTTTGAGACAGGGTTTCTCTGCATAACAGCTCTGGCTGTCCTGGACTTGCTTTGTAAACCAGGCTGGCCTCGAACCTCACAGTGATCTGCCTGCCTCTGCCTCCCAAGGGATGGGATTAAAGGCGTGCGCCACCACACCTGGCTAACTGTAATCTTAAAGTATTATATAATCTTAGGGGAGAATCTTAGCACTCATTGTTTTCTCTTCAGCATGGCTATAGGCTCAGGAAGAGGAGTTATCTTCTTACTATATTGGATATAGCTGTTCTCATGCCTAATTTGGATGCAAGATCCTATTTGTCAGATTAGATTCCTACACAGGAAGCAAGTACATAATTGTATTTCTATTTGAAACAGGGTTGTATGTAGCCCAAGCTATCCTCAAACTTTCTATGTAGCCCAGGATGATCTTGTAGATTCTTGATTATACAGGAAGCAGGTACATAATTATATTTCTATTTGAAGCAGAGCTGTCCATAGCCCAAGCTTGCTATGTACCCCAAGATGACCTTGACTTGCTAATCCTCCTGCTTGAAGTGCTAGGGTTATAAGCATGTACCACTGTGTCTGTTATCAGTACTGAGTATTGAACCTCAGGTCTCATACATGTTTGGCCAGCATTCTACTTGCTGAGCCAAACCTCATATCTCCACATGCTCAACTCATACTGCAAAAACACAAACAATATAAACAAGACAAAGGAACAGCAAACACCCTCTTCTAAAACTGCTAGTCTTACAGAAATATTCTGTAATGAGAATTACTTACATGAACCTCAAAACACCTAACTTAAAAGAACATTCACAAATATAATCAAAGAATTCAAGGTGTTTAAAAAGGACATGAAGAAAAGCCTCAGTGAACTTAATAAGGGTATGAATGAACTCTTAGGTGAAATCCAAAGTAATGGAAATGTGGTATCTGTACACAATGAAGTACTAGTCAACTGCAAAGAAAGATGAAATTTACAGGTAATTGAATGGAACTAGAAAATATGACACTGAGTGATGTAACCCAGACCAAGAAAGATAAATATCACATGTCCTCTCCTTTATGCATCTGAATTATGAATTTTCTTATTTGAATATATAACTTGAAGCAGCCACAAAAACCAAGACTATGGACCATGGGGAAAGAGGAAAAAAAGGAGCTCTAGAGAAAGGACAGCGAGGTACAGATGTTATGAAAGGGGAAGTGGAAAAAACAGTCAGAAGCATTAAGTAGGGAGACGGAACTCAGGGTAATACAGAGTGAGATGAATGTAAGTGGGATAAGGTAGACTCAGGACGCTTGAAATTTTCAGGGAAAAATTTTATTAGCATACTTAAAGTCCACACATATATATTAATATATATTGATGGAACTATGACAAACAGAGTGATAATGCTTCACCCAAGAGCCATAAGTTATCTAACATAATCCTAGAACCAGGTTCCCATGAGTGAGTTGTTCATGGTGGGGGTGGAGCTGTGCCAAAGTAACTTCTAAACCAATCTGACCTACTGCCTCTCCTACCTTGCTGATGATGTCACACACATAGGTCAGAGGAACTGAGCTAAAAATCCCTGGATGTAGAAATAACTAATTAAATTGTTTAACAGTATTTATATTATTGTTAATCGATTGACACTTGTTAATCCTTAACCAGCTATTATAAAGGAGTGCACACAGAGACTCCACATGGCTTGACAAGCCTTGGCCTGAAATGAGCAATCTTGGTCCACCTAAGCTAGCTCTTAATTCTATTACCCAAATATGACCCCATATATACATACATCCCCTTGGACTGCCATTCTCCTTGCTAGGCCAATGTTCCTGGCCATGTGGAATGAGGTTCTTTTTTCTAACCCATGGTATGTAACCTCCTTCTTCCTGCTCCTGGCTGGAATGAACTAATACTCTGTGTAAAACGCGGGGTTCCTGTTCTAATCTCAGGAAGTCCTGCCTTCCTATACTCTTTTCTGCCCAGCTAATTGACCATCAGCAACTTTTATTAACCAGTCAAGAGAATGCCTCAGAAAGGGTGGTAACCAGATCTCAGCATTGAAAGCAACCTATCAGAAGCAATATTAGACCTTCCCTTAACACCTGGAAGTTTCTCTCCCTGAGGATTGACTCTCATAGCATTGAAAGGTTCTATGTAAGCTTCAAAGGGAGAAAAGAAATCATTGGCCCTACCCAACTGTAAAGTCCATGAACCACTCCGATAATCATCCCAACAAGATACTCCCAATGATACTATAGTGGTGTTTTCATTCTGGGGAAAGTCCATACCTATCTAATTGAACTAAGGCCCACTCAATAATAGTGAATTCATGCCTGGTCCTTGAGACTTAGCAAAACACCTTAGAGAAATTACAGACTGGATAGGAGAACCTACTTCTACCATTTTCTCAAACCAATATAATTTCTAACTGTGTTCTAAACACTTAACATCCTGAGACCCACAGATAAGTGTAGTTCTCACCCACCAACAGAGAACCTTCAATTTGTAACAGAGGGAAGATATTACAGAGATCCACAATGGCCAAAATGGAGAGGATAAGGGCTACAGAGTGCCCAGCACCAATGGGTAAGTCGACACCCCAAGCTCTTCACCTAAGGCTTAGGCAACATCACAGACAAAGTGGCAGAAAGACTGTGAGAGCTAAAAGACCATGGTGCCTACTGTGAAAGAGTGTCTTCTAGGTATGCCAGGGAATCTTTTAAGGTCCCATTACTGTATGAAGACCCACAGGTCACAAAAGGTTGCTGAGAGAGAGAGTCAGCCTTCTCTAGGAAAGAGCCCACTGAGAGATTATCAAATCCCAGTGGTTAGCATTAAGCATATGTACATATAAGCAATACTAAATAGACTTGGTAGTTTTATATGTGAACATGTATGCATGCGTATCATTCATGACAATACTAATGACAATAATGATGGGGTGGTGTTAAGCATTTTAAATGTTAATTGGTCCTGTTTGATGTCTGTTACTTAATTGACTCTGGTTAAATAAATGCTGAGGCCTAGAGATTGGGCAAAGACAGAGGTAGGCAGGACCAGGAGCTTTTAGAGAGAGACAGAGCATCTTGGGAAGGGAAAGAAGGCTGGAGAAGAAGCCAGGAGTAAACAAGGAGGACACGCCATGGGGTAGATTAAAGAAGATCCTTCCACATGGCCTGGAACATCGGCTTAGCGTGGAGAATAATAGTTCAAAGGGATGTATGTATATATGTGGGGTCATATTTGGGTAATAGAATTATGAGCTAGCTTAGATGGGCTAGGATTGCATAACCCAGGCCTAGGCTTGTTAAGATCCACCTGGTGTCTGTGTGTATTCATTTATAATGGTGAGTTAAGGATTAACACCGCCAACCAATTAAAGATAAGATAAATACTGGGTAAATCATTTAGTTTTTTTTTGCAACATAAGATGTCTTGAATCTGAGGGGGAGTTGAGGAGGCAGGGTTTACAAGGGATTGGCAGAAGCAGAGATAGGGAATGAAATGATTCCTCCTAAAATTAAATTAAATTAATTGAGGATTTTTTTTAATTTTGTGAGTTAAGAGAAAATAAGGGTTTTGAAAGTTGGAGGAAAAAGCAAGTATAACACAGGTGGTGCTAACATTTCAGGGAGACTTCCTTTAGGAGAGACTCTATCTACAACTTACCAGAGTTGGGATGTAAGGCATGAGTCTCTGAGTATCTCTTATTATGCAGGTGATTCATGCATATTATAAGCAGAAAACTTCTATATGGGATATTCTCTCTGTAAGAAATGCTAGGAACTCTTTCCCTGGGGCATCTTCCAGAGCAGAAGTTCATCAGAGTACAAACACTTTATTAGTTAGCTTCATCCTGACTCTGCATAAGTGGAAGTGGCCCATCATCTGGATAGTTGGATAGTTCTGTCAGCTGGAAGTTCCCTGTTCTTCCTTTGATAAATGTAAAGATAAGATGATTATTTAGGAAAAGAAACTACATACAATATTTTAACAAGTCTTACAAAAAAAAACTGTTTTGTGTAACAAATTACACTGAGATTCAAAGTCTACATGTAAACCTTATACATTCTCTTCTGTGTAAATCTTCTGCAATATATCTCATGCTCACATGCGCAATCAATATAAACTGAAAATTTTTATGAGTATTTTTCTGGAAAATCAAGTGTATCTTCAGACATAAACACTAGGTGTTTTCCTTAACAATATTCTACTTCTAAGAGAAAATGGGCAACATAGGTCACCTTCACCACACCTGCCTAGTTGATCCCTGTCCACCAATCCACTCTTCCAAGTGATTCCAGTCTAGAACCTTGCCCAAACTTTCCTCTATAAAGTGGGCCTCCTGCCCAAGACCATCAGGGCTGCAGAAGGACCCATGCAGAGTCAGGGGTCTTAACACTTAAGAATCTGCTCCTCAGAGAACCATCGAGTCAGAACCCAGGGTTTGGTCCAAAGTCAAGTTACAAAGAAAAAAGACTATGTAGCAAAGAAGGGAAGTTGGATCTTGGTGGTGACCAAGAGAAGCAGAGAGCATAAGAGGTCTGCATGGATCAAAGAAGCAGGAAGTCCTCCTGGCATGGAAATTCAACATCCACCAGTGACTGCCACCTTGGCAGAGGATGTCTGAGTCAGCAAGCACAGAACTGAGCAGATAAGATGTGAGTTTGATCTGAAGACCAATATTGTTTTAGCGTTCAGTGTTACTTACAATTTGCTTAGCTTTCATAGTATTTCTATCTTCTGTAAAAACAAAAGAAAGGGGAAAGGCTGAGCCATGCTTTTAACTGCTTTTTACAATATGACTTTATGATAACTGTTATCATAAGGTATCACCTCTTGGGTGAGATTCAGAAGAAAGAAGCTGTTTTGTTTTCATGTTTACTTGAGGGGATTCATTTTCATGCAAACATACTATGTGCTTTGGGCTTATTCCCTTCAACCATTCCCCTTGCTTTTCTCACTCCTACTTCTTCTCTTTGTTCTTCCAGACAGTTTCACATCTATCTTCATATTCACAGAAATGATTTCATGTATCTATAAAAAAAATAGGATCCACAAATGAAAGTTATTCTTATTCTGTGACTCATTTAATTCACTAAATATGATGATTTTTAGTTAAAAACTTCTGCAAATTAATATAAAATTGTTCAACCTCCCTAGCCAACAAAAGAATGAAAATTATACTGAGGTGAGAATGACAATTTTTTTATGTTTTTTCATTTATTTATTTATTCATTTTACAGCCCAATCACAGCCCTACTCCTTCCTCTCCTCCCAGTCCCATCTTCCCCCCACTCCCTGCCACCCTCCCAGGTACCAAGCTGTCATGGCACATTAAGTCACACATCAGAACTAAGTGCATCCTCTTCTACTGAGGTCAGGCAAGGCAGCCAAGGTAGGGGAAAGGGATCTAAAGGCAGGCAACAGAGTCCAAATAGAGACAGCCCCTGCTCTAATTGTTAGGAGTCCCACTTGATGACTAAGCAGCCCATCAGCTTCATGTGTAGGGACCCTAGGTCCAGTCCATGCGGACCCAGGTTAGTTGGCTCTGTAGGGTTTCTTGTGGTGTCCTTGACTCCCTCCAGCTCCCTCAACCCTTCCTCTAACTTTTCCATAAGACTCTCTGAGTTCAGCCTAATGTGTGGTCTCTGCATTTCCATCAGCTGCTGGATGAAGCCTCTCAGATGATAGTTATGCTAGGTTCTTGTTTGCAAGAACAGCAGAGTATCATTAATAGTGTCAGGGGTTAGGTCTCTCACATGTGGTGGGTCTCAAGTTGGGCCAGTCATTTGATGGCCATTGCCTCAATCTCTGCTCCATCTTTATCCCAAATTTTTATTTAGGAAAACCCACATGCCACTTAATGGTTGTGAGATGTGAGAAAGATACATTAAAACAGATGTATTTAAACTGCAATTTAATTATCACTTGTATTTATTAATAAGTATAAACTGTAAGATTAGGTGGGTGGAGCAGCTAGCAGCTTCCCATCTTAACCGGTTGCCTGATTTGTCCTGGGGAAAGAGCCATGGACCAAGGTTGTCCCACACCACTTGTAACCTAAACTCTGTTAACTAATATAAGTTGTTATATTAGGCCATTAGAATTACCAGCAGCTTGGCAGGAGATCTGCCTGGATTTGAGGGGCATCCCAGAGTCCGGGAGTCCGATGGCCTTGTATTGCTTGCACTGAGGGCCTACAAGCCATCGAGGTCCTTTCCCCAGTAATTAAATACACCAAAACCTTTTAATGTTTCAACGCTTAACCCTTGGCTGGGCAGACTCTCAATTAGCTACTCTAAATTAACCTGGATCACCTAATCCCAAACCACCATGTGCCTGTGATTACGTTCTGGCATTCTCAAAGACGTCTATCTGCATCTGTGTCTCCTGGCAGAATGAACTAATCCTCTCTGTAAAGCACAGGGTTCTTGTTGCAATCTCAGGAAGTCCCATCTTCCTATACTCTTTATGCCCAGCTAATTGGCCATCAGCAACTTTTATTAACCAATCAAGAGAATGCCTCAGAAGGGGCGGTAACCAGATCTCAGCACTGAAATCAGCCTATCAGAAGCAATGTTATTAGCCCCAACAATTTATCAATATTAAGATGCCATTTGTAAATGGAGTAATTTTAAGAATATGTGAGAAGTAGAAAAGCCCCAAGATGGAAATCAAAACCACAAATCTGCTGTTTTTTTCCCTAAGAACAGGGAACTCTGTAACTCAACTGAAATAGTTAATCAACTGATACCAAGCTAAATATCCTTGTCTTTTTAACTCTCACCATTCCCAAAATCTATGGTGAACTCTATTTTGTATTTTAAGGAGAAGTGTTCAAAGAAATAATATTGTTCCCACAGAGGGAACTTCTCTAGGAACACGGGAACAAGTTATAACATAGAGGAGGAGTGTTCCATACAAGCTGAGATTTTGTTCTACAGAAGGCTAATAAAATATCTTAGTCCTTGGGAATTCATTGACGCTTTAGAGAGAACTTTGAGTTTCTCTTAGCAAGTAACTAGAGATGTAATCTTAACTAGAGGCAGAATTTTCTATGTATTATTGTTACTCTGCAAGTATGTTCTGAAATCACACACAAAGCACACTAGACTTATTTTACACCAGATAATAGTGTGATGTAGACACTCTCTCTATGAGGCAATAAAAGCATGAGTGTGTAGTAATGCTTGAAAGACACCTTAAGACTACCAGAAAAAAACTTCCTCTGTGATGATGGAGGAGTGCTAAAGGGGAACTTTTTAAAAGAAAACAAGAAAAGGCAGAGCTATGTCCACAGTTCAAGAGGCACATAGCCCTGTAGTAGGTTTTGTTAGTCTGAGAAAAATTGATTGAGTAGTTTAGTGTCCATCCAGACAACCCTGGAGAACTTAGCCCTCAAAGGATTGTTTCATGTTGCACACAGACCTTGTCTAGGGGAACAGAGTGCAACTTCAAGATGCAGCTGTTAAGAGTTCCTGCTGATAGCTCAAGTAAGGACTTGAACTCTTAACCTGGGAAATAAAAGGCCCAAGACTAACTCAGGAGGTAGACAGGCTCAGCTTTCATCTCTCTTTAATAACTAGCAATGATACACCTGCATAGAGGCATGTGGCAGGGAAAGATGAAAAGGCACTTACTTATAACAAATACTAGTAACAAATACAGAAACCAATCCCACAGTACTGCACCTTAGCAGAGGAGTCTGGCTGTTTGGCTTTACTGGGGTGCTAATGGGCGAACATCTATGACTAGGGATACTTCAGAGGAAGGAATATTTCAATTTCCTCCCTCTTTGAAAAAGTGTCATTGATTTTGTGTAATATAAAATCTTAGGAAACTGACACTTTTGTTTTTGTTGTTCCCTCTCCCTCACCACCCCAGCATCACCATCTAGCATGTTATAACCAACAAAACCTGACTTCTTGCTTGTGTGTTCTCCAAAATCCTGTTGGACCTATATAATCTGTTTATCATCCAGGACCAGACTAAGATAATTCAGAGCATACTCTAATACTCTAATATGTAGTATTTATTATTTGTCTGTTTGTTGTTTATCATTACACACACACACACACACACACACACACACACACACACACACACACAATGTACCAAGGAAATTAGACTATGGTGTCAAGATGTGTGGTTGTGCATTCACACTTGTGCTTGTGTGTGGAGACCTGAGATCAATACTGGGTTCAATCATTCTCCAGTTTATCTTTTGAAACAGGATCTTACTGAACCTGGAGTTCACCAGCTGACTACTCTGACTGAAAGCCAGCCCCATGGTCCTGCCTCTTCTCCATCTTCTCCCAGTACTGAGGTTTCAAACAGTATACTCGGCATTAGTGCAAAAAGGGTATTAGGAATTTGTAGCAAAACCCTACTGCTTCAACAACAGAAGTTTCATCTACAGGGTTCTCTCTGAAGTCCCTTAGCCATATTTTTCTCTAATGTGAAGTGACTTAAATAAACAATTTTCATAAACTATGTATCTATTAGAAACCAAAAACTATTCATTTTAACTTCCCCACAATTTATGTTCCTTTTATCTAATGTAGTATTTAGATAAATACTCAACTGAGACCCAGAGTCAGAATTGGCAAATATTTCTGGACCCCTACTTAATGATTTAACTCTGTTCAAATTTGGAAAGGCTTCCCAAGCCTCCTGAATAATTATCTCCTTTTCTATCCACACTACATGAACTCTTCCACAACATGCCCTGCCTTCATCATCTGGCATCACAAGGGTATCTTTCTTCCACTGGCTTGACTCTATTATTGTTCTTAGAGTAGAGATTTTTTTGATATTTTTAGTTGCAATCTGTAAGTCCTTCGAAATTTTTGCCTTTATTTTTTCACGATTTTATTTCATTATTTGTGAGGTTTTCCCTTGTCTCTTATATAGTATTATTTTTAAAATTTTAACTCAGAGTTTTCAGCCAGTGGAAAACCTAGGCTCAGGTGCTTAAGTGGTGCTGAGAAATTGCAAAAACATTTTAAAGCATATTATAAAACCTTCATTTAAAAGGTATCAACATATACTCATTAAATATACAATAAAGAAAAGTTGATTCTAGTCAAACAAATTGAGCGTTCAAAACTTCAGGGTAATATAATAGTTAATTTTATAGTATACCACAGAAAATGGAGGAAAACTTCCAAATGTAAAATGTTTCAAACAAATTGAAAAATATTTTCTTAGGTTATAATTCTAAATCCTCTGGGCTTAATCTAAACAAGACAAGCTTTCTTCCTAACAAAGCCATCCTCTCACTGACTGATTTAATTTCCAATAGAGGATGCTTTCAAATGTGAAAATCCACAGAAGTCTAGGTAATGAAAGTTTTTTGTTTCATTTGCTACCTGCACGATTTTATGCTTACCCAAGAGACTAAAGTGAGAATAGTCTCTTGCTACTTAAGCACTAATTTGTCTCTTTCTTCTTGTTCTTTACTTCAGAAATGGGAATGAACCCTATAGTTCAACAGACTATCCATTTCCTCCAAACAATAATTTTACAATAAAATCATGAGGCCTAATGGATTTGCCAAATGAAATGTTTTTTGTGTGTTTGTTTGTTTGTTTGATTGATTGATTTGTTTGTTTAAAAGACTCACAAATGGAATTTGTGGCCAGTGAAGGCCACAACTTTTAAAGAAAAGAATCAACTTTTCTTTATTGTATATTTAATGAGTATATGTTGATACCTTTTAAATGAAGGTTTTATAATATGTGGCCTTGATGTGCAAGCTATAGAATAATGACACCCTTTCTTTGTCTCAGAGTTGAACTAATTCTAATACATGTTCATTCAACTTTGTATCCCCAAATCCTTGGTGGAATGTGCTCCAGCTGCCCATTTTGGTGAGTGGCTCTACAACAAACACTGCATTTTTTTTCTGGTAGTCATCACTGAAATAAACTAATTGCATGAAAGCATTACCTTACAGTTGACTTCTGGAAAACCCAAATTGAGATGAGAAACAACTTCAACTTTGTCTGTTATATGCTAACTTCCCTTACCTCTTTCTTCTTCAGAAACATCCACTGTACTCCAACCTCCACTGGACAGAAAATTCCATACCCTGAACCTATAAAGCAGTTGATTCTCCTTGTTTCATGGTCTACCTAAAGCTAACACTTGCCCTTCCAATCTTCACACTAGTAACACTCTCATCTTTGCTGAGATGTTGAAAAAAAGCATTAGAATATGATGTTCGTACTCACATGATTCTTTACAAGAATGCAAAGTCTTCATGATACATTAAGTGTTCATCAGTTTGATGGCTCAGTCAGAAAAAAAAAAGGAGTTCAAGGATTTTACCAATAAAATGAATAGAATAATGTTTGCTTGAGAAGGCAATGTGTTAAATATGCATGTATTGTTTATGAAATGTCCCCTGTGGGCACATGTATTAAATGTTTGGTTCTCAGTTGATGCCACTATTTTAAGAGGTTCTGGAGGTTTTAGGAGGTGAGTCCTAGCACACTGACAGGCATGTCTTTATTACAATTAATCCCTTACTATCACTATTCTTCCTGCCCTCCATGAAGTGAACATACTCTGTTCTGCACGCTCCAGTCACCATGATATTCTGTTTCATCAATGGGACTATGGACTGAAGTGTCAGAAACCAGAAGCTAAAATAAACTTTACTCTTCTGTTTATGTCAGTTATTTTGTTACAATAACATAAAATAAATAACACAAGCCTTTGAAAACCTAAGATAAATACAAAACCACATTGAAACAACTTTTAACTATTAAAAGTTGTCTTTACAGTTGTTGAACTTCTGGCAGGATTAAAACTGGGTACACCTATATTGGAAGCAATGCAAACAATATAATTTACATTTATTAAATATTTATGATAAATAACACATCTTCAAAACATACATAAACATTAAGCACATAAGAATATTTGCCTTCTGTAAGGGAAAACATGAAAACATTATAAATGAGTTAACAATTAATAATTAAATAGGGGAAAGGAATTGTCCAAATATATAACAATTGTGTGTGATCTGAGAAGTATAACCAACTTAACAATAGAATAAAAAAGTAAGTTCGTGAATGAATGAATGAAATATTAAGAAAGTGCATTGGGAGGGGGCCAAGATGGCGGCGACCTACACTGACACATTTTGAACGCGGGGAAAAAAGAGCCATAAAAAACACAGAGTTATGGGGCACTGTGCAAAAACCGGAGGGGCTAGACCCCCCGGGAACACTCACAGCTCCCAAGGGACTGTTAAAAGTCCCAGGGCAAGGCTCTCACCCATCTCTCACAGACACGGAGGCCACTAAACCCGGGATTCCGGAATTCCCATTTGGAGAGGCGCCTGGTAAGATCGATCCCAACTTACAGCACGCAGAATCAGGGTCCACTTGGCCATAGATCGCTGTCCTATTGGGCTCCCCACACATCAAGTTGAACTTATACCCACATAAAAAACTTTGCGAGATAGTGGAAAGCTTAGCAAAGAACAAACAGGGGGCTCAGCGGGTGGTCTGCAGCCGCTTGTGAAGCAGAGGGCGGGAGGTTCCTGAGAGAGCGCGGGAAGCTGGGAACACAAACGCGGGTGGGAGGGGCCAAATCCCGCACACTCACCGTAGCGCAGCTGGGGAGGGAGCACGGCTGGAAGGGCCAAATCCCCGCGAGTCCACGAGTCCACGGCAGGTCATCTGGGGAGAGAGACAGGCGTGGGCGGGGCCAGGGATCCGTGCACCCACGGCTGAGCTGCTGGGACGAGAGGTCCACTCAGGCAGCCGGAGGATCCGGGGCTTGGGGTACCCACGGGACCCGTGGCGGCGCAGACAGGAAGGGAATCAGGCACAGAGTCCAGCCCTGTGGCGAGAAGCCTAGAGAGAAACCAGAAATCGGGACCATAGCTGTATCCTGGAAAACCCAGACATATCAGGTGTGGAGCCAGACCCTGTCAGCCTCCGTGATGACAAACAAAGCCCACAGATTCTGTGCCTGGGCAAACAGGCCCGTGCCTGGGCAAACAGGCCCATACCATCAGAACCATTAAAGGCTGATAACTCAGAGTGCAACATAGGGAAGTCTGAATTGGGAGCAGTGAAACAATCCTGGTCCATTACTCACAACCTGGGAATAGGCTGTACCAGATCACAGTGCCTCTGGCGATTAAAACCACAGTGACCTTGAAATCCCCCTGTAAGCAACGACAGATAGCCAAGTAACTCGTCCCATGCACCAAATCATCCACTGTGGTTCCAAGCACAGAAAACAGACAGCTAAATGCATCTAATGGCGAAAGGACAAAAAAAAAATAGAAATCAAGGAATTATGACTCCAACTAAGCAGAACCATCCTAGCTCATCCAATTCAGATGACTACACACCAACAGAAACACATGAAAACATTGACAATTCTGCATTATGGAAAGTGATAGAGTCCCTACAAGAAGAACTGAAATCTATGAAGGAATTCAAAGAAGCCACAATTCTACAAATCAAAACAAGGAACAACACCATTAAAGAGCTCCAAGCCAAGGTGACAGAGCTTGAACAGGAAAAGGAAAAAGCCATGAAAGATTTTCATACAAAAACAAACAAGCTGGAGAAGGAAATGTACAAAATGAACAAAACCATACAAGACATGAAAATAGAAATAGAAACAATAAAGAAAACACAGTCAGAGTTAAAAGAGTAAGTGGAGAACCAAGGGAAGAGAACAAGAACTACAGATGTGTGTATCAACAATAGGATGCAAGAGATGGAAGACAGGATCTCAGGCATGGAAGATTCAGTGGAAGAAATCACTACAACATCCAAAGAAAATGAGAAGGCTAAAAAATCTCTCACCCACAACATCCAAGAAATCAAGGACTCAATGAAAAGACAGAACCTAAGAATTATAGGTATAGAGGAAAGAGAAGACTCCCGACTCCAAGGTCCAGGAAATATCTTCAACAAAATCATAGAGGAAAACTTCCCAAACCTGAAAAAAGAGATGCCAATAAAAATCCAAGAGGC
>CAJQZJ010031917.1:5069977-5102758 GCA_907164525.1 Lophiomys imhausi
TAGAGTCTCATAGTTAAATTTTGAGTTGTTTAGGAATCAAGAGGGTGTTCTGGATCTAAGAAGATATTTTTAAAATTATGAGGCAAGTTAGTATGAAAGCTGAGTTAGATATAGAACTTTAAACTCATGGAGATGGTTAGATAGTAGAATGTTAAAGTCAGGTGCCAAATACATATGGACTGGACATTGGGAATGTATGCTAAGCCATATAACTCTTATAATCGTGGCCTATTTATTTCTGTTGTTTTGTATTGTATTTATAGTTATAAGAAAAAGAACCATTATTTGGACTGAAAGGGAGAGCTGTTGGGGGGAAAAATAAATACCTTAAACTAAAAAAAAAAAAAAATCAAACTGTATCAGAGCCCCAGTACTCTAGAGACAGAGAAAGGTTTATCTCTCTGAGTCTAATTTTAACCTAGTTTACATGGTGAGTCCAAGTCAGTCAGAGAAACACAGTGAAACCCAGTCTCAAAATAAAAACCAAAAGGGGTCTCATAAGAACCCCCAAACAACCCAGGCTATTGCAAAGGATATTGGTGGATCTCCACAAACTGATTATAAGATACCATTGCTGCAAGCAACACCTACACAACTCATTGAACATGGAGCTGGTGTCTACTTAGAGCCTTCACCCCTAGAGATTAGTACTCATCGTATTAGAAGGGACTCTGTGTAATGGGTGTAGAGCAATATAAATTAGATTTAGTGACTATCTAGGGGCTTCTGATACAGTCTCTTAAAAGAGGGCATGAAGATCAGCCTGGCACCTATGGATACTTAGCATGGTAGCATTTGGAGTAAAAACAGGGTTTACAGTTTGGCATTGTTTTCAGCTCTTAATAGATTTACAAAGTGGATAGAGCCCAGATTAGGCTGAAGCCAGGTGAAACCAGGAGAGACCCTATATGAGGATGTGGGGGTAGAGTCTGAGAATTCCCATGCTAGAGATGACAAGATGCCAATCAGCTTCTATCATCTGGTGGAGCCAATGCAGGTGGACAGAAAAGCTGATCTCAAACATAGCTGTAAAAATATGGGCAGCTCTCCCCGAGGTAGAAAGAAGCTGAGCAGAGAAGGCCTCAGCAAGGCAGCAAAAAGTCAAGGACTAAACCCTGTGGCACAGCTTTGTCCCAAGGGGTTTAACCAGTTTAAATAGCAGCCTGAATAGAACTGCAGCCAGCCCCAATGACTGTGGCAAAGTGGCTGAGTGGCTAATACAATCTGATCAAGTTGATCTATGGGCAGCTGAGGCTCCAGAGAGAAGAAAGCCTCAAGCCTCATTTGAAGTAAAGCTCCCATAGCAATGCAATAGCCAATTTATCCAAAAGGACCTATGTCTGAGATGTTTCTGAAGAAATACTGTTGACCAAGTGCCCTAAAGGATCTACTCCTGATGTTTTCCTGATGATGGAGGACCTCCCACAGAAATTATAGGCTTCTAAAAGGTTAGGGTTAGTTGTTAGGTAATAAGGGTTTATAGTTATTCTTAGGGCTAGTTGTTAGGTAATAAGTGTTTACATTTATAAGTGTTATAAGTGCTTATAGTTATTAACAAATATATTTGCTATTAAAAGTTTTGACTTCAACTCTGCACAGTACCAAAGGAGAAAGGTAAACACCAATCCAGCTATAAACCCTTGATCTACAATGAGACCAACATGGAAGATGTGCTGGTACAATAGTGACAAAAAGCTTGTGGAAGTAACTAACCACTACCTGCACTGAGTTAAGGCCACTCCATGAGATGGAATCCATGCCCAGTGCTGCTTAGGTGGCCAAGAGCCTGAGACTGGATAGGCCAGGGACCTAGGCGAAACCAAATACTACTGTTCTGTTAAAGAATGTAAAAATAAAATGGCTCCTAATGTCATTCTGCTGTACTAATAGATCAGTGTCTGCCTTGCCATCATCAGAGAACTCTCCTCCTGCAACAGATGGGACCAAATACAGAGACTCACAGCCAGGCAACATGCAGAAAATGACAAACCTTGGGATACTCAGTCCTAAAAAGATGTCTTTATCAAATGCCTGCCCTCAGGGCTCAAGAAACTCTGAGGAAGAGGAAGCACAAAGAGAGTAAGAGCTACAGGAGAGGGAGGACACCATGGAATCAAAGTTTTCTTGATACAACAGGGCTGAAACACATATGAACTCACAGACATTGTGGCAGCATGAACAGGGCCTGCATGGTCTGCACCAGATGGGGGTCCTAGAGGTTAAGAGAAAAGTAGACACACGCCACCACCCCTAACCAAGAAGCTATCTAAACCGAAAATTCACAAAAGAGGAATCTCAAATGGCTGAGAGACACTTGAAGAAATCTCAGGAATAATAATCCAGATTTTAGATTTGTCCTTAAATTATAGGAAAAGGAATGTTGATTTATGAAAAAAGCATAGTATATCCTAAATTGTGGTAAATATAGCTTGAAAAGAAAATATGGAGTTTTATTTTGGATTTCATTATTCCTATTTCTTAGTTTCAGTGGTTTTTTTTTTCTCCTACACTTCTCTTGTGAAAGTATCTAAAACACAGGTATTTGTATGGCCCATAGAATCAACTAAGCAGGGCTCATAGGGGCTTACAGAGATTAAAGTGCTAATCTTGGAGCCTTTCATGGGTCTGTACTAGGTCTTCTGCATATGTGTTGTGGTTGTTTAGTTTGAGGTTTTTGTGTGACTCCTAACAGTGGCAGTAGAGGATATCTCTGATTTTTTGCCTACCCTTAGGACCCTTTTTCTCCTATTGGTTGCTTGTCCAGCTGTAATAGGAACCTTTGTGCCTACTCTTACTGTAACTTCCTAGACTGAGTTCAGCTGATATCCCTGGGAAGCCTGTTCTTTTCTACAGGAAAATGGTGGAGCAGTGGATCTGGGAGAAAGGGGAGGAGGAAACTGGTAGAAGTGGAGGGAGGGGGAGGCTGTGATTGGATTGGATTGTATGAGAAGAATAAATGAATGAATAAATGAATAAATAAACAATAAAATAGTATAAAAATGAATGTGTAAGATCCTATTCCCTTTTGAAGGATAAGTCCTTTAAAATTTACATTTTCAAGCTTAACTAGTAAAAGCAGTGCTTGCTGCTGAGCCTAATGAGTTGAGTTCAGTTCCCGGGTCCCACACAGTAGAAAGAAAGAACCAGCCTCTGTATTCTGACCTCCTCATGCACACTGTGGCAACTGTGGCATACACACACACACACACACACACACACACACACACACACACACACACACTAATTAATTGTAAAATTTACTCAGATTTTCCATTTTATTTGAAATGGTGTACCAAAAAAAAGAAGTCAACATATTTCTCTTGAGAAACACAAATTAAACCATACATAGACCTTTTTGCTGAATTATGTTCTTTGTACAATAGACCATCTATAAAAATAAAAGGAGGGGGTTAAAATTTAGCCTCTGTTTATCAGCTTAAATATGAACATGCCTAAAAATGTATTGCACATAATCAGGGCTATGGTGGAGCTGGTTTGTTCTTTTCTATAGATACTTGCCAATATATAGAACTCATTTGTGGAGTTGGAGACATGGTCAGGCAGTAGAGCCACCCTCTTTTCCAGTAACTGAGAGCTTGCCAGTACAGCAACCCTGACTAAAATACACTGCATGTTTTAGCCAGAGCACCTTACACACACCCACAAACAAGCAGTATTTTACAGTTGCACATAAAAATACCCAAGACTGACAGCAGGGGCAGAGGAAGTTGGTTTGTCCAAGTGATGTGTACAGATGGAATTCCAGTAGTTCATCTACAAGCAGCAAGGAAAAAGCTTATTAAATGATCATGTGTTTCAGAACAATATGGTCAGATAGGTAATCATTATCTCTTAAAAAAACAAAAAGTTATGGCAATGCTGCCTCCAAGAGCCAAAGTTCACCTAACAAAATCCCCAATACCAGACATGACAAGCCCTCTTTTGAGTTGTTAGTCAGGAACTTCCAAGGGACTCACAACACATACAGACTATTGCTGTTGCACCTGGTTACTCCCAGAAGTAGAAGGTAAGTCTCTGTTGCTGAAAATGGCATGCACTTCAGAAACAGGGTCAAGTTGCCTGTGAGTACTAGCTTTCACAATTCCAGAAGGCCCTATACAAACTTCCAAAGGAGGGAAGCAACCAACAGTCCTACCTACGCTACAGCTACAGCATTTATTAACCACAACAATGACCAGCACAGCACAATGACCATAAGAGTACAGTAGTGGTGTGCATTCGTTGGCAGTAATCAACATCCCTCTAATGGTACCAAGAACCTATTCAACAAGAAAAACAAAAATCATGCCTGATAGTGGAAACCTATCAAACTAACCAGGACCAGTGAAGTCATGGATATTGGTGGAGAACCTATAACTACTACTTAAGCCAGATAAAGAAGACTGAAGAAAAGTACAAACAATCAAAATGTAGAATTGTGGCGCCAGCTCCAACTGATACATATACAAAACACTACCACACCTAAGGCTCAGGGAACATTGCTAGAAAGAGGGCAGAAAGATTGTGAAACAGAAGATCAGGGAGGTTGCTATGAAGCTGTATCTCATAGTAATGTCAAAAGCTCCACCTATAAAATCTCACCAATATGACTGCCCACGCATGAACTGAACAATGGTGACACCAATAGACATACCAAAGTGGAAGGGGCAATGCCCATAAAGGCCCAACCCTACAAGAAGAACTACAAGCAACTAAGGAAATCATAGAGTGGGAGAAATAGTCTCTCCCAGGGAAGAGCAAACAAAGTGGTTTTCCAATGCCAAATGGCCAGCCAGAAAACATACATACATACAAGCAACATTATACAGATTGTGCAGGCTATATTTATGAATACATATTATATACATGCATGCATGCATGTGATAACAATTAATAAAATAAGAGGTCATAAATTTTGACATAGTAGAGAAGGGTATATGGGATGGCTTGGAGGGAGAAAAGGGAAGTGGTAAATGTTGTAATTATACATGATCTAAAAACTGAAAAATGTCATGGTTTTGTTAATATTGAAATAAATAAGGTTGACTCACTTCTACAACCAATATGACATAGATCTCTGCCCTTTCTTACATTACCTCTTTAGAGTCAAGAGTGTCATGTTCAGGAATTGTCACCATGGGATGACCCAACTTCACAGAACAGATGCCCAGCTTGTGATCAGGAGCCAAAGTGAGGAGAAAAAGATGTTTAGATTTCATTGTAACAGATAATTAGATAATGACATCTAATATTTTGCCACAAACAGTAGTAGATTGTACTGTGGGTAAGTATTGGGACTTGGCATTTCAGATGTATGGGAAGGGTTTTGGCAGGTGATGGGCACTCTCAGCATGAGACTGCAGATTATTTATTTTTCTGCCACACATTAACTCCAACAGGGCTTGGCAATATAGCAGATACTGACATTAGTTACTTACTGAATGAATGCTCAAAATACTGATACAGTTTATAGAAACCAGGCTAAGTGAAATCGACATTTCAAGCCTCATATGCTGATCCCTGATAATACAGTTCAAAAGTAAAGTCAGAAGTTCATGTTCAGACTCACAGTCAATATACATACATCTAAAGACAGTATATATTTTCCGGGACAATATAATATACATTGTTGTGAACTTTAATAATCTCAAAACACAGAAACTTCATAAACTTTGTAATTAAACCAGTTCGACATTGTTACAGTGCAATGCAACATAGTAACATTTAACAGGAGGAGGTACTTCCCCTATTTGGGAATTTTTATTTTTATTGGATTGATTTTCTGAGTGTTATGCAGACCCCTAAACCCACTAAGGTAGAAGGAAGTCGACAATATGCCAGTAAAGGTCAGGCTGTGACACAGAATTTATGCTGAAACTCAATTCTCTCCCTCCTTCTCCCCTTAAGACAGTCTTACTGCACAGCCCAGCTGGCCTAGAACTCACTATGCTGTTCAGCCTAGCTTGATCTCACAACAGTCCTCCCTCAGCCTCCCAAGTGCTGGGATTATAAGCATAAGTTTCTACTCCTACTTCTTCTATACTCTGTTGTGTCACCTCAATTGCTCCAACTTTAACTGTTTTAGAAACCACTTACCAGGCACATTCCTTTCTGTCAGCGGCGAATCAGGGTGACAGAAATGACTGGAACCCTTCACTTTCAACACAGTCATGCTTTGAGCCAACAGTGGGACAATGACTACCTCCCAATTCTTCAAAGCAAGTTCAAAGAAGCCAATAACTAAAACAGCCCTGAGAAGCCTCTGGCCCTGGCTGCTGAGGAGACTCCCTGGCAGTTTATCAGGCACCACTGGGTTCCAACAGCTTTAAGGAACTGGGCCTCCTTAAAAAAAAAAAAAAAAAAAAGGGCTGGAGAGATGGCTCAGAGGTTAAGAGCACTGGCTGTTCTTCCAAAGGTCCTGAGTTCAATTCCCAGCAACCACATGGTGGCTCACAACCATCTACATTGAGATCTGGTGCCCAGGCATATATGTAGAGCAATACTGTATACATAATAAATAAATAAATGTTTAAAAAAAATTAAAAAAAAATTCTAACTCCATGAAATTCCTACCCTTAAACTCCACCCCAGCTACAAATCCTCTGCTTTTCATGACATCACCAGCTCTCCTCAGCACCACTGCCTCAACAGAATGGAGTCAGTCCAAGTTCTAAAAGAACAATCCAGGAAGCGGCCGAAAGAATTCAGGAGTGGGATGGAAGGGATAGGGGGTAGAGGGTGGGAGGGCGGGACTGGGAGGGGTGGAAAGAGGACACTACGATGGATGTAACCTGAAGCAATAAATAAATAAATAAAAATAATTCAGTGCCACATAGTCTCATGGTCTCACTGATACTAAGCTTGCTTGGGATCAGTCCCGTACTGCTCAAACTTCAAGCCTGAGGAATCTGTCCTGGACACAGCATACTCTTAAATACATCTCTGCAAAGTGATACAGTATATGACACTCTCCAGTTTTGTAATAGCACATTTTAATTATTCTAATTTCCTAATACTTATGAGAAAAATCAACCTGAAATTTTTAAACTTCAATTCCCTAAACGCATTTTGTTGAGGTTAGAAAACCAAATATACAGAGATAGATAGGTGGTCTTCAAAAAACCTCAAGAGATCTGTAGAATGTGGCATTCAAAGATGTTTTAACTTAAGATCCATTTCATATTGAGACCTGACAGCACCCCCCATTCTACTCCAAGTAGATGATGAGCATCGAAGAAATCCAATTGGAGATGGCTGCATTAGTGGCAAGCTTGTCACTGGGCAAGAGAAAGCCCTTGCTTCAACTGTAGACAGAATACTCTCCGAAAAGGACAAAACATGAAAGCAGGTAGGGTAGGCAAGTCCTTCATAATTCCTGCTTTACAATTAATGTCTGTCATAGATACTGGGCCAAAAGGCTAAAGATAGCTGCTCCAATGTATTGAGAGAAATTGGGAGCTGTTCAGGCAGCCAGTTGTCTGACATTTCTTAGTTTTGGAAGCTGTTGGCCCTGCACTTCATGTTTATTCAGATATATTTATTCTTCTCAGGTCTCTGATATAGTTGAAGACTAGATAGTTATAGTCTCACAGTTAAATTTTAAGTTGTTTAGGAATTAAAAGGATGTTCTAGGCCTAAGAAGATGTTTTTAAGTTGGTAATGCAAGTTAGGATGGAGACTGAGTTAGGTATAGAACTTAAATTAAAAAACAACAACAAAAAAGGCAGATAGGAGGGTGAGGGGGTAAGAGGGTGGGAGAGGGGGACTGGGAGGGGGAGGGAGGGAACTTTGACTGAGATGTAACTTGAAGAAATAAATAAATGTTAAAAAAAGTAAAAAAAAAACAGAAAAGCAACTGAGTCATTATGTCATTCCTACATTATATTCCATTCCTTCTTTACAACAAGGCATTCATTAACTTAAATCAAGCTCATTATCACTTCAAATTTCAAAACCTATGTAGTGATTCCCTAATCAACAAAGGGAACAGTAACTATCTGACCATAAATAACTAGCAAGCTCTAAATTACTTCCATTCGGCCTGAGAAGGATCTTGGAGTCGAATTGCAGATTTGCTCTTCCTGTTTCTTCAAAGCAGCTAAAGTCCGCTGGTGTCTTGTAAAGTTCATGAGCTTAGTCACAACAATTCATTTTATACTCATGTGCTAAGTTGCTTATATATGTTCTTTCATGAAAAAAAAATTGGTTTTTGTTTTGTTTTTAGGGAATCTCTTCACTTTGTAGCCCAGGCTTTCCTCCAACTCTAATCCTCCTGTTCCTGTCTCTCAAGTGCCAGCACAAGTCTAGATATCACACGTCTAACCCTGATTCACAAAGAAACTAAAGCACTAAGACACACGATAATTTACTTAAGGGCCAGAAGGAGCAATAGAGATCAGTGACAGGAATCTGGGAGAAAGGTTCCAAAGACAGGGCAAGTGAGGGGATATGTCCATAAGGGACCCTCTCAGTTCTATAAGCAAGAAATGGGCCCATAATGAGATTTTCCAACTTAAACAGAAGCCATTGTAAGTGATATGCAAAATATTGATGGCTATCTGAAGATATTTGAGAAATCCATTAGAGATGAGTGCAGTGTGGGAAAACATTGAATGAAAAGTAGGATAGAAGACAGGAAAGAAGGAATTTTAAGTGAAAGCATTTTCGAGGAAATGACAAGGGACAAGTTCGGGGCAATGTGTCTCTCCTATTTTCCAGGAACCACAAAAGCAGCAAACACATGCACTAACTAGGGCAGATGAGCTGGGAAATATTAGAAGGAAAAATGGTAAATGCTAAAACCTATGTTCAACGTGGAGATGTAGAAAGTCATGAAGAAGAGAGATGTTGAATGATGAGGTCAGCAAAACACAGTAGGAAGCCCTCAAGATTCATAACAGGAACACTTTTAAAATTACGCTAAAGTAAGTTTTACCTAGTTGCTGCACAGAGAAAAGATACATATGGAAGGACAGAGGGTAACCCAAGCCTGCAAATGTGGTTGGAATGTTCTGAAAAATAAACTACTACTTGGCCTCAGATAAAAAATAGAGCTGAAAGGTTTCTGTCCTCACTCAGCATTATTCAACATAGAACAGTGACTGAAACAGAACATGTGGGTGATACGAGAAAGTACTCCTCACCTTTGGTGAAAACTTCAGTCTTTGGTCCTCTACAGCAGCTAAGTCAGGCCTTTGTCCACTGATGGCAGCAGCTTTTAAATAGCACATTCGTTTGCTTTCCACTACACTTGATCACAGCTGCCAGTCAACTAGCATAAAACCTTATGAAGTGTTGACACCCTCCCCACCCCCCCCCACCCCCCGTGGACTTTCTCACATGTGCTACTGTCTCTCCAGAGGCTCTGTGATTTTCCATGAAAAGACAAAAAGATGAAATCTTCCCAGGCCAGATAGAGAAATGAGACTCCAACCATTCAAAGAAAGACACTTTGCAAAACATTGTAAGTCTGACCATAAGACGTGGATTTCAATACTGTGATGTTTATCAATAGTTCCTGTCTGAAAGTGGAGTAGTTTTTTTTTTTTTTTTAATTACTAGAACCTCTAAAAAGGAGGAAGTGTTGCAGGAAGTTTTACCATCTTGAAATCTTCTATGAAAAGCACCTATTCAGAATTTCTTTCCTTAAGATTGCTTTTCCAAATTCATCTCCAAAACCTCATAAACCTTCATACCATGGTTTCTATGGAAACCTGTACCTTCTTCTGTCTCCACACTTAGCAACTCAAGGTAGAGTATGACCTTTATGAAAATACCTCTAGAAAGTAGTCGTGAAAATCTACGGCATCAAGACCTAAAGAGTACTGTCTGCTTCCTTCTATAAGGCTGTTATAATGAGACCACAAGTCTCTGGGAATCCTAAATTATGTGCCATTTCTCGTTATGTTGTATGTGCCTGACAATGCACTCAGCACAGAGAGCAATTTGATATGGAAAAAAATAAACAAAATAAAAAATTAATTACACTGTTAGAAAAAATTATTTACAAAACTAAAGAATTCAAAATTCAGGAATAATTAGAGATTGTTTACTGTGTCCCCGAATGTCTCACAAGAGACCTCACACATGGAACACTGCAGGGAGAACAACAGGTGAGTTCTATTTGACGTATGATTCTTTTTCTTTAAGAAGACTCCATTTGTCATGTGTTTAACTCTACAGATTCCCATATTGCTTCTTATTTCTGGATTCTCTTCTTCTGATCAAAGGTTTCAATTTTCTGGGTCTGCATAATAGCCTGCCCCTGTTAGAAGCCACTAAACATTTCCATGGCAACATGGTCTCATCAATCCTACAACAAGAGGGTGAAAGATCTGGGGCTATCTGTCATCATACTCAAACTCATAAATCTATTTGTTTCTCCTGCTTTGGAGATCTGCCTAACCAATCAAAGCATCTGGGCTTTAGTCCCTGATTTCAAATATTTCATGGTGCAGAGGACATTATAAATTTCTCATACACGCACAAGGAAGACCCAACAGGGCCATGAGATGCTGCATTTCTAACAGCTGTTGCCACTAAAATTCTAGTAGGGAGGCCATGAACAACATCCTCTTATGAAAAGAGGAGGGAAGTATGCTTCAGACATTGTCCAGTCACATCTCCATTTGACTGTACTCAAAAATATGCCCTAATCAATTCACTTATATGGAAGTTGTATAATAAAATTATTTACCATGAATCTGTTTAATATTATACCTATTAATGTACCAGGCATGTTGCTAATGTCATAAACAGAGTAATGAACAACATCTTAACCTTGGAGATTACAGTCTAGTGTGAGAGATAAATATGATTTGTACTCTCATTAATATTCACATATTAATATATATATTATGAAAATGTACTTATATTAATACAATAATATAATTATACTACTAATTATTGAATAATATCATGTTAAATTAATTATATAACATTATAGTATGTTATGTTACCAATTAATTATGTAATTATATTATTATGATAATCATTATATGATATATAATTATGATAATAATATAATTATGTAATATATGATATATAATTATGGTAATATAATTATAATAATAAATAAAATAGCTAGGCTGTGGCAGTGCACGACTTTAACCCCCGCACTCGGGAGGCATAGCCAGGCAGATCTCTGTGAGTTCAAGGTCAGCCTGTTCCATAGAAAATTCCAGGACACCCAGGGCTACACAGAGAAACCCTATCTCAAAAAGAAAAACAAATTTTCAGATAATAAATAAAACATAATTTTGATTAATATAATAACAATAATAATACAAACATGTAATAATGTAATATGAAATAATACTGAGTGTTGCAAGAGTTTATTACTGATAGTTCTGGGCCAGACTCAGATATGAGGGAAACCTCCCAATGAACCAAGTGACCTGTCAGAAGTAAGGAACAGGAAATATGCATATGAATCTACTCACTACGAAGAAATCATAATTAGGGTGATTGGAAGGTGGAGAGAAAATTCAGAGGGAAGGGATAACACAAGCGATTGAGAAACTGTGAGGAGAATCACAGTGCAGACATTTGCAAACATCCACTCCACTTCCCAGTCAATGAGTAAGCTCTTCAGTTCGCTAAGTTAATGAACACTGCAAAACTGGGGCTTCATTTCCCCAAAAAGACCTCAGGCTGCTAGGTGACAGGCCTTGCCACATCCTAGCAATCGTGCAGCAAACAAAATATGACTCATGCTTCCAAGCCTAATGGCAGCACAAAAACACAACAGTACCCTGGGTTTGTCTTTATGAAAACCAGCACATCACATGTCCACAACAAAAGACTGGCTTCCGTGTAATTAAGGAAAGTGCCACTGCTTCCAACAGAGAACCGGCTAGCTGTACTAAACAAGTCATCTGATTTAACTACATTTAAAGAGTGAAGATAGAAAACACGAGTAGCTTAACTATTTCTTTTTTTTTATATATAACAGAATATTTTATTTATCACACTTATATTTATTAATACTTAACAATCACCTATATAATACCTAAATCCTAAAACTTAAACATTAATTCTAACATCTAAAAATATCTTAATGCCTAAAACACTCTAATACCTATAAAAACCAAACACTTAACACTATCTTAAGTTTCTTTTTTCTTTTTTTTTTTTTTTGGTTTTTTTTTGAGACAGGGTTTCTCTGTGTATCCTTGGCTGTCCTGGACTCACTTTGTAGACCAGGCTGGCCTTGAACTCACAGAGATCTGCCTGCCTCTGCTTCCCAAGTGCTGGGATTAAAGGCATGTGCCACCAACGCCCGGTTTATCTTAAGTTTCTTAAAAGGATATTAACACTCTTGGCATAGGTCCGTACAGATGGCTGGTTTACGTCTATTCCAACAGGTCTTTCAATCTTAAAGTCCGTGAGCCTTATTTGTCAGTTCTTTTTTTTTTTTATAAATACTTTATTTTTTTTTTCTTCAAGTTACATCTCAGTAAAGTCAGGGGCCAAATATGTATAAACTGGACATTGGGAAGGTATACTGGGCCATTTAACTCTCATAAATGTGGCATATTTATATCTGTTGTTTTGTATAATACTTACTGTAATAAGAGAAGGAACCATCTGTGGGACTGAAAGGGGAAACTTCTGGGGGGAAGAGGGTGGAAGGGCGGGATAGGAAGGGGCTTAACTATTTCTTAATGCACTTTTGGTGGTGTACAAAGGTTCACAAATTTGTCTACCCACTGATGCCCTATATGACCTCTCCATGCTTCAGTTTCCTTAGTCTTAAAATCTGCCCCAGGCTGCGGGTAGCTCAGTGACAGAACATTTGCTTAGTATGTGTGAGTTTCTGGGTTTGCTATTCATCACTACCAAAATAGTAATAACCAGTATATTGATTAGTTAATTAAGATAAAATATTGACCCCAATGAACTAGGACTACTGAAAGGAGAGAGATTTGGTTTAAAAAAAGGTAGTGGGGGTGATAATTAAAGTATATCATGTGCATGTATGGAAATGTCATGGTGAAATCTATTACTTTGTTAAATTAATATGTGCCAATTAAAAGAAAAATTAAGCCTCAAGTAGATGTTTTGCAGTCTCTTTTTCATTTGGCCAAATTATTGTTTCCATGATTCTTTAGGAAAAAAAAAAAACTATTAGTTGAGAAATGATGCAATCTCTACATGAATTTTTTTTTTCCTTTTGAAGTTTCCTGTTCTGGACCACAGTTGAGCTAGAGGTTCCAGCCATCAGATGGAGAAAGAAATCCCCGTGCAAACTTGATCTGAGGTCCTTAGTTCTTAGCTCTCCCGCTGGCTTCTTGTTTGGGCTTCAATAAACGCTATCAAGTTTTACAGAGCTTCACTGTGTGCCCCTGGGTGTCATCTGCTCAGCTGATGACGTATTGACACACATCACTTGATATACGTGTTCATTGTTTTATGTGCCCACAGAATGCTCACTGACGAGTGCTAATAGTCAGTTCAGTCACATTCCAATCTCAATTGCTGAAATACAACAAGAACACAGGCAGGTTTTCTGCACTGGTCTCTGTGACAGATATGAAAATCCCCCACGTATACTTGTTTTACTCTTTGCCTCTCCTATTCCATGCTGTTAGATAAAACTCCAGTCATTGCCTTTCTCCAAAGACAGTATTCTCTGCTCTAAGAGACAGCTTATAGCATAATGGAATGCTTCTGCCCATGCTATATTCACCCTGTTTAAAAATAAATTCCATTTCCTCTTGTTTACTCACATTTTACCTAGAGTTGTTTCCTTCTTGAGGAGAAAACCATTTTCTCAGGGGTTTAACTGCACTATTCACTTTATCTTAGTGCAGTGTTCCCAGGCGATAATAAAAAACGAACAAAAAAAAAATCTATATGTGGGCACCATCCTAGGGTTAAAAACGGATTCCAAAATTGAGATTGGAGTTGACAAGGAAGCATATTTACTTTTCCTCTTGTCTTTCCCTTAAGGGCACCATTGATTGCTTAGAATTACACATATTTTCAATTATTTTTATATCCCAGTGCTCTACTACAATCATAAACCAAATACCCATTTTTTTTTCAAAAGGAAATACTGGAAAATTGTTTTCTCTCTAATCTTTATCTTCTGTATCATACAGGTATTGCTGTTTTATTTGTGTGGCACACAATGGAAACTAAATGGATCTATATTAAAAGTCTCAATTACATCAATATTTTTCAAGTCCCAGTCAGTCTTCCTTACTCTCAATCTAGATCTTTTTCACTGACAGCGAGTTCCCTAAAAACTGTAGGAAACCAGGTCCAGAGCCCAGTGCTTTGCCTAAACTGAGGTGCCACAAGTATTTGTAATACTGTTTAGGAAGAATAATAATTATTAAGTGATAGACTCAGGCCATCTCCTATCCGTGTTCATAGACCCATATCAGGAGGTACCCGGCTGTCTGCTACGACCTCCTCTCCAGCAACAGTATGAGGATATACGGGGCAGTCCAGAGGAGTGACAAACATATGTGAATGGGTAGTAGAAAGTAAGCTAAGGATAATGTGAGTACCAATAACTCAAGGGTTGCCCTGTGTTGGCATTAGACCCACACCCCTCTATCCATATACCTCTATGCATTTCTTTAAACTATATAATATATAATAAAATAAAATAATTAAAAATATATAAGCTGTAACCAACATTTTACTATGTTGTTTTATAAACCTTAGAACTGTCAGGGCACCACATATCCCTTGATCTTTGTCCTTTACTTAACTGTATTTTGCCATCAGACACTGTAATGTGGCCTTCAATCCTGTCTGTTCCTGAAGAATTTGAAGGAGTCTAAGATTTCCTATTTGAACGTGTGTCTTCTTTTACTTCTATGTTCTCTCTAGAATCACAAACAACCCTGAAAGCTTTTATTCAAATTCAAACCACAAGATAAGTTAGGTATTTACTGATCATAAGTATCTTACAGGAAAATTCCTTATTGCCATTAGGTTTCAGCAATCTCAAAGGGTAATATTTAGAAAATTAAAATGGAAATGTTGTGGGCTAGGGACATTAGCTCAGTTGGTTGTGTTTGCCTAACATGAGTGAGGCTATGGGACCCACCAGCAGCACCACACCACTCAAATCAAGCCCAGTCGTTCTTGCCAGAAATCCCACACTCAAGAAGCACAGAAAAAAAAAAAAAGTCAGAAATTCAAGGACATCCTTGGCTACATAGTGTAACTATCAGGCCATCCTGGGGTATATGAGATCTTGTATCAAAACCAAAAATTTTATAATACCACATTTGTCTAATGTATCAGACAGAATTTTAAAATCAGTTACATTTTCATTCAGAAATGGATCATAAAATACAAAGCATAAAAGACCACAGAATATTTGCCAAACAAAAAGCTCCAGCTACTTTAAAACTTCTTTGTATTGTTCTTTAATAAGAAAGAAAGAATGCAGGAGGGTATTAAAAGAAATGTAGGAAGCAAGGGCATAAGACACACACACACAGACAGACAGACATACATATTATATATTATATTATATTATATTATATTATATTATATTATATTACATTACATTATATTATATTATATTATATTATATATAATATGTATGTTTGTGAGGACAGTTAACTTGCCAAGATGAAATGCCTCCATCAAGGTCTCATTGAATTGAACAACTGTTCACTGAGAAGTGTGCCCTCACCTCCCTAAACTGCTGCCACCAACAAGGACTGACTGAAGTGAGGGAGGAGGGCTCCTCCCTCATGTGTGTTCAAGTTTCTTTTTATGTCCTAGATCCCTCTGCTTATGAGTTAGGTCACAGCTGGTCTTTACCTGACAGCACACTTGTTCTTCCCCCTGTCCTCCCCGCCTCCCCAAATGAGGATTCTCTCCCTTGTTTACAGGATATATTTGTACAGAGCACTTATTCAATAACTAACAGAACACTGCACCCTATCCTGGACTCTTTTATGAAGAACCTGATATGAGTAGCCCTGAGAACTATGGCTAGGAACATGCTGTGAAATGCAAGCTCCATATCCCTTAGTTTCTCCATCTGAATGTGGTAAAACTGGTAACATATGCCTTTGTAACTCCATCCCCATACAACACAAATACAGCCAATAAATTTGAAGGAGGGACAGCGTGTTATCTGATGAGAGCTTTAAAACCTCGTCTTCCTCAGATAGACCTTGCCTCACCAAAAATGCCCTCCTCCCCACCTCCAATCAAGTACGTATTTCTAAGTAGCAATTTTTTCATATTAAAGATTATTTTTAATAAAAATGTCCATTTTTATTTTCTTAATTTTTAAAATTTATGTATTCATTCATTTTAACATCTCATTCACAGCCCCCTCCCTCTTCTCCTGCCAATCCTCCCCTAACACCCTCTACCCCATTTCCCCTTCCCCTTCTTCTCAGAGAAGGGACCCTCCCCCTCCGCCCTCCCCAGTTACTTCATGTAGCATCAGAATTTATTGCACCTTCTCCCACTGAAGCCAGTCAATGCAGCCCAGCTGGAGAAAGGTATCCAGCTGTAGGCAGCAGAATAGGCGTCAGGGACAGCCTGCCATTCAAATTGGTAGGGGGTCCACATAAAAACCAAACTGTCCCTCAGCTCCATGAGTGTAGGGGACCTGAATTCAATTCATGCATGCTCTTTGGTTGACAATTGTATAAAATTGTCAAAAGAAACTTCAAGCCAAAGCTAGTCAAAAGAGATAGGGAAAGACACTACATACTTATCAAACGAAAGAAGTACCAAAAGCATATTCCACTTTTAACTATCTATGTACCAAGCACAAGGGCACCCAAGCTCAGAAAAGAAACCCTGTTACAGCTATAGTAACATAATGACGCTCACACAGTTATAGCGGGAGACCTGAATACCACACTCTTCCTACTATACAGCTCATCCAGACGAACACTAAACACAGAAATGCTGAAGCTAGTGGATGTCATAAAGCAAATGTTCATAACAGATATTTATAAAACATTTCATACAAATACAAAAGAATATAACTTCTCAGCAGCTCATGCAATTTTCTCCAAAACTGACCACCTACTTGGACACAAAGCAAGTCTCAATAGATACAAAAAAAAAATTTTGAAATAATGACCTGTGTCCTAACTGACCACCAAGAATTAAAGCTGGATATTAACAACAGCAGAAGCAACAGAACACTTACAAACTCACTAAAACTGAACAACTCACTACTGAATGAAAAAAATTGGGTCAAGAAAGAAATTAAAGATTTTCTAGAATTGAATGAAAATAATTACAAATCATAGCCAAACTTATCAGGCACGATGAAGGCAGTTTGAAGAGGCAAGTTCATAGCACTAAGTACCTATCTAAAACAATTGAGAGGATCTCATACTAGTAACAGCACACTTGAAAGCTCTGAGGAAAAAAAAAAAAGGAAGAAATCACACCCAAAAAGAGTAGACAGCAAGAAATCACCAAACTCAAGGCTGAAATCAACAAACAAGAAAAAAAATACAAAGAATTAATGAAGCAAAGTGTTGGTTCTTTGAGAAAATCAATATCATTGACATGCCCTTACCCAAATTAACTAAAAGGTGGAAAGAGAATAGCCAAATTAACAAAACTAGAAAAAAAGGTGGGGGGAGACATAACCACAGACACTGAGGAATCATGAGGATATACTTTAAACTGTACTCTGCCAAATTGGAAAAAATCTACAAGAAATGGTTGATTTTCTTGATCCAATCCACTGGCCAAAGTTAAATCTGTATCAGATAAGTAATTAAGCAGACCTTTAGGTCCTAATGAAACAGAAGTGGCAATGAAAAGTCTACCCACCAATAAAAGTCCACCGACAGATGGTTTTAGTGCATAATTCTACCAGACTTTCAAAGAAGAGTCAACACCAATACTCTTCAAATCATTCCACAGAACAGAAATAGAAGGAACCTTGCCCAATTGGTTTTACAAGTTCACAGTAACCCTGATACTCAAACCACAAAGACCCAACAAAGAAAGAGAATTAGAGAACAATTCCTCTCATGAGCATAAATGCAATTTTTTCAATAAAACAGTTGCAAATTGAATTCCAGATCACATCAAGAATAGTGTCCACATGATCAAAAAGGTTTATCCATTTAAGCATGTTTAACTACCCCAGTATCTCGGACAAAAGGCTACTTGATCCTTGTGGATTATGGTTTTCATGGGGTTTTTTTTGTTTGCTACCAAAGAAGAAAAGTAAACACCAACCCAGATATAAAACCTTTGATCTACAAGAGTCACCTGCCTGCAAGATGCAGTAGTACAATAATGGCACAAAACTTGTGGGAGTAACCAACCAATAGTTGATGGGATTTAAGACCCACTCCATGATATGTGACCCATCCCTGACACTGCTCAGGTGGTCAACAATCTGACACTAGAGAGGCCTCAGACCTAGGGTAAAACCAAATGTTAACATTCTGCTAAAGGAACATAACAATAAAATGACTCCTAATAACATCCTGCTATATCAGTATCTTGCTCAGTCATCATCAGCAAAGCTTCCTCCTACAGTATATGGGAACAAAGGCAGAAACCCAGAACTAGACAATAAGCAGAGAATGAGACCTTAGAACATTTTGCTCTAAAAGAGAGGTCTTTATCAAATCCCTTCCCTCAGGCTTTAGGGAGGGAAGAGGGGGGAGAAAGAGTGTAAAAGCCAGAGGGGATGGAGGACATTAAGGAAGCAAGGCCTTCTAAACTTGCAGAACTAATGTACGTATTAACTCACAGACACTGTGGCAGCATACAAAAAGCCTGTACAAGTCAGGCTAGATAGGGTCTCAGAACTGAGAGGAGAAGAGGACACAAGCTCACATCCCTAAGCCAGAGCTATCTCCAATTGATAACTACTCGCAAATGAAAATTTAGTTATTTTCTAATGGAGTTCCATTGGAAACTACTCTCAAGGCCAAGCCCAATGCCCATCAGTAAATGGTCAACACAAAACAAATTCAATGGATTTTTTTTTTACTTTGCTCCATAATTCACTGTGGGGATTTTTTTTTCTTACAAGTCCATTTCATATATATTCTTTCCGATCTCGCATTATTATGGAATTTCTTTGTATGTGAATGTGTGTGTCATTGCCTCTATACGTTTCTTGAGTTTTTTCTTTGGTTCTTTTTTTTCCTGGTTTTGATTGATGTTGTTGTGACCTACTCTGGTTTGATTGTTGGAGTTTAACTTGGTTTATTTTGTTATTTTTTAAGATGCCTGTTTGTATTCTAGTGGGAGAAAAAGAAAGGGTGGGGATTTGGGTGGTGGGGAAGAGAGGCGGATCTGGAAACGGTTAGGGAAGGAAAACTGAAATTGGAATACATTGTATGAAAACACTATTTTCAATAAAAGCCAATACTAAAAAAGAAAAAAAAAGTCACAACGAAATATTTCAGCTAGATACTATATGTCTAATGCTGCACAACAAATGAACTCAGGGACAGATATCTTTGTCACTAAGATTAAGTCAAAAAGAGAAACATGAATAAGAGAATAGATTGTTCTCAGCTTCCCAGAAGAAGTACAAGTCAACAGTTCTGTAATTAAATTAAGAACATTTTCAGGATGACAACAAGCAGTGAGACACACAGGTACTCCCAATTCGCATGGTAAACTGTCAAAAAGGTTTCCACTGTGTTGAAATACTCCCTCTGCCCTCTGGTGAAGAACCCAAGGAAAGAGTTTTGCTGCTTCAACTTCAGGAGTGCATCTGTTAAAATACCTGCTCATTGGCATTCATTTTTTAATGTTAAAAGTCCAATTATCTTGATTTAGCCAGTTGAACAGAACGTTCTTAATGAACATATTGAAAGAGTCCATCCATTCTGAAAACAATTTAGCATCTGAAAACACTGCCTCTGCTCTGCTTTCCTGAAAAGTCTCTGAACATTAAAAACCCATTTTGAGTTTGATAAAATGTCCTATTCCACCCACCACAAAGATTTTTTTTCTCTCTTCTGAAGCATCCTAACAGTCATCCAATTCCCATTATCTCCAAAAATTGTCAGAAAAGTTTTTAAATTGAGAGCAAGTCCATTTATCTCTATGTTGATCAAAAATAAATTACCTTGGTTTATTCACTCAGACAGGTTTCTACTTGTGTATACAGTCAGAGCGTAGCAAGCATGATTAATGGGGTAGTTATAGGCAGTTTTGCCACTAGGTTTCAAAATGACCTTTTTCAGTAAAGTGACTGCCAACGTATATTATTTTTGTTTTGTGTAAGTTTTTTTTTTTCTTTTTGTGGGGGATCTTGCTGTGTAGGTTGTTCTCAAATTCCTGAGGTTTAAGCAGTTCTCCTACCTCCTCCTCCCCTGGCGTGTTCTGAGCTGTGCTTAGTGTCCATTTTCTCCAGAATATTAAATATTCTCTTATCCACTAACCTTTAGCACTATGGCTGACAGAGGAATGTTTGGGGTCTGGAGACAGAGTGTAGGAAGCATTAAGGGGTTGACAATAAACCCAGACCTTGTCTAGAGCTCATGCTGTGACTGTAGATGTCACACTACACTATCAGCCTCCATGGCTCTCTGCTTGCTGAAGGCAGGCTGGTAGCCTCAGGTCGAGTTTTAGTTCTGAGTTAAATGGTGCAGTGTTGGAGCAGATGGAAGGCCACGATCCACAGGCAGTTGCAATGGTGGAGATAATGAAGCTATTTGACTGAAAAGTTTGTGGGAGAGTCTCAGAACACCAGCTAATCCAGCACCAAATTATAAGTTATCTCATATAATATTATATAAAACATCTATGCTTTCTGTTCCAGTTTCCTCACGTATAGAGAAAATGAAATCTACTTCACAACTGCTTTAAAATTTAAATAAAATACTGTTTGTAAGTTAAATATCAATTTTTTTCTAAATATTTCTTCCTTCTTTCCTTCTTTCCTTCCTTCTTTCCTTCCTTCCTCCCTCCCTCCCTCCCTCCCTCTCTCCCTCCCTTCCTTCCTTCCTTTTAAACCATATTCAGAGACCCCTCAATACATAACAAACTACCACTAAGTCACTTGTGATACTGAAATGCTCCCTGCCCTCTGGTGGAGAACCTGACCAAACAACATGACTGGTAGTTTCCCCCAGATTCTCCTCCCCATTTCAAATAGCCCAACTGTGCCCACAAATGCAGAAGCCCACCTAGCAATCTGACTTCTAGCTGACCACTCCCGTGGTTCCTGAAACACCTGCTCCTTCCACTCCAGTTCCGGCCTGCTGCTATTTTCTCAGAGAAGCCATTTGTTTTTGTTTTTTTAAGTTGATGTCTTCTTCCCCACTGTTCCCACCCACCTAGGAAGAAAAGCCATTGCTTTTTGAGTCAGCCCTGATTCATCAGAGGAGTTTGGGACCTCATAGATGGCAGAACATCTGCATGGTGATTGAGCTCTTTTTTCTTTCTTTCTTGTTTAATTTCTTACTTTTGTTTTTTCTTGCATAAAAAAAATCCTATTTAAGGCTGTCATGCCTCTCTCTGCTTTGTGCCCTCTGGGAGTACTCATCAGCCAGGGCTTTTGCCTATTGGAGAGCCAATAAATCTTTGTGATACAAATAAATAATTATGTTGTGTCTACTTCTGGACTTCAGGGCTCCTGGATTTCAGTATAAAATAGGCAACATCTATATTCTTTGTTTGAGAACAGAATTAGGTCATGAGTCAGACAAGATTTTTATGATTTTTGAACCTAGTTATTTCGATTGATATCCATTTTACCATCTTGAAGATCAGCTTATCTCTGTGTGCTGGTTTACCCTTAACTAAGCTGTGTGTCTCTAAATCTAAATATTTACAGCTTACCTTGAGGAGACAAATGGTTTCAAAGCTGTTCCAAGCCTTCGAACCACCAGTAGGTAGAGGTTAGGATTACTTCGGGGGTTTCCTGGCCAAGATCAGTTATAACCAGCCTCCACTTCTGTTCACTGATATTTTTTTGTTAAAATATCAGAGTAAATCTCCTTTCAGATGTGTTCCATTTAACTCGAGCCTTATGCATATAATGTTAATATTATAATCTACTTGCAGTAATTCTGTGTGGGTCAGGAACTTGTGGTTTTCTAGTGCTCCCAGTAATTCTGATACAGCCATCTCAATTTGGGGTCAAGGAAGAATTTCAAAGCCAAGTCAAACATTCTGCAATTATAACCCAGAGAGAGAAAACATGGAATAAAAGATATAGTCCATAGCACTTGTGCAGATTGAATTATATTGTAAGAATTGCTGGAGAGGCTGTATCTACAAAGGCTGATGGGCTGATGGGCTGATGACAGACACTTCCATGATTGTGGAGAGGGTGGGGTATTACAGGTCTAGAGCCCAGTTACTATATATCTTGTGCTAATTTGAGCATTTAAAGAACTATTTCTTGCCTGCCTCTGCAAGCATTATGATAAACAGATATAAACTCTTAGACTGTATTAACTTAACAAAAGCCTCTTCTCCACCAAAGTGTGAAGAATACTTTTAGATAGCTTCTGAAGCCCAGAGCTGAGATTTCTCCACCTGGCTGCAACCTGCTTCTCTGACATTCCCACCAATCTGTTTTTTTTTTTAAATGTCTCAACTCATGACTTGGTTCTGCTACTATATAAATTTCATGGAACAGCTTCCATGGACATTGGTGTAACTTAAGTTTGTGATTTAGGTCATCTTTCCTTTGTGATATGAATGGTGGTGGTGGTGGTGGTGGTGGTGGTGGTGGTGGTGGTGGTATGTGTGTGTGTGTGTGTGTGTGTGTGTGTGTGTGTGTGTGTGTGTGTGTGTACTGAGAAAAAACTAAGGCAACTATTGAATGTGCACAAGCAGAACACAAAATCCAAGTATTCAAGGTAGGCTTTTAAGGGTGAAAAAGAGGGTGAGCAAATGAAAAAGAAATATGCCTAATAAAGGAAAAGTCATTTACGATGAAGACATGTCTTTCCTGTTACATTGATGGGTTGTTTCATTCTAGCACCAAATTTATATTAATAAAACTATATATAGAAAAGCTATGAACATAATTGAGAGTTCATAGCAGCTTTATTTGTAATAGCTAGAAACTGGAAACAACCCAGATATCCTTCAACAGAAGAATAGATTAAAAAAAAAAAACTGTGGTACATTTACACAATGGAATACTACTCAGCTATCAGAAAAAAAGGAAATCATGCAGTTTGCAACCAAATGGATGGAACTGGAGAAGCTCACTCTGAGTGAGCTAACAGATTCAGAAAGATACACATGGCATATATTCACTTATAACTGGATTTTAGCCATTATAGTATAGGATAACCATCCTACAATCAATAGACCCAAAAGAGCAGGAATAGGGATTTGTTTACCTGTCAGTGGGACACCCCACCCTAGGGGAACTGCCATGTATGCCTCCTGTGCAAGAGGAAGCTCTTAGACTTCATGTGACTAACGAACTGAGGGGGGCTGATACAGGAAGATACCCTATACCCCGGAGGCATGGGAACCGTGGGAGAGGGGATAGAGGGTGGGAGGGGCCAGGAGGGGGTAGAGGGAGGGGGTGGCAATGGAGATGTAACAAAGTAATAAATAAACGATTTAAAGTGAAAAAACTATATATGGAAAAGCAAATTAAAATTAATACTAAAGTTAGAATGTGCATGTGAAAGTTTCACTTGATTCTGATAACATTATAAGATTTTACTTTCCCCCAAGGTGTTGGATTGATTTTTCAAATATAGGCATAAAACAACTTAATAATTCACCAAAAGAAATTCAGCAACAGATATCTTATCAGCAGATAATGCAGATGATTTTTACTTGCACTTCACTAAGAGTAATTGTCATTACTAATCAAATCAGAAAACTTGATCATAAAAGAGGGCACTGAAGTAATTAATATTATAATTATTAAAATAAGTATTTATTGATCGAAATGGTTTGTTACAGAACAGACCAAATATTTCTTCACAAAAAACAAACAAACAAAAACTCTATTATTAAAAATAAAACTACCTCAAAATAAATAAATGTACATAGCAGTTTATGTTGTTTTTTAATTCCGAACTGATTAGGGCACAAAGTTATCTACACAGAAACACAAATTTTCCTAGCTCATTGAGACACTGAAGTCTTGCCGTGACACCTACTAGCAGTTCTAGGCTCCAGCCCATGGGATGGAACTACACATGTTGCCTATATTAAGGGTAGGTCCTCCACCCTCAGGTAATCATCTGTAAATACTGTCAGACAAGCCTAGAAGTGACCTTAACTCCAGTCAACTTGACTGAAGATCAACCTTAAGAAGATGCATTAATGGCATGACTTTTCTTCCTTGAGGCATGCCCATAATCAACTAAAAAATCAAATCAGAAGCAGATAGTATTTACACTTGCTCATAATAAAGTTTAGGGGCCGGTAATGTGGCTCTGTGAGATGTTTAAAACTTGATGTTTTAAAGTCTGGGCACCTGGGCACCTGTGTTTGGTCTCTGGAACCTGTATAAAAAAGGAAGGGCATAAATAATGCCACAGAGTTGCCTCTGACTGCCACAGTCATGCCATAACATTCACTCCAACACATGTATATCATGTATAAACAAAATAACATTGTTTTGAATTCTCAAATACATATGAAGTTCAGTTAGGTGCAGTCATAGGCATGGACACTTGTGAGTTATGGTGGCAAAAGCACAGATACTGAGGAGTGAAGGATATGAGGAGCAACTAAGGAGATGGCTGAGATAGCCTTGCTTCTGACACAGATAACAATGTACTCTAGAGGCTGAGAAGGAGCTGGCTGAGATCCTATGAGGATATGACACACAGATGAATATAGAAAGACAAGGCAACATACTATACCATTTTTGGTCAAATGCCCTAAAGAAATGGGGAACTCCCAGAGGATTCTAGAATCTACATACTGCAACACAAGACCAAAGGGCCACCATCACTTCTCTGTCAACCTGATTCCAATACTGAGGCATGGTAAGAGCTGGTGACCAGATTCAGCCTTTAACAAAAGAGTTCTCTTCAGTTTACTCTAAACATATTGGCAAACTATAAGTGGATTCAGATTTAGTATTTGCTTAAAATAGAAATAAAATTGTGATTATTCTTAGCATCTAGGGTTCACAGTGAGGAAAATGGATCATTTTGATTTGTTCATCATTAACACACATTTGCTGCAATGCCTATAATGTGAGAAACATCATGTCAAGGGTGTCACAATATAAATGAGCAGGAAAAGCTCATCAAAGAAACATGTCAATCTATAATGCCACACGAGGTGCTTGGCACAGACAAGTACTTTGAGATTGAAAAAGGAAATGATCACTTTGAAAGCTGCATGAAGAAACTTCACTGAAAAGGAAGCATAACATAACTAACTTATAATATACAAATGTTCATACCCATAAGGGGGAAATCTAGATAATTTCATATGGGGAGAATCCGTGTAGAACTAGCATTGAAGGGATGCTGCTGGCATGCCCAGAGGACAATAAGTACATCGTTTCAAATAAAGTAGATCAGCAATGCAGAACAGTGTGAAATAATGCTACCGCACACCAAAGAAAACATCTTATTCAACCTGGGAAATTACTAGCTACAAGAACAATGTGAAAGAAAAAAAGATTATATAGATAAATCCAGCTTTTAGTCTTGGGACTTTCAGAATTATGATATTAATGACAGAAGTAAGGAAACCAGTACGAACTAGTTTCTAGCAAAATGAATGAGTGTGAAATGCCAACTTGTTTTCTCAGCTGTATCTCTATTGCCATGGTAAAAATAAATAAGTAAGCAAATAAATAGATAGATAGATACCATCACTAAGGCAACATATGGAAGGAAAGGTTTATTTGGGTTTATGGTACTGAGAGTCCATCACTGTTAGAGTGGTAAACAGTGGCATATCCAGCAAGAACAGCAATTGGTGCAGTAAGCTGAGAGTTCACATCTTGAACCACATTCAGGAAGCAGAGAGAGCACACTGAACATGGTATGAATCTTTTAATTCTCAAAGCTTACTGCAGCATAAATCCAGCAACAAGCCTGAACCTCCGAAACTAAACAGTGGCATCAACTGGGACCAAGTATTCAAGCATCTACAGAGGACATTCTCACTCAGATTACCACAACTGGGGAGGTAATGAGCAAGCAGCAGCTAGAGGTAAGAAACTGGTTATCAATGGAGAAGTAAGAATTGGAAATGGATTTGGTACACAGCAACACTGTGATTGTCACTGAAATCTGCTAGCTGTCAGATATCTGGAGCACATGGACTAAAAAGCCAGCCAGTCGTAGTGACACATCATAGCTATAAGTTGCAATCTCAGAAGACCTAGCCTGAGCAACTTAGAAAGACACTCCCTTAAAATGAAGTACAATTTTGGCTTGGGGTGTAGCTAAGTGGTAGAGCAATTCCTAATATACACACAACCATTGGTTCAATCCATAGTCAGGGAAAAGATAAAGAAAAAGCAAGAAGTAGACAAACAAGAGAAGCTATCATTACAGAGGGATAAAAGAGACAGAGGACTGAAGAAATTTTGCTAACAATCCATTTATCTTCTTAGAGCACTTTCATTTCAATGGGAGGAACAAGATCAGAATACTTTAAAGAATGAGTTAGTCCTAGCTGGGCATGCAGAAAATGACTACTACCCACTATGAAAACAAAACAAAACAAAAAACAAAAACAAAAAAAGAAATAGATTGCTAGATTTACAACATTATAAAGGAACTGGATGGAGAAGTTGGAGAACTGTTAGTGTTGTATTGTTGTGATATATTGTTTGTTTGTTTGTTTGTTTGAGTTTCCCTTGTACCACAAGGAAACACCCAGTGAAGAAAAGATGAGTGAAGACACAGGAGAGCTAGAGAAATGGCAATTCAAAGGCTGGTCATAAAACATCTTGCCTTACATGGTTTTTGTTATATTTCAGGTCCTTTGTTATATGTTAATATATTTTAATCCCCCTGATTCTTATATGCTCCACTAAGGGAATTACTGGTATAATCCTCATTTTAAAAGATGAGGCAACAAGCATTCAGATGATGATATACCACCTGGAATGGATGGAGTCAAGAAATGAATTCAAATAGTTTAAGTAGAAGTAATATGCTGTTACACACTGGTCTGTAGTTCTTTTAAGAGTGATAGAAGGAACTGAAAGGTATGATTTTCCTTTTACTAGAGAAAAAATAAAGGAAGATGGATAAAGCACCTCAGAATAAGATGAAATCAAAATATGTAAAGTCGATGTGACATGTCTTCATAGGGACTTCTGATCAGAAGGAAGAAAGGAGGGAAGGGATTGGGGTCAGAGTTCAAGATACGAAGGATTTGGTGAAAATTTAGAAGAACACACTGCAAAGTCAACAAAAGAATGAGGTCATACTGCACATCACAGTCCTTATTGATGAGAAACCCTGTAGAAGGAGTGGTCATGCTAAATTCAGCATGCATTTCCAAAGGGTTCTTCAGAAGGAAGAGTGGGAAGATTTTAGTTGTAAGTAAAGCTGTCAGGTCAAACTTGGGAATAGCATTAGCACATTAGAATAAAGTTCACTTAGATGCCAGATTATGTTTTACAACTCTAGGTCAAGAGATTTCTCAAATAAACAAGAAAAGTTGGTAATAGTAAAATATTAGCCACAGCTATGACAAGTTTCCAAACATATCAGATTTAGTAATTAATGTATTTTAGTAGGAGGGAGAGGATACAACTAATCAATTAATTCTTCCTTTGACAAATATTGTCTTACTGCAAGATGATTTTTATTAGTATTTTGAATATGAATGGCTTTTTGTTCAAAGTAAATAAATCTTATACTCTGAAAGACAAACTCTATGCATGAAGATTGTCTAGATCACACACAGCTTTTACCTTTTCAATTTCTTTTCTGAAATAGGGCCTCACTTGTGTGGCCTGTGATGATAACCAATCTCATGGACTCAACTGACCCTTCCACTGCAAGAGGCAAGTTTACAATACCTGAACACCTATGGCTTTTGTGCATTGTCTTCCATAGTCTGGACAAGCAAAGCTAAAGTAGGAATGGAATACTAGATCTAATATTGCTGAACAGTTGCAGTTAGTACCACAAAGATATCAAAGGATGAATCTGCTTCACATAACCAATACCTATAAAATATAACAATTACCTATCATTCATGATGATCTATAAGACAGATAGTATTTTTTCAATTATTAACACAAATAACTTGTATAACAGCATGATTTTCATAGACATTTCAAAGAACATAAAATCATTTTAAGATGGCTCCTTCCTTGACATATACTTCTTTTTTTTAATCAAACACCAAAAGCAAAACACACCTAAAATCAATAATAAAGTCATCCTAAATATTGTTAGTAGGAAATTAATTCTATAAGTGTTGCTTAATTCAAGACATTGTTCATTCATCACAGATGAAATTAAAATATAAAAAGCCAGTTCTTTATACAGCCATGCCCACTTTTTAGAATATTGTGCTTGTAGTTTGAAGGGCCAAAGCATTTTATCCTGCCATCCCCTAGGGCACACCTTTGTTTTTATTTTTAATGACAGTGATGCATTTTATTGGACATGGTGAATTTTTTAGATAAAATTTTTAAATTAGATTTTGAAATCTGAATTATTTATTTAATTGAAGGTCAATTGTTATTTTAGGGGATATTGACAGTCTGGGAGTCTGTATTAGATAATCAGATCGCTATGATAACATTCAGGAAGACAAGGACACTTACTCAAAGGCCACCAAGTGGTGCTGTGTATTGAAAACAGGTCATGTGAGTACACTCCAATGCCAGCCATGCAATTATAATATATTTATATAACATATAAATATATATACATTTGTATATTATATAAATATACTATAACACATACAATGTACCAGCATATATATGTAGCCCAGGTGCTGAACACTTTTGATTTACAAAATATATACTTATATATCATATATATTTATATATTATAAACTATTAGGCAAATGGACACATTATATAATAAAATATTTATTCTGCAGATACCTGAAGTAACTCTAAATATTTCTTTGCTCACTGACTGCACCTATGTCTCCCCAACAAGTCACTGTAATTAATTAAACTTATAAAGATATTGAAATAAGACTAGAATATAAATTTAAAATGCTACCATATAAAGTTCTAGAAATTTCATTGATATTTCCACATTGGGGTTAGACCATGAAATGATAAGGAACATAGTACAAGAATAGACTAAAAAGAAAAATGCATATCTATCATTTCTCAAAGTCTGCTGTTACCACTTAAAGTAATATAATTCAACCCAAGTATTTAATATTCCTAGTATATTTAAATGTTAAATACATAAGCACTTAGAAGCTTTGTTTAAATATCATATATAAGTTTTAGAAGTTAAGCACCCTAAAGCTTCATAAAAAAAGAGTAATTCTCATTTGGGCACAATATTCTCACCTTATTGTATATGTCCTGACTAAATAGAGTGGGGGACTTCTCCTGTTCATCCCTCAGCAAGAAGGAAGACAAATGACTGAAGGGTCCTGGGGTAAGACAGTCAGCATGAGAGAGGGTCTGCTGCGGACGCAGCAGGGACTTAGCCGGAGGATAGAGTTTAGAGTGATACAAAGGATGGAGAGAGACAGGCTTGTGAGGGATGGCCAAATCCTAGGAAGAAGAAAGGCAAGGGTAGGTTAGTGTATGAAAGCCAGGCACTCCATGACTTACCTATGGGAGATGTAAGTTAGACTTTAACGAGTAAGAAGAGCACTACCTATAAGGCGTGCCTCACAAGATACTTGTCTGTTTGAATAATTTCTCCATTCCACCTCTAGCCTTTCCTGAAAACAAAATGGGGCTTGCAACATATCTCCTGAAGGTGCGGTTTGCTATTCCTGGAAGTATTAAGAGAGGAAATGCATATAGAAGAACAGAGCTTATCTTCAGGGAGTTGGCTGGGCCCCCGGAAAGCAGTCAGCGAAGAGGAGTCAGCAGTGGAAGTTACTAACTCAGGAATGCAGCCGATTTAGTCTAGAATTTGCTGGAGCAATGGGAAGGAATTAAGTTATGAGCAGAGGCACAGAAGCTCCAGGATATTAATTTATCCAGCTGAGCCGAGCAGAAATAAAGGATCAGCTAGAGGTAAGTCTAAAAGGAATGAAGACCATATTCCATTCCAGGCGGCATTGTCTCAGAGGGAAACTGGCAGTTCAGCAGACAGGTGAGGTCGCTGTACAGGAGGCCTTCCTTAGTTAGGATAGGTCATTAGCATGGAGAAGGGATGAATGCAAGAGCTTGAAGGAGTAGGCAACTAAATAAGGACATGAATTATGTGAATGGAGCAGGATTCAACCAAGGTTAGAAAGAACCGACATACACAAAAGATATGTAGCTATAAAAACAAAGGGCTAATATTGATTGATACATAGAGAAATTTTATAATTCTGAAATCTTACATGTCAGAACATAAATTGATTATCCTATAATAAAACCCACTAGGATGTTCACACCAACATACACAAAAGATATGTAGCTATAAAAACAAAGGGCTAATTTTGATTGATACATAGAAATATTTCATACTTCTGAAATCTTACATCAGAACACAAATTGATTATCCTATAATAAAACCCACTAAGACGTTCACTGTATGACAAGCAACCTACTTTCTTACCTTTCTGACCACAGAATCAAGCAAAGAGAGGTTATAGTAGATACTTAATACATTAATATTGAATTTTAAAGAAAGATGATATTTCTTGTAACTTCAGTAATGTATTCTATTATATCTGTGCTTCATAAGCAATGAAGGACTCTTTTTCATAGTTGAAATAAAGTTGGTATAAGATAATACATATGGGTCAAAATGACATTTGGCTAACAGGTAAACTCAACTTGTAACACAGTAAAATTAGTATTTTATGTTCATTTCCTTCATTTTAAGCAATATATTTTAAGTCTCTGATAGGCCTTTAAACCAGTAAATAAAAAGCAAATGAAAATGCTGATTATAAGAGTAACATTGCTATTTATTAATTTATGTGGGTATTTAGTTGATTATCTTAGAACATCTAGGAATACTACATAAAATGTCAACTCACTTAACACAGTAATTTGCATCCTTTTTTCCAGCTGATACACATTTCTGGTTTTTTGTTTAGTTTCTTTGGTTAATACTTAATACTCATGCTAGAAGAAACTTAAATGAAATGTGTATAATTGATCTATTAAGTATCATTGGCATTTAAGTTGAAATATTTTTCTAATTTTATTATTTAAATCTAAAACTGATTTTTTTCTAATTTCTCACATTGTTATTAAATTATTAACAATGATTTTCATTATTTAGTGTCAAAAACAATTAATAGAAAATTGAGTAGCAAGAGCAAACCTAGCTGTGTAAGAACAGTGCAATGCCCCTGTTGATGGTTGAAGAAGCTTAGGTTAGGGTGGCCCTAATAGTCTGTTATTTACAGACTATTAGATTTCTTGGAAGGTAAGGTACCAATTCTCTGAAAATCATGAATCAAGTCTTGAGATCCATGAGAAGTTATACAGTCATCATACTCGGGAATCAAATAGGGTCAAGTTTATGCAATTTGAGAGAAAATCTTTGGCTGTGTGCTTTCTACATCGGCCTCATTGTGGCCAGTCTCTGGCCTAAGGAGTGAGTCAATCTACACACTTTTATGGGGTCCTCAGCTTGTCTATACAGCTCAGCAAAAAGAAAAAAACATAATTTGATCACCATGGACACACATGAAGAAGCTGAGTATTGGCCAAGTGGACTTGAGTATTTGGCAATACAGGGGAACAATGAAAAGATGCTTGCTAGATGAGCGTATTTAACACTTGAGACCCTTCCTCAGGTTCTGAGACGTGTACCAAAGCAAGCTGAGACTTGTTGACTCCCCCACTCTGACTTCGATTCTTGTATTATTTTTCATTTAATTACCAAGACTTTGCTCTGTGTTCCAAACAGTCCTTCATTTCAATTTTACAAAAGTCTTTGTTTTCCTTAGCATGTGGAAATATTATTGCTGATAGGCTTTTTTTCCTCCATAGATAATAGCTCCTCTAAATTATTGTTTAATTTCTGGTTTAGTTTTTGTGAATTTTGTATGTGCATGATGGTTTTCTCCAAGTTATCAGGATATCTATTGTCTATGTATGTTATTTGAGTCTGAAATAAGGCTTCTAAGAGATACTGAGTTCATACATTGTCATTCAAATTCACTGCCCAGAATATGGAAATGTCAGTAATATCAGGCTTTTCTTCTTTGTGCTGATCATATTGGTCACCGAAAACTTTTCAAATCACCAGGCTAAAGGTCAAAAGAACAATTGCCAGCAGACAAAACAGGCTGAACTATAGAATTCTGAAATGTAGTAGGAGAAAAAAGAGAGGAGTATTAACATGCGCCACAAGGCTTCAGGCTGTGCCATTTCCTGGAAAGCCCGAATGTCCTGTGTTGTGCCAGCTACCCCTTCAATCTGAAACCCAATTTTCCTCTATCCTGCTAGAGAGAAGAATGCCAGTCACTAAGAAACAGGGGATTGGGGATACTTAAATAACTGATACTGTTTTCTTATTTTAGCTGCTGTTCTCTTATCTCCTCTGGGGGCTATCATCAGGCACATCTAAATCCTCAGGCTGTTGAGAGGAGAGCCATAATGTAAAAATGAAATCAAGGCTTGGATATCTAAGTAGCCAGCTCAGGATTCAGTTTCTATCATCTGTTATACCAGTTTCGCCTCATCTTCTAAGGGTATGGTGTCCTATTTCTTCTTCTTCTTCTTCTTCTTCTTCTTCTTCTTCTTCTTCTTCTTCTTCTTCTTCT